>CM053592.1:97075354-97101570 GCA_028646515.1 Pseudochirops corinnae | reverse complement strand
AAGCCCCATTTATTCAGCAAACATTCACAGAACAGAGAAAGTCAAAATACAGTGTCACTTGTTCCTTTAGCAAGTTCACAATTCAATCCAGGTACCACTCCACCCCTAGACAGTACATTCATTTAGTCAGTCAAAAGTCTCTTCTCAAATGGAGATTAATCTCCAACCATAAACAAAGTACATACATTTGGTCAATCACTCAAAGGTTTCCTACCCCTGAATCTCAAAAGGGGCAGGAGAGCACAAAAGGCCATCCACCCTTAAGTTAACAAGGTTAAACTCAGCCTTGAATACCCAAGCAAAGGGCCTTCTTTCATCTTCACCTGAGGGAAGCCCTCAGCAATCTCAGTTCCTGGGGAGACAAGGGTCAACAAAGCCATAGCCAGTGTCCTCATCAAGTCACTCTCTGCTTGTAGAACAGTCCCAGAACCCCTGAAAATATCAGCAAGGCTCTCTTCCAGGATTTCTATAAACATAAAACAAGAAAATCCTTCTTCAGGGCTTCTGAACAAACAGCCAGGTTCCAGGACCTCTACAACAGCAGCACCATCCTTCACCATCAGGTGAATCTGGCAAAACAACATCAAAACAGACACACAAAATACCGGCATCACATCCATGCCTCCTTAGTCCTTGGCAGTTTTGGGTGGCAGTTCTCAAAATCCTGGGCAGCTCCCATGGGCTCTCAGCTGTCTTGCTCTCAGCAACTCAGGCTCCACGATACTGGATACTGCTCTCCCAAAGTCCTTCTGCCCTTCTCTAGACTTGAGCCTCTCTCTCAATTCATGGCTCCTCCCAGTTCAGCCCTTTCTCTTCACGTCAAAAAGTCCATCCCACAAGTGGGATTCACAAGCTCTGGGTTTTAACACTCAACCCAAAAACCAAGCCAATGCAGGGGTATCTCCAAATCCATTACCAATACAAAGAGTAGTAATTACACCTATTAAAATTCAACCACTTTCAATTTGTGTGATATCATTTTTTTTTTTTTACTTTCCATGTGCATTGATTCTTAACTTTTTATTAGAAGGAAATTTTCATATGTGCATGGAAAGCTTCTATATATTTTCCTTGTTCTTGGTATGTCTCATTTCTTACTCCCAGGTCATATTGTTTAAACATATTTTTTTCTATTCTCCTCAATGATATTTGTAATTATCATTCCATATTCAAAGGCTTTGCATAGACACCACTGAATTTTGAAACACACGTAGATTTAATATAGAGCGTCTTATCTGGGTCTTCATGAAATTTCTCTAATTTATATTCTATAGATATGTGATATCTATAAATAATGGCACATTACCTGCAACATGATGATCATTTTTCTAAATGTTTTTCATGAGTATGAGAATACAAAATATCTCATGAAATATTGTTTCATATTGCCTTAAATGAATGATGACGACAATACTTCCAGCCCCTATATTTAACTCTACTAAGAGAATATCTAAATCCTATTAGTTAACTGTAATTTAATGTCTTCTGTTTTTCTTTAAAATGATAATCTCAAAATTATATAATTCATTTCATATTGTATTATGACCACTCTTTGATTACTGGGATAAAGTCACATTTAAGCTACCAGAAGCTAAGTTAATATTTCAAAATGGTTAATCATTGTCTGATTCTTAGTGCTCACTCATTCCTCCTTCCACCACTTAGCCAATGTTGACGCAAAAGCTGAAGCAAGACACATAAGGATCTAATTCATTTTGCATTTTTCCTCATTTCATGGGTTTCTGTAGTCTGCGAATTCATCATCAAATATCCAACCTTTTTGATGATGAGCCTCTTTGTACTTAAGTAGGCTGGTCCTTGAAAAATATGTGTCTCTCATTATTTTACTCAAAGTCTTTTGAGCAAAGCATAATGGATGAATGAATCAATCATTCAAGAATGCCTTCAGCACACAATGATATTCATAATATTTTACAGTGCTTTAAAGTTTACAAAGCACTTTACAAATATTGTTTCATTTTACCCTCATGACAACTCTGGAAGATAAATGCTAAATATTATCTCCATTTTACAAATGAGTAAATAGGCAGGCAGAAGTTAAAACACTTATATAGAGACACTACTTGTAAGAGTCTGAGGCTAAGTTTGAATTCAGGATGATAGGCTTTAGATATATGAAGACAAGAGCAAGACAATCTTATGCCCAAGGAACTTACATTATCCGAGGTTTAACAATGTGTATGCATATAAGTAACTATAAAATACAAAATGCCAAAAATATAAACATAAACAAAGTAAATATAAAAGAATTTAGGTGGGGATCTAGAACCTAAGAGGATCAGAAAATGCTTCATATATAAATAATACTTTACTTGAACTTTAAAGGATGTTAAGGATTCTGAGGGGTAAAGATAATAAGAGCTAATAATTATTAGAACTTACTATTTGCAACACAAAATACCAAGTTGACATTTTATGATCATTATCTCATTTGGTCCTCATAATAACCCTAGGACACAATTGCTATCATCATTTCCTTTTTATATATGAGGAAACTGAGCTAAAAAGATGTTGGATGACTTGCCCAAAGTCACAAAGTTTAAGTGTCCATGGTCAGATTTGAATTTAGGTCTTCTTGACTCTGAATGTATCTATTGTGCCATCTAGCTGAAAAAAGAATGCTTTCTAGTCACAAGGACCACATCTAACAAAAGCAATGGCACAAGGAGACATGTTGTCTTATGTGAGGAATATCAACTGGGCAATATTAATTAGAGTTTTATTAGAAGTGTGTTAAGGTAAATAATTTGTAATTTGTCTAGTAAGGTAGGTTGGAAAACACTAAGTTAGAAGCAGAGAATATTGTCCTTTATCATAGAAGGAAGGTTGGGAATTTCCTAGAGCCTTGTTAGTAGCAAAGTATTTTAAAATTTTCATTTTGACAGCTGTATGGAGGCTGGATTGAAAAGTAAAGAGAATGGAAGCAGGGAGGCCAATTGGGAGGCTATTACCATAGACTGGCTGAAGGTAACTTAGATGATGATGGAAATGAAGTAATGAGGATCATGACTAAAAAAGTTATAATGAAAGTAGAGTTATAGGAATGGAGATAAGAAATATTATGAAGGTAGAATTGACATGAATCAGGAACTAACTTTAAGATAGAGGTGAGGGAGAGTGAAGATTCAAGCATGATTTTTAAATTGGAATACTGGAAAGGTGGTGGTTGTGTGGAATTTTTCATGATGTATAAGCACGTCGGTATATGTATGTCCCAAATCATGCTAGTTATATTCGGTATTGCAACCTTTATTTTTCCTTTTCTGTCAAAGTAATATTAAAAATTTCTGTCAGTTCTTTTCCATTAGAAGTATTTTTTAAAGTACTGAGCTCTAACAAGTATGAAGCAATGGACTAAAAGGATAAAATGATAAGAATTCAGATGACAATGTCATCTATCAGGGAGTATGTTGCAAGCTATTTAGAATGTTTCTGGTGTGTCAGGAATAGCAAACTATATATTTTCTACAACAGACTATAATGTAAAAAGAATATTTCAGCTGCTGAGAGAAAATAGTGGTGTGGTACCTATTCTGCTTCTCATTTTTTTTTCTTTTCATAACACTATTCAAATGTTATAATACAACCTCTCACTGTTTTGTCAATTAAATATTGTGACTTCATGCTAAAATACCATTGAAGGAATATTTGAGGTTAATTTTTTTCTTTGTTTTTCAATTTGAGGATATATGGAAAATATTCCTATCTGAACCATCATAGACAATGGATCAGAATTTTCTTCAGCTGCTCTCAACTCTATCTAGATTGGGTGGAGAAAATAAAATTATGCCAATATCATGAAACCATGATCTTGGTAATTACTCTAAAGTCAGGTGGAATGAAATTGCCAAATGAAAGAATACAGATCACAGCTGCTGCCTAAAAATTGAATCTCTTTACAAGAACATATCTGTTTAATCCTTCCTGATGGATAATGACACCAAGAGCATCATGATATGAACTCAACTTGACACTTGTCAAATTAATTCCTCATTTTCTCTCCAGGAACAAAAAATGTTGTTAATTTGTAGCATATTCATAGCATGCAATGGTACTTATGTGATTATATAACATATGGCAAATGATACAGTGATCCAAGCTACAATATTAGGTTCTAAAAGAGCACAAATTTGAGCAAGGCTCAACGACTCCATTCTCACTACCTGTCAGTATGAGTATCCATTACAAACTTTAGAAGCAGAGAATCTGCTACCAAAGTTTTCATTGGGCTAAACAGCAAATGGTTGTAACTTGCTCTATTTTCGTGAGAAAACAAAGTAGTATTTAATGCATTTAAATACTATCAGCATTTACTTTAAATAAATTATATATGTTTTTGAAATGTATGTATCTCATATATATTTATATTTACAACTCTCTCATATATCTATCCATATCTATTTATCTATCCATGTATCTATACTCATGCACAAATACACATGTGTATTATATGAACCTGTATGTATACCTACATATGCATATATACATGTATGTATGTATGTATGTATGTACATGTATTGTGAGTGTATGAAAATAGAAAAAGACTGGAATGCCCTAAGTAAATAGATTATTTCTAATAAATTACAAATATGTCATATCCCTAGAATTCTCATTCTTACAGAGAAGGACTTTCCTACTCTGTGTCTTCAATGAAGCGAAAAAGTGCTTGATATTTTATTTACATATTGTAGATTTAATTATCAGCCAAAGTTGTTTTATTTTGTACTTCATCAGCTAGAAACATAGATTCCTTGGATATAAACTTCAATATCTGAAGGATCTATGAGCTTATTGGTGTTATTTCTTTTTCTTCAGATGATCTAATCATAACTGCTTATGCTGTAGTAGAAAGTTTTTGTAAGTTACTGTAAAAAAAAAATGCTTGAAAGAAAGTTACCACTCTTCTGATAATAAAGTTCTCTGAAATTTCCTAGTCTGAATCTTAGATAGCAATTAGATGGCCCATCACTGAGGCTACACATACACACAAATATTTCCATAAATGCACTTACATGTGTATATGTATACATATATGTATATATGTATTACACAGATACAGGTAGGAATATTTGTATATACACATATTTGCATAAATGTGCATATGCACACATGCATTTACATATGTTGTGTTATGCTACTACATTATATGTAAAGTTAAGCATGAGCAGCTCTCCAGAGAACTGCTGCTGTGAATAGCTCTAAGATTCTGATCACATAATATTGTGAACTCCTTATTTATTCAGCAGTAAACTAAAGCAAAACATTCACAGAAACCAAAGTCAGCATTTATAGTGATATAACATAACAACTTATTGCTAAAGTGGCTATATAGTTTTCAATTAAAGTGATCACATAGTTTTAAACAAAAGATATCATTCAGGAAGTCCTTAACTCAATCATCCTTAAGGAGCAATCCTCCTTAAGTGACACAAAGTACAAAGGTCAAAGTTTTTCCACCCCTAGGTCACATTGTCTTCATCTCTCAGTCAAAAAGTCTTCTTTCTTTTTGATTGGAGATTAGTTTCCAATCATCCTTAACTCAATCATCCATAAGTTTTTCCACCCCTAGATCACAGTAAATCATGAATTTGTCAATCAGCACTAAGTACCCAAGGAGAGGTCTTTTCTTCATGGCTCAAGGCTGGCTCCTGAATTCCATAGTTCTTCTTCCATGGGTCCAGCTCCCTGGATCTAATCAACTGTCACCTGGATTCACAGGCAGACAGCTCTCAGCTCCTCATACATCTCCTCTCCCATATTGAAGGTCACAGTGTCCAGTCTACCTCAAGTCTTTCAGTTTCTGTTCCTGGGAAGACAAAATTTAACAGAGCCACAATAACATTCATATACTACTGCCACCATTATCAATTCACTATCTGCCTGGGAAATCAACACAGGCCCACCAACAAGATCTGAGAACTCAGTATGGTCCCAGGACCTCTGAAACCTCCTCCAGGACTTCTGTAAATAGACAACAAGAAAATCCTCTTTCAGGGCTTCCAGTAAGGTCCCAGGGCTTTTGCCCAAAGAATCAGAAACAAAAATAAACACAGGCAGAACAGACAAACAGGATGCCTGGCCTCAGTTCTATTTCTCAGTTCTGCTCTATCCCAGACCATGCTTCTACTTTTTATGTGGTCATTAGTCCCTCCCTCTTCCACCCCTTCCTGTTGCATCAGCAAGTTCTTCCCACTGTGTGATTCACATGTTCTGTTTCTTAACAAAGACTTGATATAATCAGGGCAAGGCTCAAAGACACTTGAACTGAAAGAAGGTGCTAGATAAATAACTGAACCAAGGTGCTAAGTACTTCTTTGCTCATCTTTGTATTATGTTATTGTATTAGTATGCTACATATAATTATATATGTATAAAATATAAAGGGCTTGAGGAAATGTATGTGTACATATGTATGTAAAAATAACATTTATTACATATTACAATATTACCTCCATTCTTTTCAAGTTGATATCTTCTCCCAGAACTGCAATTCCACTGATTTCAGTGTTGAAGAGATCAAATATATCTCTATTTCATTTAAAAATCAATTGATACATCATTAGTGACAAATCCCTGATTTATTCAAATGTAAGTCTTTAATCTATTAACTATTTTACTTTCTATAGCTAACTGGAATAGCATAGCAGAATGTGTTGAGATTACTATAGTATTTGGGAGGTTTGTTATATATTATTCCTTTAGTATTTGGAGTTGGGTTTTATGTGACTTTTAGAAGTCACATAAGAGGAGACATCATGGTATAGAATCATGAAAACTTCACTGATATTTGGAAGACTTTGTTTTTTCCAAATTCATCCTCTTTCACTAAGTGAACTTGGAAAAAATTCCTTCCTCTTTGGGTTTTAGTCACACGTAAAATGAAAATATTTCTAAGGTTTCTTCTAGCTCCAACCATTTATTATTCTATTTATTTATGAATCATATAGAATTATAGGTAAAACAGACTTAAAGACCAGTTAGTTCAATTCTCATTTTATAGATAAGGAGTCAAGTGATTTTTTTTTCCAGATTTACATACCTACTTAGTGGAAAAGCTATAATTTTAATCCAGATAAGGAAAATGAGCCACAAAAGCTATGGGAGGGCTGGGGTTAGAAATCTCGTTTATGTCTCCCATTGCTATACATTTTACCAATGCACAATGCTATTTATGAATCATTGAATGAAAAATAAAACCAGTATTGGGAGCTGGAAGGGTTCATACAACTAATCTAGTTTCCTTCTTTACAAAAGAAGAATCTGCTTTATTGGGAAAAAAAGGCTTTAAAAGGGAAAGTACATATTAAATTAGCTTGAAATTTTGACTAAATAACATATGATTCCCTTCTATTGAAAATGTTAGGTAACAATATTTTGATTATATAAATTTTATTTCTTGCCTTGATATTAATGTAAAGCAGAAAGTTGAACAGAGCCTCAGTATATTTAATCATGTGGAAGAGGTGATTCTATCCATTGTTTAAAAAATGCATGTTGTTCAGACAATAACATATTCTTAGAATGACAATCAATCAAACTATTTATGAATCACATTGTGCATATTAGACAAGGAATGTCAATGAATAATTAGCTGGGCCCATAATTTTGTGGAAAAATAGAATTATCTGGATCATATTTGGGAACTGTTCTTAGAGAAAAGTACAAAGTCGTTTAACACTATTATTCAAAATTATATACGATTTTGAAATATTTAAAAATATAAAAATTAACCTTCAAATAACTCGAACAACAAGGGGAAAACACATGGATTTAACCTAAATATAACATGACTTGTTTTCAAGTCATATAATGTAAAATGTGTAAATTTTTTTTGGAGATATAAATGACAATAAGAGAGAATGATTCACTCAGAGACAAGACAAAATAAGAGACAAGAGAAAAATCAATTAAATAATAAATTGAATCCATCAACATAGAAGTATGTGTGCATCCCAAAACTGTGTGCAACAGAGATCCTTCCCCAAATAATACTCAGAGGCTTCTCAAGGTAGGGAGCAGGAAAGAATGGTTTGTTATGATTTTGAGAAAGGGCCACCTTCCTGACAAATGTTCAGGGGGGAGAAGCAATTTACAAAAGGAAATGGAGAAGTTATAAAGCCCTAACAGGGAATTCTCCCCAACTTCCCTTCGGACCCTTTTCTTCCATTGGCTAGAAGTCAGGTGCCCGATCTAAGTATGGCAATCTACCCCAAGTACCGGAACAAGGAAACAGTAGACCACCCAATGTATATTTGAGAAAGCACTTCTGTCCTTATTTGGCATATCTTATGCTGAGGTGTCACTGAGGAGAGGGGTGACTCCTTGTGGCTCTGAGTTTGAGTCCTTGTAAATTACATGGTTTCCGGTGAAGGGGAACTATTTCCCTCAAAAAGGCTTACTAGATTTTAGAGTACATTCTGAGAAGTTTTCACTTCTTTCACTCAAGAAAAGGTGAAGAGCCTCCCATAAGATGAATGTATTCACTTTGGATTATTGGCAAAGATAGACAAAAGTCCTAATTTGTGAAAAGATGTAGAGGGATTCACTGGATCCCTATTAATTAATAAGGTCAAACCTAGTTATAGTCATGTAGTCCATATAGAGTTTACTTCAAAACCAGGATGACCCATGTTTAAGTTTTGCCTCTGCTAATTTTTACTATGTGACTCTAATGAAGCCATTAAGCTCTAAGCAACTTTCTAAACCTGCCATCTGGGACCACTTCGTACCTATTCTGATTTTAGATGTGCCCTCCCTCAGATAGTAGATTATACAACTTTATAATATACCAATTGTGCAACAGCCTAATGGTTATACATATTAAATTTATTTCTGAATGTCTGATTATTCAGAATGCACTTTTATCCCTACACAAACTTTAGCTAGCTGTTTTGTGAATATACTGCACACTGTCTTGAAGATTATTTGTTCTGTCAAATCTTTATAATTAGAAATACATCTCAATTGAAGATGCTTTGTTAAATGCTTTGATGAAGAGATCATCAAATCATGCTTTGATGATGACAAAGACCTTGAGGCAATTGTTTCTAAATTTTACATTGAGAATAGAGGTTGTGAATGAGAAAGAAAAGCATTTGTTAGAATTCTGTGCAATTAATTGTGGGTCATTTCTTACACTCTTCAACCTCCATGGGAGTTTGCTATAGAATCCCATTTCATAGATATATGTTTGCACACACATATTCTTTCATATACACACATACATGCATTTATTTCATATATTTTTTTTTCCCCCTCCAAGTCCCTAGAGGTTTAGTCTTAACACTTTTCATTGAAGATCCCCTTTCTGCTTTGCTGAACAGACTATGCTGGGAATCTCACTTGATAGAATGGCCTGAAGCCATGTAAATTTAAAGCTTTATTGAATCAAGAAGTATTTAGCTTGAAGACTGTGAGGTAGGAAAACAAATGCTTTGCTCTGAAGCAAAAATTTCAAAGGGCCTAATTAGTAGAAGTGAATGTAGCATTTTAACATTATAACCAACAGGGCACTAAATTAGTAACTTTAAGTTTGAAAAGGTCAGATGAACTTCAAAACCTCCATAGATTAATCACATTTTCTGAACTGTTTAAATAAGTTCAGTGAAGCGTGTCCTTCATTGGCAGGGCACTGTGTATCATCTGTCTCTCTGTTATTTACTAAATATTTATGGAGTAGTAATTAAATATTTTTGGAGTTGTAATACCACTTTAGATATCAGCACTCTCAGTATATATTCAAGAGCAAAGATAGCTACTAAGAAACTAGATATCAAACTTGTTTTTATCAGATTTTCAGAAGACAGAACTCCGGGAAAGATTGCTATTATTATAAATGAGAAGACAAAGATTGAGATAAAATCTTGATAGGATACAGTCCTGGGCCAAAAACAACAAATTGAAATTTGGATGGAATAGTTGTAAAAACCTATACGTGCTTAAAAAAAAAAATCTCTGTTCATTGCAGAAAGAGGAAGCCCTGTCTTGTCAGAAGTCTTGGTGGAAAAAGATTTGTTTGATCAGTAGGTCACAAGCTTAAGATGAGCCTATATTTTTATGTGATTGCTAAAAACAAAAGAAAACAAACACACCTTATATATTCTTATGGTACAAACAGGAGAAAGTTATAATCTCTCTGTTGTTGCATTTATTTCTGTGCATTCTTTTACAAGAGCTATTGACAGACTCCAATGAATGCAGAGGTAAATAAGCAGAATGAATGCTGACTGCTATGTGTTCAGAAGTTTAAAAAAGATAAACCTGGAAATCATGTTATAAAGTAAGTAGTTTAAGTAATGGGAGTTGTTCAACTTAGAGAAGAAAAAACTCATGGAAAAAATTTGTTTTTAATTCAACAAATGTGCTTTTACAATACTTGGTCTATTTCCAAAAATAGGGAAAAAGGAAAAGAACCTATATGTTCTGAAACATTTGTACTAGCTCTCTTTGTGGTGGCAAAGAACTGGAAGCTACAGGGATGCCTATCAATTGGGGGACTGCTGAAGAGGTAGTGGTTTATGATTGTGATGGGATTCTGCCAAAAGAAATGATGGCCTCAATGATTTTAGAAAAACATGGAAAGCTTTGCACAAAATAATGAAGAACAAGATGAACAGAATCAAGAGAATACAGTATTCTTTCTCTGTATTTGTTTCTAATGCATCCATCTCTAGGGCAAGGGGGGAGGGAAGAAAAAAAATTCCAGAAAAATTTTTTTTGCATATTTGAAAGGAATAGCAAGTTGTACATAGTAGATTTGCAGTTTCATGTGCAATCCTATTTTTTATGGTACTACATTATAGAAATTCTTGTTTTAGTCCTTAAATTAAAAATAAAACTTTAAAAAAAGAGTGAAGTAATGTGCTAGTTGCTTGATAGCTACCTTTAGATAATTGAAAGACTGTCATGTGGAGAACCAAGGGTTTTGTTCTATTCTGGGGGTAACAACTAGGACCAGTAGGCAGACTTTACAAAGTAAATTGGCTTTTTTCACTACTAGTAAGAATCTTACTAACCCAAGAGTCAGCACTTTATTCCCTATATCCTGTAGATACTGCATGGAATTCCAATAGGATGTAGAAGGTATAATTGTCTACTAAATATATAATTTCCTTCTGGATAAAATAATTGCTTTCACAGTTGAATAAAAGCATTACAATTTAAACTACAATCCGAAAGTTCCCTGAAAATGTCTTTTGTTTATCTCCAAAAGTTTCATTTAAGACAAAGGATGATGAGGATGATATATATTTCATACTGTTCCCACATAATTTTGATCTCCAATGTTAGGTTCTATATTTTGAAAGTTTTCAGTATAGGTCAGAGAGCATGAATATTTAAGACCATAATCTCTATTTAAAATGTTGTTCTCAAGTTTTGTTTTTTTCCCCAGTTAATGTTATTTCCAGATTATTGTGGGCAGTAGTGTTGTGGTCTTTTATCATCATTGACATCATCATCACTACAATTATTATTATTATTGTTAGCATTTATATAGTTCTTTAAGCTTTTCAAGGAACTTTACTCACTTGATCACCACCAGGAGGAGGTAGGTGCTTCATTGTCTACCTTTTACAGATAAGATAACCGAAGGAACAAGAGGTTAAGTGATTTGCCCAGAGTTATGCATGGTGCTCAATTTGTATCATTAAGTTGTTTTTTCCACAAATCACTCTTCATGATTTAATCAGTTGTTTGGTATTATTATTATTAGGATATTTTTAGTCAATTTCATGTAGATATCCCTCACAGAAAGACTTTCATTCATATCTTGTATCTTAGCCATTTTCTAGGCTCCATTTAGAGGAAAATTAGTAGGGTTAGATTCAACTATCACGATGGCATACATCTCTTGCCAGGATTTACTCAGCGGAGTGGTCTGTTTATTCCAAAAGTATTTCTGTAGGCTTTTACTTTTTTTTAGTGTGTTCTAAGAATATTTATCAATTTCTTTTTTAATTTTTTTAAAGGAACGATCAGATCTTATAAAGCTGCTTTGTAGACATGAACTCTGTGTTTCATTAATGTTATACAGTTGTTAGGATACTTTTCAAATCTATTATAGTCTATTCTATAATTTTAAAAATGTGCATGTACAATAAGACGATTATTAAATAGATGTGACCTACTTTAAATACATTCCTCTTTATTTTGCTTTATTTTCAGATATTATTTTTGTTATCTCAAGGATACCTATTCTATTATTTTATTATTAGTAAAACAATGATCTCTCTGTTACTATAAGTACTCAAAGACTGAAAAATTTCTAATCCCTGAAAGCATCCATGTCAATCAGTTGAGAATATACCTTAAGAACATGTTTTGTGTCATGCTTTGGAAGTGGACACTATAAAGATATACATACATGCATATGTATTACATATATATATATATATACACACACACACACACATAAGCACAAGCACTCACATATGTGTGTATGTGTGCGTATGCGTATGTATGTATGATAACATATCATTAGTGATTCCCATGGATAGAAGATTAGAATAAATTCCTTCTTAAGTCACTTCCAGTTCTAACACAACTTCTATCTAGATTTATTCATTCCTTTTCTGAATATTGGGATAATTTGTTTATGTATATGATATGTTCCTTTTTTGCATTGATGCAGCCACTATTCTAAAGATTTGTTTATAACACCTGGAATCTCATTTTTAATTATTAACAGTCCTATAATATTTGATATAGAAGGGACTTTAAGAACCAACTAGTCTAATTTACTTATTCTGTGAAATGATACACAGAATTAATGTGAGTTACCATAAACTATCAGTCATGTAGCTGAGACTAGAACCTACATTTATCCATGTTTACTGTCCCATTCTTCTTCCAGTATTCCATATGACTCTTCTTATAAATTCCACTTTATATGAGTGGGTATAAAATAATATTGTCCACTTCCAAAAAAATTTATTAATATATTTTTACATCAGCTACATCTTCCAATGTAATGCCTCCCATTCTGTTTTTTTTCAGTCTCTTCATTATAATGGATTCCTTATTTAAACAAGGAATAAGAAAGGGGGAAAATGGCAAAATTAACCAACACATTAAAAAGTATGACTTTGTATGCAGTATTCCATAGTTATAGTCTCCAACCACTGTCAAGAATGGGCATGGGACTGATTTTTCATATCTCTTCTCTGGCTCTAATATTTCTGACATCAGAAGAACACAATTTTTTATATTTTTATTTCACTTGGATGGAAGAATGTATCAGTTAAAAGAGGGGGTAGCATAGTTTCAATGAATCAAACATTTCTTGATGGGTATCATCTGTGACTCTCTTTTTAAAAATTTATTTATTTATTTATTTTGCTTTTTGGAGGGGGGAAGGTAGGGCAAACAGAGTTAAGTGACTTTCCCAAGGTAACATGGGTATTTGTGTGTGTGTGTGTGTGGGGGGTGTGTGTGTGAAGTGTTGGAGGCAGGATTTGAACTCAGGTCCTCCTGACTCCAGGGCCAGTGCTCTGTTCACCATGTCACCTAGCTGCCCTGCATCTGTGACTTTCTTGATGAGTGAAATGTGAAAACGGCTATATGCTTCTGAACTAAATGAATGAATCAGTTAAAAAGTATTTATAGAGAATCCAACTTTACATATGTATAGCATTGTCTGTGGTGAAAATGTAATAGGAATGAGACAGTTTTACACATCTCTCCTTCCTTTCATGACTGGAGAGCAGTACCCTAATCCACCTGAGAGCCAATAGCCTTCTCCCTACAATAATCTCAATATCAACATATAATATTGCAGAATTGGCAATTTAAGTAACATCAAAATAACATCCATATTTTTATTTTTATAATACTGAATGGTTATAAAGCGCTTGGGTGACAAATAGAGAAAATACTATTGCTACCAATTTTACCAAAGGAGAAACTGAGTCTAAGGGAGTGACTCTTAATTTCATTTAGTGAATGGCAGATCCATGACTCAGTACAGGTTTCTTGTTTCTGAGACTAATGTGCATTTTAATATAATGCTGATATATCACATGCTACAGCAGCCTTTCTCAGTGTCATTCTCAGTTATTACATATCATCCATTAAAATACAATACTGCTTTTTTGGTTCTGTGTGACAGAATTATAGACAACAGACTTTGATGAGAATATTGCCTGATTTGGGCCTAACATGATGGGAGACTCCAATTCTGAAATGTTCGTGATGGAAAAACATTGATTCCACAAAGCTTATTAATAAAAATGTTACCTCAAACCTTCCTAAAACAGCATTCAAATAAAATCTGATAATCTGTAATAGACTGACACTAGATTTGCAGAAAGCTCAAGAAATGCCATTAGGTTTAAAGGAACTAGCTTTACTTCAACTTAACTGGTAATTCATGTAGGTCAATTTTTTTTTCTTGTATTTTAAAAAAAGGAATCAAATGGAAACTTCACTCTATATATTTTCTCTTTTGCATGGATTGTAAAGCCTAGATCTATTTCACTGCAGGGGCATATATATTACAGGTATTTTGAATTAAGTTTTTACCTCATTTCTCTTATTTTCTAGCAGACATTGATTTTTAACTAATGTTTTATTTGCCAGTGTTGTATCATGCCTCCTTCTAGAGGTCTTAGCGATTGACACATTTTAATAAGTGAAATACATATATAAATATATACTATCCCCATTTTCCCCCAGGTCACTAGGAAACAATTCTACCACAAGGGGTTGTACCTGGTATCTGATTTCTGCAGCTCATCAGCCCGGACATTTCCAATAAGCTATAAATTCAGCATCAGGGCAAGGTGCCTGGAGAACCATTCAAAAACAGAGGTTTGTTTTGAATTAAATATTAAAATTAACAACACATTTGACACTGAAATATCTTGTTCTATAAAAATGCCTGTGAGTAGTCTTATAGGAATGTCATGTGATTTTGGAAATATAAATTTACTGTATGATAGAATATATGCACTATACAAAGAAAAAAAGTAGCTTTTTATTTGACAGAATATGTTCCTTTCCTCCTGGGTGATGATAAGCTGAGACTTTGTACCTCATCCTCATTTTCTGTAATACTAAACATACTTCAAAAATAAAAATAAAAAAGGAGATCTTTTCAGTGTTTAAGGAACAGGTAGGTAGTTATGAATTGTCTTTGTCTATATCTCCTTCCTTTTTTATGATTAGAAAGTTAAGACAAATAGTCTGACCCATAAGGTTCCCTTAGAAACATCCTTTTCTGTTTTTACACCATAGAATGATTCTCCACACCATAATTTTATGAATCACTAATGGCTCAATTACAACAACAACAACAACAAAACATGTCTTCCACTGGATTTGATATCTAGATATCTCAATACGAATCCTGTCTATTTAGCCCTGAGAATGTGACAACATGGAGGACAGGGCTTCCTAACTTTTTTTGTGTACATGATGGAACCCTTTGGCAATCTTGAAAACCTATGAATCTTTTTTGGTGTGGAAGAAAAGAAAATCATTTTTGAGGAACATATTTTTTTAAATTAACAGTCAAAAAAATTACAGGCCCAAATATTCTCCCTCCTTCAACTCCTCCCCCACATCCTGAGAAGTCAAGTACTGTAATACACATTTTGCATGTGAAGTCATGCAGACAGATTTCCATATTATCCATGTAGCAAATAGAAAATAAAATAATAAAGTGAGACAACTATACTTCAATTTGTTGTCAGAGTTCTTCAGTTCTCTCTCTGCAGGTGGATATCAATTTTCATTATGACTTCTTCCTAATTATTGTATTGATTTGATTATTGTATTGATCAATGTAGCTAAGTTTCTCCGAGTCAATCATCATTACATGATTGCTCTTACTGTATACAATGATCCCCTGGCTCTACTCATTTCACTTTTCATCCACTTATAAAAGTCTTGCTTTGTTTTTTTTGGTTTTTTTAAATTTCACGAAACAATTTCCCTGGTCATTTCTTATAGCACAGGAGGTTTCCGTCACAATCATATGAGACTTGTTCAGCCATTCATCAATTGATGGGCATCCCATCCATTTCTAATTCTTTGGCACAACAAAAAGAGCTACAAATAATTTGTACACCTATATCCCTTTCCCTTTTATTTGATCTCCTTGGTATACTGACCCAGTAATGGTATTGTTGGGTCAAAGGGTACAGAGAGCTTTAGAGTCCTTTGCACATAGTTACAAATTATTCTCCAGAATAGTTTGTCTGTTTTCAACTCCACTAAAAGTTCATTAGTACATCAGTTTTCCCACAATACCTCCAGAATTTGTCATATAGTGAGATAGTACCTCACAGGTGTTTTAATTTGCATTGCTCTAACCAATGGTGATTCAGAACTTTTTCCCTTATGAATTTTGAGTTTGATTTCTTCTTCTAAAAATTACCTGTTCATATTCCTTGACCATTTATTAATTGGGAAATGGATCTTTAAAAAAATAAATTTGATTTAGTTCCCTACAGAGAGCGAAATGAGAACTTTATCTGAGAAATTCACTGTATTTTTTTTTTATATTGCTTAATTGTCTATGGTACATTTCAACAAAGTGTAGTTTCCCTTATTAGTTCTTTTAATTAGGTCAGTTTTTGCTTTTGCTAAGATCATAATTGCTAGCTTTTTACTTTGACCAGAGTACAACAGATTATGCTCCCACTCATTATTTTAACTGTGTGTGTGTGTGTGTGTGTGTGTGTGTTTCTCATTCAAATATGTCTCTTGCAAACAGCATAGTGTTAAATTCTGGTTTCTAATTCATTCTGCTGTTTCCATTTTGTGTGTGAGTTAATCCTATTTACATTCACTTTCTGATTATTGTGTATTTCCCTCCATCCTAATTTCTTCTGTTTATTCTTTTCTCTCTCTCTCTTTTTACCCTGTCCCTCCTCAAAAGGCTGTTTTGCTTCTGACTCCTGCTTCCCTTAGTCAGCCCTCCTTTTTTTTTTTTCTCCTATCCCCTTCTGCTCCTACTTCTCTGTTGGGTAAGATACATTTCTATAACCAATTCTCTCTCTCTCTCTCTCTCTCTCTCTCTCTCTCTCTCCCTGTCTCTCTCTGTGTATCTGTCTTTCTATGTGCATGTATATATGTATATATTCACACCTGTGTGTGTATATTTACATATATATGTAAACACACACACAAATTTCCCTCTTTAAACCACTTCCAATGAGAGTGAGATTGAAGCAATGCCTGCCAACCCCATTTTCCCCTTCATTGTAAAAGTTCTTCCTTGAATGCTTCTTTATGTGAGAAAAATTTCCCCATTCTACCTCTCCCTTCCCCTTTATTGCAGTGCATCCCTCTTTCTTACCCCATTATTTTTTGAGAGCACTCCAACTTAATCACCTGACACCCATGCCCCCTGCCTATGTAAGCTCCTTTTAGCTGTCCTAATAATGATAAAGTTCTTAGAAATTTCTAGCTGCATCTTCCCATATAGAAGTGTAAACAGTTTAATTTTATTGAGAAGCTTATGCTTACTCTCATGTTTTTCTTTTCATGATTCTCTTGAGTCTATTGTTTAAATGTCATATTTTCTATTCAGCTGTGTTCTTTTCATTAGGAATGCTTGAAAATCTTTTTTCATTAATTATCCATTTTTCTCCCTAAAGGATTACACTTAATTTTGCAAGGTAGGTGATTATTAGTTGTACTCCTCCAGTCCTTTTACATGGGAGCCAGTAGATCTTGTGAGATCTTGACGGGGGCACCATGACATTTGAATTGTTTCTTTCTGGCCACTTCAGGTATCTTCTCTTTGACTTGGGAGTTCTGGAATTTGGCTATACTATTCCTAAAAATGTTCTTTTTGAGATCTCTTTCAGGAAGTGATTGGTGGATTCCTTCAATTTCTATTTGACACTCTCTAGCTAGGATGTAGAGGCAATTTTCCTTTATAATTTCCTAAAATTCTCTCTGTCTCTCTCTCTCTGTCTCTCTCTCTCTCTCTCTCTTTCTCTTTCTTTTTTTTTTAGATAGTCTAATAATTCAAGTTAACTCTCCTAGATCTATTTTTAGTTTAATTCTTTTTCTAATGAGGTATTTCATATTTTCTTCTTTTTTCATTCTTTTGACTTTATTTTATTGTCTCTTAATGTCTCATGGAGTTATTAGTTTTCACTTGCCCAACTTTAATTTTTAGGACATTGGTTTCTTGGGTGAGCTATTGTAACTCTTTTTTTTCCCATATGGCAAATTTTGTTTTGTAAGTTCTTTTTAAAATGAATTTTATACTTCCTTTTTTTTGATTTGGCCTATTTGCTTTGCAAGGAGTCTTTTTTTTTTTTCCTTCAGTAAATTTTTGGGCTTCTTTTACCATTAGACCAATGTTTATGGTCTTGTTTTTTTCAGTATTTTTTATGTCTCTTTTATCAAGCTGTTAATTTTCACTTAATGAATTTCTTGCTTCACTCTCATTTCTTTTCATATTTTTTTCTCTACCATTCTTATCTTTTTCTTTAACTTTTCTAGGAATTCTTGTTTGGCATGGGTCTAATTATTTTTTTTTCTTTGCAGCTTGGCCTGTAGCTATTTTCATATGGTTTTCTTTTTTGAAGTTTCTGTCTTGGTCTTTCCTGACATTATAGCAACTTTTTATGGTCAAGTTCATTTTTTGTTGCTCGCTTACTTTTCTGGCCTATTTATTGATTTTGAACTTTATTGTTCAAGTTGAGTTCTGGGATTGCAGAGGTGCAGTCTCAAGCTTTAGGATTTTACATGGGGTTTGAAAAGTTTTCAGGGCCTCCAGGATTGTGTGATCCTGCAAGAGGTATAATACCTCTTTTCATAATGTGTGCTCTGGTCTTTACACTGGAAGGATCACTGTTCCCTTTAACCACCAGTTCTAAGATTCCTCTTTGCCTTGAAACTGGAACCAGGGTCTCTGCTCCCTTCTGAGTAATTATACGTGCTTTTCTTTGTCCTAGAACTATGACCCAGAACTGCAATGCAGAACTGTGTATAGGCATTACAGATGCCTAGTATCACCAGACCCTGCATCCAGTGCCAGGATAGGGTCCCCTGTAATCTCTTTTTAACCAGTCATCTGACCTCCTTATGGCCTCTGGCTGAGAGCTCCCAAAGCTGCCACTGTTGCAGCCTTCTTCATGGTGTACTGATCCCTACCCTGTTGTCACTGACTTTTCTCACTGATCTACTTTGGCTGGGAAAAATTCTTACTCCAACTTTTGTATCTCTGCTGCTCCAGACTTTGATATGTGGTATTATTTTCGAATTTCTAAGAGGGTAATGTTTTGAGAGTTCAGCTGGGTTGCTAACTCTATTGGACCATCTTGACTCCACATCCTTGGATACCTTCTTAGAATAATATTTACAAAAAAAATATAGAATAGAATTTACAATGGAAAATTGTTGTTGAAATGTAGTTATGTTAATTTTTAAAACATATATATACAAGTTTAGAGACTCTAGGATATATATAATAAGCTGGAAGTAAAAATTCTTTGATCCTTTGATTTCCTTCACTTTTCCCCTCTACCCCCAGGAGAATGACTACTTTAGTGATAGTCACATCTGTGAAAGAGGAAAAAAAAAGGAAGTTATAAACATTTTCTGTTATCCCATTCTTTTATACTGGCTTGTATACAATTGTCCCCCAAAATGAGAGCTACATGAGGACTTAATACTTTTGAATATGTAGAAGGTATAAGGCTTTTTTCATTAATATAGTAGCTACTGAGCTTTCTGAGATCTCTGATAACACATTTTACATGTGTCTTATAAAATACCAAAGTTTACAAATAGTTATTACTCTTTCCTATCATTTTTATGTTGATTTCTCAAGATTATATTAGACTCTGGGTCCCCTAGCCCTTTTTGAGATGAGGGAGACATATAAATGTTTTATAATAAGTTTCAACCAGTTGGTACATTGGTACAATGAGAATGTTGGATTAGATGATTTATAAGGAACTTTCAGTTCTAAAATTCTGTATATTTCAGGTTGAGCTGAATAAAATTTTCAAAAATATTAATAGGATTTTCATATATAATCCTTCATTTTAAAATATAATTCTATCCAAGGTAACAAGTGTCCCTGACTCAGTAAGTGACATTTTTCTCAATCATGATAGTGTTGGATCAAAAACAATAAGGGAGAACAAGTGTCTTTCATATGGAAATTTTCTGCTCCTAAAAATATATACATATATACCCTCCTCACTATGATACAAGGCATATCAAATGTGTTCTTCACCTTGGGAGAAGATGCTTTCCTCTTTCAATGGAGAGATACTCCAAGTGATAGAGTTTGACGATGTCATTGATTGTATGTATATAATCAGAAAACTATAGGACTCCAATGATATCCATAATCTCTCTAAAAATTTCAGCCTAGTATCTCAATCAAGGGGAAATATAGATGCATACACATACACACATATGTATGTAATTTTCTATTTCTCTAATTATCATTCAATTAGTTGCCAATCTTACTGATTCTGTTTTTACAATATTGTTCATCTTTACCACCCTTAAGTCTACTCTAAAGGCTGTCTAAATTCAAGTCTTCATCATCACTTTTAAATGATTAAAATAGCTTTATGTTTTATAGCCTTCCTTCTAGTCTGTTTTCTCATACCTTTTCCCCACAACTGGCACAATACCTTCTTAATACATGTCTTACCTTGTCATTCCCCAGCTCAAAAATTTTATATTGTACCCCAATTGTCACTTGAATAGAATACAAGCTTCTCAAGATAGTATTTAAAACTTTCCACAATCCATTTCCAAAATGAATTTGTGCATATTTTTCATATCTACTCTCCTTAAAATACCCCATTTTCTAATCAGAACAGATAATGAGCTGTTTTTCAATTCTGAATCCTATCCCCCACCTCTGTACATTTGTGAAAGTTAGAACCTTTGCCAGGAATGTATTGTCTCCTTAAAATTTACTCTCAGAATTGTCCTTCAGGGATGATTCCAACTTTCTCAGAGAAGCATTCCTTGAACAGTTTTGTGTGTGTGTGTGTGTGTGTGTGTGTGTGTGTGTGTGTGTGTGTGCTCTCCCCACTGGGGTAATAGAGTAGCCTAATATACTCAGTTATCTCTTCTCTACTACTATCAGCTTGAGACTCAATCAGCTATTTTCTTCTCATTTTAATGGACCAACGTCTAGCTCCTTGGTTTCATTTAACCACTTAATATTGAGAAGGTTTTACAAAATGATAAATATTTCCAAATTATTGCATATAAAAAAATAAAACATTTTACCCAATGACCCAGGAGTATTTTTTCCCCTGTATCAACTCAGTCCCTGGGGAAAGTAGGTTCAACTTAACTCAGTTCCTACATAGCACTGGTCCTACCAGGTTCATATGTAAAGGCAACATGATTGTGGCATGTCTTGTCTCAGTTACTACTGGGCTCAAATATAAAAGCCCCTCCCAAAAGGTCATTTCTTGTTATATTGGTGATAAGCTGGCTGCAGACTCAATCTCTGAAGTACTGGAATGTGGGTAACTCTCTAGACATCTCAAACTTATGAGTTTGGAGGTTTCAGTCCTTTCACAGGCTGCCATCAACTAAAGAGTCACTGAGTTTCCACTGAACACTGGAAAAAAGAACAAAAGATTGAAGGTGGCAAAAGTTTTTGAATGCTTCTATAGGTAACCAAAGAGCCTCTTCTTCACTACATGATATGCTGAATTTTGTCCATTACTGCATGCCTATGTATACATAAATGATACATTTGGGCTTCTACCCTCTTCTAATCATTATTATAGTCAGTCTGATGTGATTCTGTATGGGTTAATCATAGGAAAATATGCAGAGGCCATATATTCTTGTTTTTCTTTATTATAGTGACCAAGGCCAGTGTGGGCAGAGGTAACTCAATTATACAGAAAGTTCTCTAATTTATTTTTGGACCTCTGGACCACTCTCTTTTCCAACATGATCAGGTTAACATGTATATCTTATGACCCCTTAGTCAATGAAAATGCCCCATGCTTTACCCAACCTGAACTTACGTATCACTTTTTGTCTGATATATCATTTTTGTTCCTTGCAGCAAGATCTATCAGCCAATGAGATTTTTATATTTTGTGTAGCACCATTAGAATGTTTAAGTATCAAATGTGATATATCTTACAAAATAAGGTCCTGGAAGAAGGAAGCATCTCAGATCATGAGGAAGATCTAAGATGCACTTCATTGGAGGAGACCGTGAACCATTTAACGAAGTGCCATTGGTTCAGAGCTCTGCCTCACTGGTTTTTCTTGCAGATTGGGCAATTTCAATGGCCACATTATCACAACCTAATATATTTTCAATCCATGTTATCACACTTTTTCCAGAAGCAGGAAGCAGGCTCCCCAGAATTTCCATATAGGTGGACACTCTGTCATTGTTTCAGATAACAGTTTCAGCTGTATATATATATTCCCTACTATCTTTGATTCCTAACTTCCCTCCTCTGAAGAAGCAATTTTATTTCTCCCTACATGACAGGTCCTTTTTTTATTTAAAGTGTCCTTGAATATGTAGAATGTATCACTCACATAGGTAATGTGTTACATTTAAATGGATTGTCAAAATGCAACCTGCAGAGAGGAATAACATATATTTCATAATATATGTTCAATATATGTTTCAATAACATAATAACATTCCATATATATATATATTTATATATGGAATTCAGTCTACTATTTCTGAAGCAAGACTGAGGAAACTATTCTTGTCTGGAGAAGAGCAGAAGGGTCATCATCCTGGGCATACTGTTCTCTTCTGAGACAGAGAATGGGAATGAGGAGGTAGATGCTAAAATGGACTACGACTATATTTATGTCCCTTGTCACCTTAATGTTGCTAATCTAGGAGAACAAGTTTTTTTTTTTGGTTCAAGCCATTTTTCCTGGTAGCTATTTCTTAAAAGGAAATGGGGTATCTCCTAAGCTTAGTATCTACTAGTCTGACTTTTTTCCACCAAATACTAGTTACACAAAAGACCAACACAACTAGTAAATAGAAATTAAATCTATTTATCAAAGCTGATAAACAAAGATGAGAGAAATTATGAAAATTAGAATATGCTGGAAAATGCACAGATTAAATGAACTCTGTAGATGTGAGATATCTTAGCCTAAACAAAAATATTTCATTTCACCTAAAGGGATATTTCCCAAAGTCTCAAGATAGATAAAATAGAAATGGTAAAAACTGCATTACTTATATGCCTCTGTCTTCCAAACTATTTTCTTTCTTTCCATGGGTCTATCTCTGAAGAAAGGCTGGGACTATGTGGGTCCTTTCTTGAAACAGCAATTAATAATGTCTCCTAACACTGCCCCTTACCTTCATGCAGCATTTTCTTCAGTATTCCAGAATCATCATAGGCAACAAGAAGCACAATGTTCCTGGAAAATTCAACTTGCAATTGTATTTTTAACTCTTTTTTTTTTTTTAAATAAGATCTTGTTAAGTGTATAATATCCTCAGATTTTCTTAGGGATTTCTTATTCTTAAGTGTTAAACCATAGTTCCAAAATCCTAATTCTCATTTTGACTCAAGCTTCTTAACCAGCTATTCACTTCTCAAATTTGTCTTCCTCTTCTCTAGCTGTTTGTTGCCTTCAGTCAGCAACAATGAAGAAAAGAACACCTGGACTCAGTGTGTTTTCAATTTTTTGTCCTAGATATGTATTGAATGATGATGAATGACTTAGAGGGAATTTATTTCTTTTTGGACTTTTTTCTATAAATTTTACATGTGAAATATTCTAACAAATACAATTTGTGTTAGTTGGTTCACTGAATTTCATTACACACACACACACACATATATTTAAATTTTATGTGGCTTAATAATTTGTCCATTATAATTACTAAAGAGAATAAATAAAAACCTCATAATCACATATTTAAGCATGTTAATAAGGAATTTCAATATCAGTATACTATTAATAATCATACTCTCTACATAACATATTTATATCTAGCTCTGGCTAAATAATATACTATTAATAATCTGCTTTTACAAATGTTTACCCAAAACATTAGACCTCATTTTCCTAAAAAAAAAAATTAAAAAAATAACGTTTTATTTTAACTTATGCTAGTAAACTGAACATTTAAAAAAAAAAACCATCAATGACTTTGGATGGCTAATTGCCTTTTCAAACTTAATTGCCCCTGGACCAAGAACATGAATGAGTTTTGGCTTAATGGGAAAATATTTGAAAGTTAGTATAACTTGGGTGCTATTATTTTTAGATCTAAATTAAGACACTGAAATTAGATGTAAACAACAATTACACCACTACATTTGTAGACACTCCATTGAACCAGTAGCAAGAAGAATACACATTAATTTCAAGCATTTATGTGAACAATGTGAAATTTACTAAATAAACAATAGGTAACTCTCTATACATCAAACATTTCTCTCTTTAGATAGACAGAGAGAGAAATAGAGAGAGAAATAGAGAGAAAGAGACAGAGAGAGAGAAACAGAGAGAGACAGAGAGAGAGAGAGAGACAGAGACAGAGACAGAGAGACAAGACAGAGACAGAGAGATACAGAGAGGTAGAGAGACAGAGAGACAGAGAGAGAGACACACAGAGAGAGACAGAGACATAGAGATACTTCTACTCTTGACTGATGTAAAATGTATAACCATCACTATAGATGTACTTTCTTACTTTATGAACACAAAAACACATAGCTCAGTCAGTTTAGTATTAAAGAAAATTGGCTTTATTTGTATTATAGAAAAATAAACTAAAAGCAGAAAACTGGAACTGGAATGAAAAGACACCTGTTTGGATGAGCCTAGGAATATCAGCTATGGATGCCTCAGTAATTATCTATAAATTATTATATGAATTGACAAGAGTTTCATTCCAGAAATAGGAGCCAGTTTAGGATTTCACCATATTCCTAAGGAGCAAAAGTGTTATTGGACTGTGACATATTGAGGAAGGTTATAAGCTTTGTGGACAGACCCAAGAAATAGTAGACTCTTTCCTTTATTCTTCCTAGTGCTCATTTATCTACAGACATGACAATATAACCTGTGGTTTCATTACCCAAACATCATAAATAAATTGAATTTTTCCTCAACTTCAAAGAGACGAGGAGTTTAGCCAGAGCTAGATATAAATATGTTATGTAGAGAGTTTAGCCTCTATATTAAACCATACCTAAGCGTTCAAATTTTTCCCCCACTGTGGACTTGGAACAATTGTGACAGAAAGCATAACTTTTATTTCAAAATAAACTCTCCAAACCTAATGTGGAAAGAAGAGTATGAATCTTGAGCCATTATATTGTCCCTAGACTTTAAATGAGTCCGTTATTCTGATGAGGCATTACACACACACACACACACACACACACACACACACACACACACACACACACATGCACACACATCTATCTATCATTGCCAAAGTTCATCATAATTTATTTTTTCTATTAAAATGTGCATATTTAAAAAAAATTTATTCCCCAAAATTACCTTCACTGCATCCACAAAATCTTGTTCTATAACAATGAAAAAATAATGTTAAGGAAAATAAACTCCCAATATATGCAATATTTTGTATCTATACCTCACCCCCTTTACATCTTCACCAGTGTAGGGAAGTATGTTTCATTAAAAAGATAGGTAACATATTTTCTTTATGAGTTCTCTGGGATAGTGGTCATTATACTCTTCAGTGATGCTAAAACCTTTTAAATTCTATTGCCTTTACAATACTATTTTATTGCATAAATTATTCTCTTGACTCTACTCACTTCACACTGAATAGTATTTGATTACGTGTTTAGTTTTCACATGCTTGTAACAGCAAGCACCCTAGCATGCCTAGGGCAGCTACTAGCACAGGTTCTTAGATCTGCTTTTCTAAAGGAAAGCAACTCAAAATGGGTTAACCATCTTACTTTAATCAAACATATCATTTACCTAGTTCAGGAGGAAAAGTCAGCACCCTGAACTTCAGAGAATACAAACAGAAGTTACAAACAAACAGAAAAACAGATCAGCAGACAGACGGCTTCCAGCGTCTGATCATTACATCAGTTACCTAGTCAGTTACCAGAGAGGGAAGCACCAACAACTGGGTTTTTCAAAGCCGGGGGGCTCAACGGCTGCCCAGAGTCTCTTCTGGCCAAATCACACAACTCTTCTCAAAGTGAGCCCCAAACCAAAACCTCACATCAGGGCGTATATAT
>CM053592.1:97052136-97074854 GCA_028646515.1 Pseudochirops corinnae | reverse complement strand
GAATTAATATTATTTTTAAAAACCAATAAATTGCAACAGTTAGCAAATTTAATTCAAAAAGAGAGAAAAAATAAAAATAGTTTTTACAAAGAAAGTGTACACAATAAATAAAAAGGAAATAAAAATATTATTGTGCATATACCTCTCATCGAGCAAATTGGACGGATATAGATTGTTCATGAAAAATGTGAAAAAATATTCTGAATAAGCCAATATAAAAAAGAAGACAAGTCATCATAATTTTGTAACATAAAATATTGCTTGCCTTGTAATTTACATAATTGAATTGTTTAAAATTTTCTAAGAATGCATAAATTCTATGATAGACTAAACTTTCTGAGAACATGTAATTGCTATGGTAAATATTATAAAAATAATCTAATATTCATATAGATATAGAAAAAGATATTAAGTATATTACTCAATGCCTTGAATGATAAATTCATTTAAAATTAAAAACAGAAAAAGTAAAAAAAAACCCTATAGATAAATTCATTAATGCATATTTATGCAAAAATGCTAATATGCTACTGAAATATAATTAAATTAATTCCCAAAGAAATAGGATTTATGCCAATCAGATTTATTTTTTCTGTTGTTTGCTCATTTTTCCAACTTATTTCTTGACTTTTAACTCTTTGATTAAGTGGGGCTCTGCTTCCAGGATGGAGGCAATACTGTCTAAAGCTTCAGGGGCTTGTCCAGTTGTTTTCAGAGATACTTCTAGAGACTTGTAGGTTTTCACTTCTTCAAGGAAGCATGATCTAAAGTGAGGCATATTTATTATTCTCCTGGTCTGTCTTTCACTGAAAAATTATTTCACCCTGTTCTTTTGTAGATTTGGGCACTCCAGAATTTGTTTTGGGGGAATTATTTAAAGTTGTTCATAAGTGTTTAGGTGATAGCCCAGGCAAGTCCCTGCCTTTTCTCTGCTATCTTGGCTCTGCTTCTCATTCCATTTATTTCCTTATCTGAACAATTGCTAAAATTTCAAAGAACAGAGTTTAGTACAGATCACTGGGGCACTCCATTATGTGTCATTTATTTCTCCCTAGCTTCATAATTGAAGCATAAGAAAACAACAACAACCCTATTCTTTGGATCAAAGTCATTCAACCTCATATAACTTTACAATTATATGGTTCATCTTTCTCTATCTTTTCCTTAAGAATACTATAAAACATTTCATGAAATGTACACTAAAATTTGAGTAAACTACATAGATAGCATTCTGATATACTAATCCTGTTAATAATAATAATAATAATAATAATAATAACAATAATAATATGTAACATTTATATAATACTTTAAGGTTTGTGAATTACTTTACAAATATTAGCTGATATGATAATTCTGGGAAGTAATTGCTATTAATATCTCCATTTTACAATTAAAGAAACTGATGCAGAGAGAAATTAAGTGACTTGCCTTGTATTAATTACCTGAAGCCAGATTTGAACATAAGTCTTCCTGACTCTAGGACCAATACTCTATCCACTTGCTTGCATAACTGTTTTTGAGGAAGATTTATTGGATTTTTGAAATTGCCATTCTATTTTAATATGTTTACAATCATGCTAGTGATGTAAACTCCACCTACCAAACTCTAGGTGACAAATTATAGTCTCTTCCTTTAAGAAAAATGGGATATTTGCCCTTTTTTAGACATAAAGCAATACCTCTCCTGTTCTCTATGGTTATTCAAATATCACCGGCAGTGCTTCAGCAACTATATTTAGCCAGTCTTTCAATAACCTTGCAAATTACATTGTTTGGACTTGACAGCATAAATATTGCTAAACCAGGTATGCTTTCCTTAAAGCCAGCTGTGCTCTCTTAGAATGCACTTAATTTTAAAAAATACAAAAGAATGTGTTTTTTTTTTTTTTTTTTAGTTTTCAACTCTTTTAACCCTGCTCTTGTCCTTTGTAGCACAACACAAAGATTAGTCCCTTTGGGGCAGGAAAAAGAGATAAATAACTTTTTCATTCTCTGTACCATTTAAGATCATCCCATATACTTTGCCCCATGTCTTTGCCCCTTCTTAGATCCTCCACCTTTTTATTAAGTATTGTACTAATTGAGTCTTGTTCCATTCTTTCTCATTTTTAATTCTTATTTAATTTTATTTGTCAAGATTAAAAGCTTCTTAAACCTCATAAAATACTTCAGACAGTCACTATGTTGAAAAAAATTTATTAGTTTTCTATCAATACATTTAGGTGATAAAGGATTAAAAAATAGAAGAGGAATCATAGCAAAGATGACAGAGTAGAGAAACACCCCACCAAGCACTCTCAAATACCCATCCAAACAACAATAACATAATGCCTCAAATGGAATATTAGGAGAACCATCAGCATAATTGAAAATGCCAATAATAAAAAACATCAAAAATCATGAGATTATCTTGATAGACACAGAAAAAAAGCCTTTGACAAAATACAACATTTATCCTTATTAAAACAAAAACCAGAAAATATAAAAATAAGTAGAGCTTTCAAAAAGTGATAAGTAGTATCTATCTAAAACCACCAGAAAGTATTATCTTTAATGGAGATAAACTAGAAATCTTTCCAATAATACCAAGGGTAAAGCAAGGATGCCCTTTGTGGCTACTATTATTCAATATTTTATAGAAATTATAGCTATACCAATAAAACCAGAAAAAGAAATTAAATGAATTAGTATAAACAATGAGGAAGAAATAAGAACAAGCAATGTTGATGACATGACAGTATACTTAGAGAATTCAGAGAAACAACTAGTTGAAAAAAATAACACCTTGAGCAGTTTTGCAGGATATAAAACAAACCCATGTAAATCATCAGCATATTTATATATTACCAACACCATCCAACAGGAAGAGACAGAAAGAGAAATTTCATTGAAAATAACTTCATACATTGGGAGTCTACCTGTCAGGATGGATCTAGGAATATGAATCTAGGAATCTATATGAACACAATTATGAAAACACTTCTCACACAAATAATACCATAAAGGATTAGAGAAATATTAATTGCTCATATATAGGTCAAGGTGATATAATAAAAATTACAATTCAACCAAAATTAATTTACTCATTCAGTGCCATATCAATCCAAGTACAAAAATAGTTCTTTAATTAATTTATTTACTTTTAGTTTATAATATTCAGTTCCACAAGCATTTGAGTTTTAAATTTTCTCCCCCTCCATTCCCTCCCATCTCACAAGATAATATGCAATCTGATATAGGCTCTATGTATACATTCATATTAAAAATGGTTTCATATTAGTTATGTTGCAAAGAAGAATTCTAAGCAATGGAATGAATCATAAGAAAGAAGAAACAAAACAAGATAGAGACAGAGAGAGAGAGACAGAGAGCAAATAATGTTTCAATCTGCAAGGAGACTGTAATTCTTTCTCTGGAAGACTTACATGAACTGTGGTAAAATGAAATGAACAGAACAGAACATTGTACAAGGTAACAGAAAAATTGTATGATGATCAGTTCTGAATGACTTAGCTATTCTCCAAAATACAATGGAAATTCTGAAGGATTTATGATGAAAAAAAAAAAAAGCTTTGTACCTCCAGAGAAAGAACTTGTAGAGTCTGAATACAAATTAAGACTTTTCTCTTTATTTTGCTTTCTTTTTTTTCTTTTTTCTGCATTTCATTTTGAAACATGGGTAATATGAAAATGTTTTGAATGACTGCACCTTCTATAACCTAAAAGAAATTATTTGCCTTCTCAAAAAGGGGTTAGCAGAGGATGTGGAGGGGGGAGAATTTGGGAGTTGAAAATTTAAAATATATATATATATATATATATATATATATATATATATCTTATTTTTTGTCTACATGTAATTTAGATAGAAATAAATGCAACTAGATCAAAAAGAAGAAGAGATGAATTCAGAAAACTTCATCTCAAAGTTCATTATAAAATTAAAATTTTCTCAGAAGAAACAAAAAAGAAATCAAAAGAGAAAATGACCATAGTTTTCTGGAAAAGAAAGAAATGAGTAATTATGTTGAAAGCAAATGATCAGAAAATGACAAACATTGAAGCTACCTTTCTTTCCACGTTCTCATGAGATTCTGTTTTCACTTTGTCTATCATTCAAGACAGCCTTGAACAGAGATATCATCCTCATCTATCAGATCCTCATCTTATTTTTGAACACACTGGTGCTCTCTGTGTCTCTCAACAAAAACTCCCTAGATTCAACTTCTCTGCTACAGAGAAAACAGGCATTTCATTCTTTCATGGAGGAAATTTTAACATTTTCAATACATTTAAGACGTTGTATTAAATGTTATTTTTGTATGTAGGCATACCTTTGGTTAAAATTTTGCAGCCCATCTGGGTATGTATTATTTTTCTATACATTTCATAGCAACGTTTTTAGCCAATTTGTGTAATTATCTCTCCCCATCCAGTGTCTTTTTTCGAGCCCCAAATTGGATAAATTGGCTTCTCTGCTTCCACTCATTTGCTAAATGCCATTCTAGTAAAAAAAAAAAAAATACTGGAATCATTTTGAGGAAACATATTTACAAAAAACTTTTCTTGTCTTGTTAATCAAACACATATTAGAATAAATATAGTTCATATTTCTATTTTTAAGTTCATCTTTAAGATCAACAATCACTTTTAATGTGGAAGGGACATCTTTAAAGACTATAAAATTTTGTCAAATTTACAAATATATATTGTAACCTTTTAGATACTTTAAATTTCAAGTCTATTTGTTCTTTTCTGTTTCATTTTGCAAAGAAATTCTAAACAGCAAGAAAATGAGGACGTCCAGTGAATAAAGATGTAGAATAGAAAAAGGTCAGTGTTGTATAGTTTATTATCACCTTTGGAAAAATATATGATGCATTACAATTCGTATACCACCTTTTTTTAAAAGGACCAGAGGGTGAAGGGAGAATTTTTTGACATGAATCTCTACTCATGAAAGTAATTTTAATCAACTTAAAACCTATGAGACAATTTTGTAGAATTTTTATAATCAGTAAAACTTCTTTATTCATCCTTGCAATGTACACCTATCCATGTATTCACATTCTGTGTACCTCTTTTCAATATCCTGGCACAACTATCATCCTTTGGTGGAGGGAGAGGGAATTGAGTGAGTTCTTAATCTTCTTTATATTACTAACATGTCAATCATTCACATAGGTAGTGTGTCTATTATCTCTGCTTCTCACAAGGACAGTTAGAGGGCTGGTACTAGAGTTAAAAAGACCTGGATTCAAATCTAGCGTCAGACAATTACTCATTTTGTGATGTTTGGCTAGTCCCAACTTCAGGTTCCCCATCTGAATATACCTTCCAAAGGTATAGTTAGCCTCACATGAAATGTTTGTAGTTTGCTAACCTTAAAGCAATATGTGGATGATAATAACTACTAATGCTGCTGCTTCTATTGATACTCTTCTAGTACCAGTACTAATGCTAGCTCTGCTGCTCTTGGTACTTCAAGACTCCTAGACTAACCTACTCTCCCACTAATAGAATGCAAACTTCTTAAAGTTAGGACATTCTTTGACTTGCCTGGCACACTGTAAGCATTCAATAAATGTCTTTTCCCTTCCTTCCTTCCTTCTTTCCTTCCTTCCTTCCTTCCTTCCTTCCTTTCTTACTTCCTTCCTTCCTTCTTTCCTTCCTTCTTTTCTTTCTTCCTTCCTTCCTTCATTCCCTCCTTCCACCCTTCCTTTCTTCCTTCCTTCCTTCCTTTCTTCCTTCCTTCTTTCCTTTCTTCCTTCCTTCCTTCCTTCCTTCCTTCCTTCCTTCCTATTTTGTCTCATTAACTAACTTCAAAGGTTTCATATATTTATGTTATTTTTATTATCATAACAAAACTGTGTTTCTTTAACTGACCTACAATGGTACTACTGATGACTTTTGACTGTATTTAATCTATCGGACATGTCTCCTAACTATTAAAGAGTAATCAGCTAGACTTCATAAATTTCAATTGCTCTTAGCACACTATCTGGTATACAGTAAGCCCTTAATACATGATTACTATCTTCATTCATGACATTACTTTTAAATTTGAGAGATGCTTGATTGAAGTATTTTCCTCACTCATTACTGATAGCAATTAGATGTTCTGGGAAGAATTCCAAATATGAATCTAAGAAATAGATTTTGAGTAATGGTACAGCTTCAGAGAAATATTTGAGAGCCAAGGCATTTTCTTGGCAATATTATCTCCTGTAGTTTTCCCTCCAAAACTTTTATTTTTTTGTTTGTTTTTATAAAAAATTACAACTATTGTTTAGGTATAAGGACCATATTTACATCATGGAAAGAATTATGCAGATGTTATTTTCCCTTTTTTGAAAAGTTGGTATTATATCAGAATTAATTATTCTTTTGACTATTTGATACAGTTCATTTGTTTATCAATTTGGTCTCTTTCTCCTGTCACCCACACCTTTTGAAATATATTTATGTCTTTTAAAATTTTTTTTTCTGAGACTGAATTGTCATCTATAAATTATTTCTTTTAACCTGGGTACTTTATATCTTTGAAAATATTTATCCACTTCTTTTTTTTTTTTTTGCTTGCAGTGCAATTGGGGTTAAGTGACTTGCCCAAGGTCACAGGGCTAGAGTGTGTTTGTGTGTGTGTGTGTGTGTGTGTAAGTGTCTGAGGCTAGACTTGAACTCAAGTCCTCCTGACTCCAGGACCAGTGCCCTATTCAATGCACCACCCCGCCACCCCTGTCCACTTCTTTTAAGTCACTAGATTTATTAATATATACTTTGGTAAACTAGTTTCTAATAATTTCTATTGTATCTTCTTTAATTTTAGGATTTCTTCTTTTTTATTCATTTTATATTGGTAATTTGATTTTCCTCTTTAAAAAACTAAATTAGCTAATGGTTTAGCTTTTTTATTAGCCTTAGGGATGAATAAAACCAATAAAAGAAAAATAAAACTAACAAGCAAACAAAAACTCCTCAAAAATCATAGCCACAGTATTTTTTAATGTATATCTTTTATTTGGTGTTGTCTTCCTTTGAATTCAATTGTCTTTTTTTTTTTTTGTCTTTTTGGAAGGGGAGAGGCAGGGCAATTGGGATTAAGTGACTTGACCAAGATCACACAGTTAGTAAGTGTTAAGTGTCTAAGGTCAGATTTTAACTCTGGTCCTCTTGACTCCAGGACCGGTGTTCTATTCACTTCATCATCTAGCTGCCCCCAACATTATTTTAAAAGAAGACAGAGAAGGTAACCGTTCATTGCACTGAGCTTAGTGCATGGTACCTATGATGCTGGTGAATAATCCTTTTACTCCTGGCTATCTCTGGAGAGTGGGAGCATAATTACTAGTTTTAAAAATGGAAGGGTGTTGGGGAGGGGGAGACAGCAGAGTAAAAACAATGACTTGCTTGAACTTGCCCCCAAACCCCTCGAAATACCTATAAAATTACTCTAAACAAATTCTAGAGCTACATAATCCATAAAATGACAGAGTGAAACACATCTCCTGCCCAGGACAGCTTTAAAGGCTGAAAAGAAGGGTAGATTGCAGTGGCCTGGGAGGAAAGTTCAGTCTACTGTGGGCTGTGCCAGGGACAGACAGGACTGGAAGAGAGCTCAGGGCACTGAAACTCTACTATGTATGGTGATTCCCAGACTTCAAAATCCACAAAAACCAATAATAGCATGGAAAGTCAATGGGGAAACACTGTGGGACCTGGGTGAAAGAGGAGTGTTGTCCAGCCATAGCCCCTGGTTGGTGGAGGTGGCAGTGGAAGCAGTGGCAGTAGCAGCAGAAGATCCTTCCAGAGTTCTGGGCGCAGATACAGGGGGGAATCGAGAGGCTAATACAAAACTCCTGAAACCTGGGACAGGCCAGACACCCACACCCACATTGGAAGCAGAGTCTTTCTTTGACAGGGAGTTAGAAAGTCAAGTAATTTGCTGGCATGATGTGTAAACAGTGTAAAAAAGTCTGACAAGACAATCTTTGGTTACAAAGAAGATCAAAACATACAAACAAAAGAAAACAAAAGTCAAAGCTCCTACATCAAAAGCCTCCAAGAAAAATGTAAATTCATTGCAGGCCATGGAAGAACTCAAAAACAATTTTGAAAATTGAGTAAGAGAAGTAGAGGAAAAATTGCGAAGTGAAATGAGAGGGAAGCAAGAAAATCATGAAAAATGAGTCAACAGCTTGCTAAAGGAGATCCAAAATATGCTGAAGAAAATAACATCTTGGAAGTCCATGGGGGGCAGAGTCAAGTTGGCAGCCTAGAAGGAGAACTCCATGAGATTCCCCCAGAACCACCTCAAATACTTATAAAATATGACTCTAAACCAATTTTAGAGCTCTAGAACCCACAAGATGACAGAGAAACAAAGCTTCTGCTGAAGGCAGCCTCACAGCAGACAGGAAGGATTGATTGCAGTGCACTAGGAGGCAAGACCAACCCTGCATGAACCCAAAGCTATAGTCTTAGGGTGGCCAGGACAAGACACAGTTGGAGCATTCAGGAGAGTGAATCACCAGCATTTGTGGCAGTTTCCAGAATTATCAACCAATAAGTACCAAGAATAATGTGAAAGGTCAGTGGAACTTGGCTAAATATGAACGAGAGGAGTGGGTCCAGCTATCTGCCCCAGAGCCAGAAGTGACAGAAGTGGCAGACCTGCAGCCACCTCCGCATGGCTTCTTCAGAACTCCTGGCCTAGAGATTGCAGTGGGGGGGGGGGGGGTAGCGAGCAACCATTCAGAGGCTAAGTGCTCTTCCCTTAACCTGCCTGGATCAGGTTCGTGGTTTTGGGTGGTGGTCCTGAGGTGTGTGATCAGTGAGCAAAAGTTGGTAGGGGCTGCAGAGATGGCAGCCTCATAATATCTCTGGTAGCTATAAAACCCCCAGCAATTTAGGAAAAAGCTATTCCCTCTGAAAGTGGAGTTATACAGAGTCCAAAAGTCAAGTAATTGACTGGAAACATGAGCAGGCAAGGGAAGCAAAGCAAGAACAGCAATTCAACTTTATATTCCTTTTTTGGGGACAAAAAGTATCAAAGCATGGAGTGGGAAGAAGACAACACAGTCAGAATGCCCGCACCAAAAGCTTCCAAGAAAAATATTAGCTAGTTATAGGCCATAGAGGAGCTTAAGAAGGATTTTGGAAACCAAAGAGAATGGGAGGAAAAATTGGAAGAGAAACAAGAATGATACAAGAAAATCATGAAAAGAGAGTCAACCTGACTGAAGAAGATAACACATTAGAACATAGATTAACTTGAATGGCAAAAGAGGCCCAAAAAGCCAATCAGGAGAACAATGCCTTAAAAAGGAAAATTTGCCAGAGGGAAAAAGAATCTCAAAAACTCACTGAAGAGAATAATTCCTTAAGAATTAGAGCGGAGCAAGTGGAAGCAAATGACTTTGTCAGAAAACAAGATACTGTTAAACAGATCCAAACATATGAAAAAAAAAAATAGAAGACAATGTGAAATATCACCTTGAAAAACCACTGATCAGGAAAATAGATTCAGGAGAGACAATTTAAAAATTACTGGACTACCTGAAAGCCAAGATCAGAAAAAGAACCTAGAAAAAATCCTTCAAGAAATTCTCAAGGAAAATTGCCTTGATATTTTAGAACCAGAGGGCAAAATAGAAATTGAAACAATTCACTGATCACCTCTTGGAAAAGATCCCAAAAAGAAAACATCTACGAATGTTATAGCCAGTGTCTGGAGTTCCCAGATCAAGGAGAAAATATTACAAGCTGCAAAGAAGAACAGGATCTAGCAGTTTCTACATGAAGGGATTGAAGGGCATGGAATGTGATATTCTGGACATCAAGGGAGCTAGGTTTCAAACCAAATATCACCTACCCAGCAAAATTGAGTATAATGTTTCAGGAGAAAATATAGTAATTCAATGAGGTGGAGGACTTTCAATCATTCCTGATGAAAAAATCAGAACCGAATAGAAAAAATTGACTTTCAAATACAAGAAGCATGAGAAAGTAAACATGGAAAAGAAATCATAAGGAAATTATTAAAGTTGAACTGTTTACATGCCACTATGGAAAAATGATAATTACAACTTATGAAATCTTTCTCAATATGAAGATAGGTAAATGGAATATAAACATATAGATATAGATATATACATGTGTGTATGTATACATACATACCTACACATGTATGTAAACATACACATACGACTGTATAAGAGGGTATATATGTGAATGAACACAGATGTGAGTGTGTGTATAAATGTGTACATAGACAGAGGGCACAGGATCAGTTGAATAGGAAGTGATATCTTAAAAGGTGAAATTGAGAGGTGGGAGAGGAATAGAATGAGACGAGACAAAGAGGGACAGAATGGGATTAATCATCTCATACAGAAGAGGCAAGGGATAACTGTTACAATGAAGGGGAAGAACAAGAAAGCAAAAGGGAGTAGGTTAACCTTACTCTTACTTAATTTGGCTGAGGGGAGCAATGACATAGACTCCAAATTGGGTATCTTGCCCTACAGGAGAGTAGGGGGGAAGGGTATTAGAGGGGGTATGTTGAAGGGGAGGGCAGGTTGTGGGGAAGGATTGTTAGAGGCATACACTTCTGTAAACGGACAGGGATGAAGTAGAGAATAGAACAAGTAGGGGGGTGGGATAGGAAGGAGGGAAATATAGTCATTTTTTCACAATGTGTCCATTGTGGAGATGTTCTGTGTGACTACACATATATGGCCTACATCGAATTGCTTATATTTCCTGTGGGGTGGGTGATGAGGGAGGAAGGGAAAGGATCTAGAATTTAAAGTTCTAAAATCAAAATATATATACATATATATATATATATATATATATATATATATATATATATATATATATATATATAAAATTTAAATGCAACTGGGAAATAAGATATACAGGAACTAGGGTAGGGAGATCCATCTTGCCCTATCACAAAGTCAGAGGGGTGATGTGGGAGGATATAGGAGAGAGCAGATTGGGGATGGGGCTATACAGTGGGATCGCTGTTTTGGGGTGGTGGGTGGGGGAAAGATGGGGAAAATATTTGTTACTCAAAATCTCATGGAAATGAATGATGTAAACTAAAATAAACAAAAGTTAATTTAAAAATAAGAAAATAACACCTTAAAAATTAGAGTAACCCAAATGGCAAAAGAGGTACACAAAACCAATGAGGAGAAGACTATCTTAAAAAGCAAAACTGGTGAAATGGAAAAAGAAGTCCAAAAACTCACTGAAGAAAATGATTCCTTAAAAATTAGAATGGAGCAAATGGAAGCTAATAACTTTATGAGAAATGAAGAAATTATAAAACTGAACCAAAGTAATGAAAAAATAGAAGACAATATGAAATATCTCACTGGAAAAACCACTGGTCTTGAAGAAATATCTGGGAGAGATAATTTACAAATTATTGGACTACCTGAAAGCAGTGATAAAAAAAAAACAAAAAACAAACAAACAAAAAAACTTAGACATCATCTTTCAAGAAATTATCAAAGAAAATTGTCTTGGTATTCTAAGACGAGAGGGTAAAATACAAATTGAAAGAATCCACCAATCACCTCGTGAAAGAGTCCCTGAAAGAATACCCAAAAGAGCCCAAAAAAGCCTTCCTAGCAATATTGTAGTCAAACTCCAGTTCCCAGGTAAAAGAGAAAATATTGTAAGCAGCCAGAATGAAACAATTCAACTACTGTAGAAATAGGAAATACAATGAGGATAACAAAGGATTTTAGCCCCTTCTACATTAAGGGATCTAAGGGCTTGGGATATGATATTCCAAATGTCAATCAAACTAGGTCTAAAACCAAGAATCATCTATCCAGCAAAATTGACTATAATACTTCAAGGAAAAAAAATGGAAATTTAATGAAACAAATTACATTCCAGCATTTTTGATGAAAAGACCAGAGCTGAAAAGAAAATATGATTTTCAAATGCAAGACTCAAAAGCAGCAAAAAAAAAGGTAAACAGGAAAGACAAATCATAAGAGACTCATTAAAATTGAACGGTTTACATTCCTACATTCCTACATATTTGTAACTCATGGGACCTTTCTCAGTGGTAGGGTAGTTGGGGGAAATAAGTAGGTAGGTAGTTACTTAGGTAGATAGACAGATAGATAGATAGATAGATAGATAGATAGATAGATAGATAGATAGATAAATAGATACATACATACATACATACATACATACATGCATACATAGATACATACATAGATAGATAGATACATAAATATATAGATACATAGAGAGAGACAGAGACAGAGACAGACGCCATAGAGTGAGTTGGATATGAAGCGATGATATCTAAAAAATAAAATTAACAGGTGAGAGGAGAATATATTGGGGGAAGGAGAAAGGGAGAGATGGAATGGGGTAAATTATCTCACGTAAAGGAGGCAAGAAAAATGGTTCACAATGGAGAATAAGAGAGGTATGTGAGAGGGAACAAGGGAACCTTACTGTCATCACATTTGGCTTCAAGGGGAAAAAACATACACATTCAACTGAGCATCTTACCCAACAGGAAAGTAAGCGGAGGAAGGAGATAAGGGTGGGGGATGATAGAAGTCAGGGTAGATGGGGGATGGGAAGCAAACACTTTTGAAAAGGGACAGGGTCAAAGGAAAAAAATATATTGAATGGAGGGCAGGATAGGGTAGAGGGAAATGTAGTTAGTTTTTCACAATATGACTTTTATGAAAGTTTTTTGCATAACTACACATATACAACCTATATTGAATTGCTTGTATTCTCAATGAGAGTGAATGGGGAGGGAAGAAGGGAGGGAATTTGGAGTTCAAAGTTTTAAAAACAAATGTTAAAAATTGTTTTTACATGAAAATTTGAAATAAGACATACAGGCAATGGGGTAGAGAAATCTATCTTGCCCTACAAGAAAGTGAGGGGGAAGAGGATGGGGTATGATAAAAGGGACTGCAGACTGGGTGAAGGGGTAATCAGGATGTAAATCATCTTGGGCTTGGGGGAGAGGGGAGAGATAGGCATAAAATTTGGAACTCAAAATCTTATGGAAATGAATGTTGAAACTAAAAATAAATGAATTAATTCAAAAAGTTAAAAAATGAAAATGCAGACAGTTCCAGATACATAAGCAGTTGAAAGAAGCATCTCTCATCCATGAAGTAAGGAAATACACAAAGTCTTCTTCAAGAAGCAGGTTCCTGGTGTCTCCCATATGAAGCAAGACTATTTACATACTCAAAGCTTCTCAAGAGAAATTCATCACTTTAAGCATAATAATGCCCTCTTGCAAGTAATTGTGAAATTTTAGTCAAGAAACTAAAAGCTCAGCTTGATAGTTAAATAATTTAAGGTCATGAATAAACAAGGTCACATAGGACCATTTGAGGATTTAAATGAAGATTTTAGGGCAAAAAGTTTGTTCAATGGGAGGTCACTAAGTTATTGGCCTCCTAACTTATCATGTGGAATTTTACTATTCCAATATGATGAGGTTCATGTTCTTAATTCAAATTACAAGATTCTGGTGATATTCATAGAAGTAATTTTTCACTGTGTAAAATATATCTTACAACTATTGGTAAATATTGATATTGAGCCATGTGTTTAGGCATAAGAGTAATTTCTGAACCGTTTATTACACAAAATTAAAGAGATACTAGAATATTTTGCCCTCCAAATTCTATCACATATTTGATATTATGCTCTTGCATAATATCTATATATCCAGTGAGTAAAATAAGAAAAACAATAAATATGAGTGGCCCACATTGTTGAAATCAGTTCTTTTTTATTTATTTATTTTTAGTTTTCAACATTCATTTCCAGAAGTTTTTGAGTTAAAATTTTCTCTCCATCTCTCCTCTACCCCCACACCAAGAGAATGAGCATACTGAATACCCCTTCCCCAAATTTATTCTCTTATATCCTCCCCCAAACCCCCTAACTTTCTAGTAGGGCAAGATGGATTTCTATACTACACTGCATGGAGTATATAGTATATACATTGCATGTATATTTTATTTCCAAGGAACATGTAAAAAAAAAAAAAAACAAACGATTTTTTAACATTTGTTTTTAAAACTTTGATTTCCAGATTCTTTTCCTTCTTCCCTGCTCATTTACCCCCAATGGGAAGACAAACAATTCAATATAGGTTGTACATGCGTAGTTACACAAAACATTTTCATAGTAATTAACATTGTGAAAGACTAACTATATTTCCCTCCATCCTAACCCACCACCCCTCCACTTATTTCATTTTCTACTTTGACCTGTCCATTTTCAAAATTGTTTGCATCTAACTACCCTCTCCCCAAATATGCCCTCCGTTCCATCACTCCCCTCTTATTCCCTTTCCCCTGACTTTCCTGTAGGGTAAGATACTCATTTGAGTGTGTGTGTTATTCCCTCCTTAAATCAACATCAATGAGAGTAAGGTTGACCCATCACCTTTCACTTTCCCATTCTTCCCCTCCATTGTAACAGTTTTTCTTGCCTCTTTTATACTATGTAATTTATCCTCTTCTATCCCTCCCTTTCTCCTTAACCTCATATATTCCTCTCTGACCTCTTAATTTTATTTTTTAGATATCATCCCTTCATGTTCAACTCATACTGTGCCTTCTGTCTATGTATACATGTACACACATATACATACACTCATATATGTATGTATACACATTCCTATACATACATATATGTGTGTATACATACACATACACAGACACATACACATAAATATAAACATATACATATACATATATATTCCCTTCAACTAACCTCATACTGAGAAAAGTTTCATGAGTTGTAATTATCGCTTTTCATGTAGGAATGTAAATAGCTAAGCTTTAATAAGTTCCTTATGATATTTTTTTTCCTGTTTACCTTCCCATGCTTCTCTTGCTTCTTGTATTTGAAAGTCAAATTTTCTGTTTAGTTCTGGTTTTTTCATCAAGAATATTTGAAAGTACTCTATTTCATTAAATGCCCATATTTTCCCCTGAAGTATTATATTCAGTTTTGCTAGGTAGATGATTCTTGTTTTTAATTATAACTCTTTTGACCTCTGGAATACCATATTTCAGACCCTTTTATCCCTTAATGTAGGAGCTGCTACATTTTGTATTATTCTGATTGCGTTTCCACAATGCTCAAATTGTTTCTTCCTGGCTGCCTGTGACTTTTTCTCCTTGGTCGGGCAACTCTGGGATTTGGCTATAATATTCCTAGGAGCTTTCTTTTTGGGATCTTGTTCAAGAAGCAATTGTTGAATTCTTTTAATTTCTATTTTGCCCTGTGATTCTCACCCTGGATCAATAGGGTTCCCCACTGACCTTTTACTTATTTTCTGGTGTTTATGGGTTAAGAAGTGGAAACTGCAAAAGCTGTCAGTGATTCACCCTTCTGAAGTCTGCTCTCCTGGGGAGGGGGTGGTCTGTGACCTGGGTTGGGGCCACACAACTCATGCTGGCCTGTGCTCCATTACCAGCTTGGTGCAATAGATCCTTCCTATTGGCCTCCCAGGCTGCCTTCAGTGGAAGATTTGTTTCTCTCTGTCACTTTGTGGTTTCTGTAGCTCTAAAATTTATTTGGAGTCATATTTCACAGGCATTGGAGGTGACTGGAGAGGGAGCTCTAGTAAGTTCATGCTTTCATTCTACCATCTTACCTCTGCCCCTTCGTAATCACTTCTTATAAATCAAAATAGAGTCTGTGTGTTTTCTCAACTAGATGAGTAAAATTTTGTCTTTGAGATGTAAAAGTTAAAATACTAAATGCAATACAAAAATCATTCAAATGACTGAAAGTTTTGTAACACATAAGATTTATATAATACAATACAAAAATTACAAAGTATAAAATACTTGAAAATGGGATTAGAAATAAGAATGATTTTTATCAAGTGGTTCCAAATACAGAGCTGAAAGAACAATCTGATACATATTGAAAGTTCACTACCTATTTGAATGTGAATGGGTATATACCAAATTGTCTTACCATACAAAACCTAAGCAGGAACTTCAATAGAAAAGACTGAGACAACTAGAGACTTTTCCTTTAACTGTACCCCCTCTCCAAACTCACAGTCAGTGAGCACTATTATTGCTTCTTATTGCATAATCCATATAAAATTGGCATTCTATCCATAATGGCAGATGACAAAAAAAAACAGTTTGAATTTTATAATTCAGAATAAAAAATAAATATACATTATCAAGAAATTTCCATGTGGCACAGTGTATGTTGAACAGAGATCTAGTCCATCCCTCTTTCTCCAAGCATTAAAACATTTAAGAAATTGTGAATAAGGCACCTCTTTGAAAAGAATATAAGTGCTACAAAGTCAAAACTATCTCATTCATATTTATATCATTTTATTTGTATTAGTGATATCACATAATTCTGATCATTTTGTCCCAAATTTCAAGTTTGAAGTGTTCAAATAAAATGACTATTTGTTTTCACTACCAATATTAAAGACCTAGTCTGAAAGGGTATACTGTGCCAAATCAATGGTTTAATGATGAAATATAAACTATTTCTTTTACTTCTATCATCACAAAATCCATGACACTTTTCTGGCCATGTTTAAAATCATAAAATTCAATTTTCTAAGATTTGGAAAGATATTATTATATGACAGAGAACTCTTGAATTAGTAAGTTTTGAAGTATGTCTGTTTACTCTAGAACCACTAAGAGATTTTTTTTAAGTTAAAAAGTGAGATAGAGAGAATTTTGGACATAGAAAAATGCTTGTGAATGAAAGGCATTTTAATTATAATTTGAGGCACAAATTATTGTAATATTTACCCATGATTTTATTCCAGACTGTCAAAAGGTGTCATGGAAGTGCAAGCTAATTAGATTGTCTTATAAGTTGAACATTTGACTGAAAACATTGTGTTAATGTAAAACCATTTCACTTTTGCAACAATTAGCATACTGGGTTGATATTATCTTTCTATCTTGCAATGGTCCATTTTTAGGGGGTTTGGGTAAAGGGGAGAGACATAGTCAAAGAGAGAGAAACAGGGAAAGTAAGATAGGAGGTCTGTTGAAAAATCAAAAGGGTCAACACAACAAAGATCATATACAATTCCAGTCATGTCAGAAATTAAACTTTCATCTAAATAAAAAAAAATTATGCAGATTGATTGAGGCATAATTCATAATGTTTATCTGTAGTTGCTCTTTATTTAATATGTTATGAAGGTCTGTCTTGAACTGTTTTGTTAAAAACAGACTTCCCCCATTCAAAGGAAATAGAGAAAATTAAAAAGGAAATAAAATCAAATTTCTTATTTCAGAATGAACTGTAGTTACTACAGAACTTCTCCAAACATTTGGGGATTTCCCCAAAAGGATTTAGCATCTGATTTCAACTGAAAATTATCCTCTCATCCTCAGAGATTTCTGATCAACAGCAATAACAAAAATAATTCTGTGATTTCCTCAGCACACAGAAGAAATCAACTGAAATCCAGAAAAAAATAATTGTCTCTGGATAGGACTTGTCAACATTTTTCCAGATATTCCTATACCACCTGCAATCATTCCTTTGCAAGGCCAGGGAACTTGATGCCTATTACACAGAGCACCCAAAATTTCCTAAAAGTATCCCTGACACTAGAAAGCAATCTGAATGAAATTCTAAACCCAAGGTAAGAAAAACAGATTCATTTCCAGAAGAAAGGAAACAGGATTAGGCAAGCCCCTGCCTTGTGTGGTTCTGAAAAAAGGTCTACATCCTGGGTGTTGATTACTAGACAGGCAGGTAAATCTCATTCTCCTAATGATAGCAGTGTATAAGGATATCACAGCAAGGCAGTATAGGTCTTTAATAGTGTAAAAATAAGGGGAAGGAAGGAGGAATGACATATTCCAGGTACCAGTATTTTAGTATTTATAGATATTCCTTATATTAGCTACAGTAATCATTCAGAGCACAATGATATAACAGATTTTACTGTATTAGCATCAAACAAACAAAAGTTATCACAAAGAACCTAGTCTATTTATAAAACTCTACTGAACAATCACAATCTAAAACAAAAGATAGAAAAATGTTAATTTGTCCCTCTTGGATTACCAAAATATCTAAAAATAAGAATCCTGCATGCAGAATATTTCCCATATTTCCTTGAAAATACAAAAGCCACAAATTTTTTCCGTACAAAGCACAGGAGCATCAATCCTGTATAAACCTTCTCACCTTAAGTGTTTTTAAGTAGCTGGTAAGGAAATAAATAATTGTGCATGGAAAGCTACAGGGTTAGAGAGACCTGGATTCCAAGGCCTGCCATCTCAGATTCTACTAGCTCTGTGACCTCCTTTGAATCATTTAACTTGTAAATGCCAAGCCGTTTTCAAAATATGAAATGTAAAATATTTTTTATTTGAAATAATAGAGGGATTTTCCTCAAGGGGGATATTTCTATAATAATGAAATCATAGATCTGTACAATCTATATGTATTTTGTATCCTCTAGAAATAAATCCAGCAGCAGAGTCCTTAGGGGTAGAGGTGGGGAGGAATTGTTGCAACAATGAATGGGACATTTTAAACTCTGTGTGTGTGTATGCATACACACATATACATATGTATGTTACATATATGTGTGTGTGTGCATGTGTGTATTTATGTATGTCTGTATATAAGATGCAACATGGTGCAGTAGAAAAGAAAACTTGACCTGAGTTCAAGTCTTACCTCTTAAGCTAACTTGCTGTGTGATGTTAGACAAGTCACTAAACCTTGGTATTGCTTGGTTTCCATTTTTGTAAAATAAAGAGGTTGGATTAGATGAACTCTGAATTTTCTTCCAGCTCTAGATCTATAAATCACACTATGTGTAAATATGATTTCAGGTAATTATTTTAGATTCTACTAGATGATTTAGCATCTACAAAACTGGTCACCCATCACACCCCAAATATTTCTCTATAGCCACCATAATTCTCAGAATAATTAGTGTTTATCCACAGAGCTGCAATCAAATAGTTATCTAGGAATGTTCAAACATGATAAAAAAAAATTTATGACAACAATTTGGTGGTGTTACATAGACACATTTTATGCTTCTTCATGAAAATGATGTTGTCTGGGATAATTAAATTGAAATTTTATTATAAATATGTAGCAAGATAACTTATACTGTACTTAATAAATATTTGTTGAATTATGATTTTAATAATGAACTTATTTGCTGTGCTCTACAATAAGTCACTTTTCCATAGAGATTTTTATTATTAAAATTACCTTCCTGAATGTAGGTCCAAAAGAATTGACCTTCTGAACAGTTCTTATTTTCAGTCTGATTTTTCAATAAAAAATCTATTAGTAAACAAGAAATTCTAATATCCTCCTTAAGTCTTCATTCTTACACTTGAAATTCAGCAATATCTTCTCTTATGTCTACCACAAACATCTGAGTTCTTTTTGGAGAATAAAGAGAATGATGAATGTAATTTTGTTTTCATCAGTTGTCTTAGAGGGGAAGTAGGTTTTTTGAAATCCTAATGTATATGTCAATCAGACAATAAAAATGTAAATTCTTTCATATGTCAAGCACTGGGGAGAGCTACAAAGAAATCGAAAAGATAATGACTGCCCTCAAAAAGCTTACAGACAAATGGAATTGTTACTGAAGATAGTGATTATATCCAACCTATAACTGAAAAATGTATAATGGTAAGCATTTTGTGCACTATCTTGCTTAATAATTTACCAACTTAAGAAAAAAATCCTAATAAATAAAATATAAAGAAATTCTTGCAGGACTTTTTAGTAAAGTAACAAGCGATTAAACTTTGCTGTGCATTTGTTAATAAAATGGATCTAGGAATAAAAATGCCTGTATTTGGGAAGTTGATCAACTGGCAAATTTCTCCAGCTCCTAAGCTCTGAGTTTCAATGAGCTGAATCATTAGGATGTTCTTATGATCTGGCCTCAGTGTGGTTATTCTTTGTAAGCCAGAGCCTACCAAATTACCAAAGAAAGGGACCAACCTTGGGGGAAGGGTCAAAGTAGGTGAGAAGGGATAAACTAGTTAGAAAATGGAACAGGTCAAAGTTTTTATCCTGATCCATAGTGGGATGTATCCTTTGATTGGTGCTTGTACTCCCAGTCTAAGATGGGAAGAGCCATCACCATCATTATCATATTAATAATAGTAACCTCACTTTAAAAGCTTCTCTATAATGCCTTAGATATTTTTGTTGTTGTTCTATTCTTTTTAAAATCGTGTTCAACTCTCTGTGAACCCATTTGGAATTTTTTTGGCAAAGATACTGAAGTGGGCTGCCATTTCTTTCTCCAGATCATTGTACACATGAGGAACTGAGGCAAACAGGATTAAGTGACTTGAGTAAGGTCACACAGCTAGTAAGTATATGAGTTCAGATTTGGATTCAAGAACATGAGTCTTCCTGCCTCCAGGTCCTGCACTCCATCCTTTAAACCACCTAGCTGTCCCCACAAGATACTAAAAAGTGTCTTCTTTCATTCACAGTATTATGTGTTACTTAGAAATTAAGATAAATCTGCTTCATTTATTATTTTTGTGCATATACACACATGGAATAAACTGAAAGTGGGATGACAGAACTAGAAAGTTGCTTCTGAGACAGAGATGATTGCCATATGTTTGCAATTTTATCAATCCTCCACATTGTCAACCACCTTCCATTGTGTGTGTCCTCAGTACAAAGTACTGAGTAGGAAGAACTCTTTCACAGAGGTTACTTTCTACTTTGAAGTAATTGGTTGTGTTCAATATTCTATTCTGGTTTAACTTATGTATTTATAATTACTACAAAAATACCTTGTTTTTCTTGTAGAAAGGTGCTTTAAACTATTGGGGAGAGTAGAGAGGTAAAATAGCTTGTTAACATCAGTCACATTGTTTCAAAAACAAAAAATCACTGAAATTTCATATGTGATTTTAAAAGCTTCAGTTGTAGGTAGTCTTGAAACTGCATAAAAGAAGTCCTTGGTAAAATGTGGGAATAGTCTTCTCTCCTAGAATTAAATTCTTAGAAGATTTTTGTTCTGCTTTGTGTTTTTTTTTTTTTTTGGGTAGATACCAATATATAAAACATTCACTGCATCATCTTTGTTGCTTTCTAGCATCAGTCACTTGTCTTTTAAAGGCATTGTACCTAAGATAATTATTTTTCATCATAAAATAACATGTGAATGCCTATCATAGTTTGACCTAATCTATAGAAAGGGCATTCAATTTATAATGCATTGCCTAGGGGAATCTTTTATCATTGATTTTTCAAAACTGAATTGACAGAAGCAACCTACCTAATCCTTAGTCCTAGTGAGCACTGCCATCCCATGGCATACTTCACTGAATCCTTGAATCATAATTTTAGATGTGAAACTTTATAGAAAATTTTTACTTCTAGGATTATTTCCATAGGTAACAAAGAAAAAAAAAATAGACATAGAAGTTGATTTCATTAAAATACTTGTAAGATCAAGCAGGGCACGGGGGTGGGAGGAAGGAAAGGAGATGTTGGGACATTCTCCATGGAAAAGTTGCAGAAGCTGCAGGTACAGGAGGTATTGGACACCAGGGTGAAGGAGCTGGAATGGGAGAATATCTATAAGATGAAGGGTACCACGTTCCAGCGCAGTGCCAGCTGCTGTAAGACTACCAGGGCTCCATTTAGCAGGTTCATCTATGCACTGACCATAGACCTGTACCCTTGGTTCTGGCACAGACTCTTGTGACCAATGACTAGAGAAATTCCACTATCACCTATCTCATCATGCACTGGAATAACAAAGTCAAAGGCTTGATAGGTGTCAGGAGCAAGGGGCAACAGGTGAAGAGGAAGTTAGAGTCCTGTGTGACCAAGTGTTTTGATGACTACATGTATCTTATCCCCACGATGACCAAGAATAAAAAGAATTCCATGACATCTATTGTAAAATAGTCATCATCAATAGTGATTAAGGTGGGACAATGGATCTATTTGTAAAAATATGAGGAAATTTTTTACCTTTCAGTGAAAATTTAAGAATGAAGAAATGGAGGCTATTGGTTCTATTATATGCTTCAACTCATAGGTAAAGAAATGGCTGAAAATGATGCTTCAGATCTGGATTGGAAGTAGCATTGAGGTCTAACAGAACCCAGACATATCTTGTCAATGAGGCTAATTCACTAGTCCAAGACTTCTTAAACTTTTTCTACTGGTGACGCCTTCAGCACTTCTTTTTTTTTTTTTTTAATTTTATTTTAGTTTGCATAATTCATTTCCACAAGATTTTGAGTTACATATTTTCTCCCCTCTTTCCCCTACCCACCTCCCCAAAACAGCCGTCCCAGTGTATCCCCCCCCAGTCTATTCTCTCCTATGTCTTCCCCCCTCACCCCTCTGACTTTTCAGTAGGGCAGGATGACTCTCCCAACCACAGTGCCGGTGTATCTCAAGTTCCAGTTGGATGTAGTTAATAATAATAATAAAATATTGCATATATATATATATATAGATATAGATATATATAGATATATATTTTTAACATTTGATTATGGAACTTTAGATTCTAGATTCTTTCTCTTCCTCTCTCGTCACCCAGCCCCACTGAAAGGACAAGCAATCAAATACAGGCTGAACATGTGAAATTACTCAGAACCTCTCCATAGTGAGCACACTGTGAGAATCTGATTACA
>CM053592.1:97031199-97051636 GCA_028646515.1 Pseudochirops corinnae | reverse complement strand
ATATATACATATTTATGTGTATATATGTGTGTGTGTGAGTGTATATAAATATATATAATTACTATTGTTTTTTTACATGCAACTAGAAATAAGCTGTATGTACATATATATGTATATATATATATATATGTATATACATTTATATTCCCTTCACCTATCCTCATAGTGAGAAAAATTTCATAAGTTACAATTTTCATTTTTTTCATGTTGGCACTTAAATAGTTCAACTTTCATAAGTTCCTTGTGATTTCTTTTCCATGTTTATCTTCTCATGCTTCTTGTGTTTGAACGTGAAATTTTCTATTCAGTTCTGTTTTTTTTTTCCTCAAGAATGCTTGAAAGTCCTCCACCTCACTGAATGACCATATTTTGCCCTGAAACATTATACTCAGTTTTGCTGGCTATGTGATTCTTGGCTTTAATCCTAGCTACCCTGAAGTCCAGAATATCGTATTCGAGGCCTGTTGATCCCTTAATGTAGAAGCTGCTAGATCCTGGGTTATCCTGATTCTGTTTAAACAGTATTCAAATTGTTTTTTCTGGGCAGCTTGTAATATATGCTTCTTGATCTGGGAACTCTGGAACCTGGATATAACATTCCTAGGAGTTTTCTTTTTGGGATCTTTTGCAAGAAGTAATTGCTGAATTCTTTCAAGTTCTATTTTGCCCTCTGGTTCTAAAATATCTGGGCAATTTTCCTTGAGAATGTCTTGAAGGATGTTTTTCTAGGTTCTTTTTTTTGATAATGGCTTTCAGGTAGTCCAGTAATTTTTAAGTTACCTATTTTCCAGGTCAGTGGTTTTTTTTCAAGGAGATCTTTCACATTTCTTTCTATTTTTTTTTGATCTGTTTAATAGTATCCTGATTTCTTATAAAGTCATTTGCTTCCATTTGCTCCACTCTAACTCTAAAGGAATTATTCTCTTCAGAAACCTTTTGAGATTATTTTTCCATCTGGTAAATTTGACTTTTTAAGGCATTTTTTTCATTGGCTTTTTGGGCCTCTTTTGCCATTGGAGTTTGTCTGTTTTTTAAAGTGTTATTTTCTTCACTTAGGTTGTTGACTCTCTTATGATTTTCTTGCATCATTCTCATTTCTCTTGCCAATTTTTCCTCCACTTCTCTTATTTGGTTTTCAAGATCCTTCTTAAGCTCCTCTATGGCTTGTGAGTAGTCTACATTTTTCTTGGAAGATTTTGGGGTGGGAGTTCTGACTGTGTTGTCTTCCTCCCATTCCATGCTTTGATCCTTTTTGTCCCCAAAAAAGGAATCTAAAGTCGGATTCCTGAGCTTTCTTTGCTTCCTTTGCCTGCTCATGTTGCCAGTCAGTTACTTTACTTTTGCACTCAGTAGAACTCTGCTTTCAGAGAGTAGAGCTCTATCCCAAGTTTCTGGGGTTTTCACAGCTGCTGGAATTATTAGGAGGCTGCTGCCATCTCTGTAGTCTCCTCCAGCTTTTGCTCACTGAAAATGCACTTCAGAACCACCATCCAAGACTGTGATCCCAATCCAGGCAGCTCAAGGAAAGAGCACTTATCCTCTGAATGATTGCTTGGCCCCCCTGCAATCTGCAGGCTGGGAGCCTCTGAAGCAGCCACACAGAGGCGATTGCAGGGCTCCTGCTTCAGAGTGCTTCTAGCTCTGGAAGCAGTTGACCAGACCTTCTCCTTCAAACTTAGCCAAGTTCCACTGATCTTTTACGTTTGTCCTTTGCTCATATGGGTTGATAATTCTGGAAACTGCCCCAGATGCTGGTGATCTGGTCTCGTGAAAGCTCCATTTTCAGCTTCCCCTGGATGGCCTGGGGCTAAAACCACATGGGGCTGGGCTCTGCTCCCAATGCACTGTGATGAGCCCTTTCTGTCCATCTACAAGGCTGCCTTCATCAGGGGCCTTGTTTCTCTCTCATTTTATGAGTTCTGGAGCAACAAAATTTGTTTAGTGTCATATTTTATAGGCATTTTAGGTGGTTATGGGGGAAGCCATGGAATTCTCCTGCTTCTATGCTGCCATCTTGACTTAGTTCCCCTAAAACCTCTTTTCAATGGGCCTTGAACAAGATTTGGCAGTTAGGTAGACTGAGAAAGTTGAGATAAAGCATCAACTTGAAAGAGAAGTCCACAAATATACATATGGACATCTAACAAAGAAGTTAGTTGGTCATGATGTGTTGTTTGTGTTGATGATATGGAAAAGGTAACATAAGAAATGTGCATTTATGATTCAGTTTCATATATTTTGATCCTAAAGATGTTTCTACCATGCACAATTCTAAATACATGCTCAAAGTGACTTTATTTCAATTTAGTTCAATACATTTTTTAAATCTCTACTCTCTGAAATGCACTTTGCTAGGATTTGGGATTGGAAAGACAACAATCAAATAATCTCTGCCATCAAGGAGCTGTGATTCTACTAGAGAAAGACAACATGTACACAAATGGGTAAATGCAATTTTTGTGGTTACAAAATAATTTGAAGTTGGAGAAAACACTAAAAATTGGGAACATGCTGAAAAGACTTCATGCAGGAAATTGAACCTGAGCTGTGTTTTGAGGAAAGTTGGGAATTCTAATATAGAGTTAATAGCTAGGGGAAGACATTAAATTGTGATTTCAGGCTTTTTCATTCAGGAAGAAGTTGTGTGATTATTAGATTATTCCTATAAATTAGATATTTAAGAGGGGAATACTATCTCTGTGTTTTGGATCCCCACAAAAGAATGTTACTTTCTTATAGCAGACGGTTTTCCCCCTGAAGCCTTATACTCAGGTTTGCTGGGTAGGTGTCTCTTGTTTTTAATATTACCTCCTTTGCCCTCTGGAAGATCGTATTCCAAGCACTTCAATCTCTTAATGTAGAAGCTGCTAGATCTTTTGTAATCCTGATGTGTTTCCACAGTACTTGAATTTTGTTTCTTTCTGACTGCTTCCATTATTTTCTCCATGAAATAGGAACTTTGAAATTTGGCTATAATATTTCCAAGAGTTTACGTTGTGGGATCTATTTCAAAATATGATCAGTGGATTATTTCCATTTCTATTTTACCTTCTGGTTCTAGAAGTTCAAGGCAGTTTTCCTTAATAATTTCTTGAAAGATGATTTCTAGGCTCTTTTTTTGATCATGGCTTTCAGATTGTGTAATGATTTTAAAACTATCTCCCCTGAATGTATTTTCCAGGTAAGTGGTTTTTTCCAATGATATATTTCACATTGTCTTCTATTTTTTTTTTCATCTTTTGGTTCTGTTTTATAATTTCTTAATTTCTCATAAAGTCGTTAATTTTCATTTCCTCCAATATAATTTTGAGGGAATCATTTTCTTCATTAAGCTTTTGTACCTCCTTTTCCATTTGGTCAATTCTGATTTTTAAGGCATACTTCTCATTGGCTTTTGGATCTCTTTTGCCATTTGGTTTCATCTATTTTAAATGTGTTTTTCCATCAGCATTTTTTGGGGAGGGGTCTCCTTTAGCAAGTTGTTGACTCATTTGTCATGATTTTCTTGCATCACTCTCATTTCCCAATTTTTTGCCTACTTCTGTTACTTGATTTTCAACATCCTTTTTGAGCTCCTCCATGGCCTTGACCAACTCGAATCTTTCTTGGAGGTTTTTGATGCAGGAGCTTTGATTTCATTGTCTTCTTCTGGTTGTATGTTTTTTTCTGCTTTGTCACCAAAGTAAGATTTTATAGTCTGAGTTTTTTTTTACACTGTTCGCACATTTTCCCAGTCAAATACTTGACTTTCTAACTCTTTTTTAAGGTATGACTCTGCTTCTAGCACATAGGGTGGGCTGTCCCAAACTTCAGGGGTTTTCTGTATAGGGTCCTGCAAATTTTCAGTTCTTTCAAGGTGGTGTGATCAAAGAAGAAGTATGTACTGTTTTCCAGGCCTGTCTTCTGGTCTGTGAGTTACTAAAAGCACTCTTTGATGCCTTGAAACCATGAGGAGGATTCCCTCTCTACTGCAGCCACAAGCTCTTCCTCACCAGTGCTCCTTCTCACCCAAGGACAGCCACCCAAGACTGTGACCCAGATCCAAACATGGGCAAAGCAAGAGAATCCTGCCTCAGCACCAGCAAAGAGATCCCAGAAATCCCCTACTTATGAGCCTCTCAATCTACCCATCATCTGTGGGCCAAGAGTTCTAGAGGCAGCCACTAGTACAACTCCTGCCACTGCCACCACCTCTACCTCCATCAACCTGAGGCTCGAGCCGTACCTCACTCTTCTCCTACCCAGTTCCAACAGTGTTTTCCCACTGACCTTCAAAAGCATCTTTGGAGTCTGTAGGTTTAGAAGTCTGGAAACCACCACAGATGCCAGTGATTCAGTCCCTTAAGGCCTGCTGCACCCTATCAGTTCCAGTGCAGCCCAGCCTGGTATGATAGGCCTTTCCTGTTGACTTTCCAGGTTGTCTTGGACTGGAGATTTGTTTCACTCTATTATTCTGTTGGTTCTGTAGCTCTAGAATTTGTTTTGAGTTATTTTTTACAGGTATTTAGAAGGCATTAGGGGAGAGATCAAGCAAGTCCCTGCTTTTAATGACTTTGTTTTTAAATCACAAGCTTTCACATATTAAAGCTGAATTTTAAACTAAAATAACCCATGTGCTAGACTGAAAATTAAAATACTCGACTAGAAATTTCAGATAGCATTTGGCATTTCAAAAGTATCATGCTTAAGGGGAAAAGTAATTTAGTTAGAAAATCAGAAAATATACTTATTGCATAAACGATAAAAATAAGTGTACAATTTTCACATGATGTACTGTATATATGTGTTTCTTTTTAATTGTGAGCAACATAGCAAATGAGGCATTAATATTAGGAAACAGATGAAAATTAGAATAGGCATATTAAAATGGTGACTTAGAATATTAAATGAACTTAATCTATAATAATTTTAGTTATACTATATTTCACAGGGAAAACTCTGATACAAAATACTTTATAACATCTGTGGATTTTATTGAATAGTGGGTAAATATATATATGTATATATATATGTATATATATATATATATATATATATATATGTATATATTCTGTGAATCCAAGTATCCTAGTATACAGTTTACTTTAACTGCATTATGACGCGGATATATGACCCGCATATTTCTAGATGCGTGTGGAGAGCCTAGCGGAAGAATTAATCCGATACTTTAGGAATTCAGCCTACTTACAAATTTTTTGAAAACTGATCTGTCTTGTTTTGGAGAGATGATTCAGTGCCCAGAATTCACTTCTTCACCCATTTGTAAACTGCTGTTAACTTTAATACAGTGATCTGTAACTAGAGATTAGAGATATCTTGGTGTGGAAATGTTGATCTAAATATATATAAGATGCATTTGTGTGTGTGTGTGTGTGTGTGTGTTCAAAGAGCTAATAAACTTTTTGGAAGATAACTGTATGAAATATAATTTACATTTTTATTATATTAGAGAAAATACATTAGATAATACATTAGAGAGAATTCAAGTAAAGTGATATGAAAAAACTCACCTATAAACACATTATAAAATGTAAATATAGATAAATACACATTTTATGTGTGTATCTATGTAAACATAATCACAAAATGTGCACTTATTAGATAGATATTATGGTTGTCCATTAAAACAAAGCCATTCAGTATTTAATACCTATTAAGAAATAGTAGGGAATAGAAGCAAGAAATTGCATGAGCTTCTAACAAATTTTAGAGCTATAAAACCCATAATATGACAGAGAGAAAGAAATCTCCTACTGAAGGCAGCCTGGCAGGATGGCAGAAAGGATCTATCATACCATGCTGGGAGCTAAGAGCAATCCTGCACAAGACATGCAGGCCCAGACTCAGGGTGGTCCCAATCAGCAGCACAAAATGGTTGGAGCAGACTTCAGTAGAGTGAATTACCACCAGGTGTGACAGTTTCCAGACTTCTCAGCACATCAACGCCAATGAGAAAGTAAAAGATCAGTGGCAAACTCTGTGAAAATGGGTGATAGAAGAGTGCAGTCCAATTGCTGCCCTTGGGATGAAAGGTGGTAGAGGCACAGTGGCTGCAGCTGCTGCCATGTGGCTGCCTCCATAGCACTGGACCTGCAGATATTAGGGGCACTAAGCAACCATTCATAGGATAATCACTCTTGCTATGACTTATTTGGATCTGGGTCACAGTCTTGGGTGTTGATCCTGAGGTGAGAAGCACCAGTGTGCCAGAGGTTGTGCTGGCTGTAGAGAGGGCACCCTCCTCAGACCTCTGACAGCATTTGCAAAAACCCCAGTGATTTGGGACAAAGCTCTCTCCACTCTGGAAGCACATTTCTACTGTGGTAAAGAGCTTACAAGTCAAGTAAATGGCTGGCTAGATGAGCAAGCAGAGGAAGTGCAATAAGACCATAGAATCCTTTTTGGGGACACAAAAGGGATCAAAACATGGAACCAGAAGTGAACAAAGTCAAAACTCCTTCATAAAAAGCTTTCAAGAATAATATGAATTGGTTACTGGACATGGAGGAGCTCAAGAAGGATTTTGAAAATCAAGTAAGAAAAGTGGAGGAAAAATTGGGAAGACAAATGAGAATGATGCAAGAAAATCATGAAAAGCAAGTCAACAGTCTGGTAAAGGAGACCCCCCAAAATATGAAAGAAAATAACACCTTAAAAATAGACTAACTCAAACGGCAAAAAAGAGGCCCAAAAGCCAATGAGGAGAAGAATGCCTTAAACAGCCAAATTGGCCAGATGGAAAAGGAATTTCTAAAACTCACTGAAAAGAATAATTCCTTCAAAATTGGGTGGAGCAAATGGAAGCTAATGACTTTATAAGAAATCATGATACTATAAAACAGATACAAACAAATGAAAAAAATAGGAGACAATGTGAAATATCTCATTGGAAAAAACACTGACCTGGAAAATAGATCCAGCAGAGACAATTTAAAAATTATTGGACTACCTGAAAGCCATGATAAAAAAAAAGAACCTAGAAATCATCCTTCAAGACATTCTTAGGAAAATTGCCCAGATATTTTAAAACCACAGGGCATAATAGAAATTGAAAGAATTCACCAATCACCTTTTGAAAAAGATTCCCATGAGAAAACTCCTAGGAATATCACAGCCAGATTCCAGAGTTCCCAGGTCTAAGAGAAAATATTGCAAGCTGTCAGGAAGAAATAATTTGTGTATTGTGGAAACACAAACAGGATAACACAAGATCTAGCAGCTTCTACATTAAGGGACCAAAGGGCTTGGGATATGACATTGCAGAGGTCAAAGGAGATAGGATTAAAACCAACCATCACCTACCCAGAAAAACTAAGTATGATGCTTTAGGACAAAATATGGTCATTCAATGAAAGAGAAGACTTTCAAGTATTCTTGATGAAAAAACCAGAGCTAAACCAAAATTTGACTTTCAAATACAAGAAGCAAGAGAAGCATGAGAAGATAAACAGGAAAAAGAAACCATAAGGAACTTATTAAAGTTGCACTATTTGCATTCCTGCTTGGAAAAACAATAATTGCAGCTCATGAGACTTTTCTCAGTATGAGAATAGTTGAGGGGAATATATATGTGTGTGTGTGTGTGTGTGTGTATATTTTTTTCCCACATATATGTATATATAGGATGATGTATGTGTGCAAAAATTCATATGTGAATGTCTGTATATGTGTGTACATGTAGACATAGAGAGTGCAGGATCAGTTGAGTAGTATGGAATGATGTCTAAAAAATAAAAATTAAGAGGTAAAGGGTGAGTATGATGAGAGAAGGAGAAAGGGAGAGATAGAATAGGGTAAATTATCTCATATAAAAGACACAAGAGAAAACTGTTACAATGGAAGGGAAGAACAGGAAGATGAAGGGAAATGGGTTAACCTTACTCTCATTGAATTTGGCTAAAGGAGGAAATTACATACACACTCAATTTGGTATCCTACCCTACAGGAAAGTAAGGGGGAAGGGGACAAGAGGAAGGATGAAAGAAAGGAAGGCAGATGGGAAGAGAGGGTAAGTAAAAGCTAACACTTTCGAAAAGGAACAAGATCAAAGTAGAAAATCGAGTAAGTGTGAGGCAGGATGGAGGGAAATACAGCTAGTCTTTCACAATATATCTTCTATGGATATTTTTTCCATAATTACACATGTTCAACCTATATTGAATTGGTTGTATTCCTGGTGGGCCTGGGTAAGGAGGGAAGAAGGAAAGAACCTGGAATCAAAGTTTCAAAAACAAATGTTTAAAAAAAAAACTTTTTTACATGCAACTGGAAAATAAGATATAGAGGCACTGGGGTATAGAAATCCATCGTACCATACCAGGAAGTTAGCGGGATGATGGGAGAGGATGTAAGGGAGAACAGATTGGGGGAACAGGTCTTCAGTAGGCTCACTATTTTTGAGTGGGGGGTAGGGGAAAGATGGGGAGAAAAATTGTGACTCAAAATCTTGTGGAAATCAATGTTGAAAACTAAAACTAAACAAATAAAACATAAATAAAATAGCAAAAAGAAAGAGTAACATATTTTTTTTAAGAAAAGAAGAAAGTTTACATTTAAAAATATAATTAGTGGTTCTAAAGAAATGAGCAACTATTTAAAGTGAGAAAATCTTGGTCCATGCCTTCTTTAGTCATTAAAAACATGGATTATAATTGAAGAAAGGTAACAAAAGGAGGGAAAGAAGTGACATTTGTCTTTGTGAAATAAACAGGATACTTAAATAGAAATAGTTATGGAAGAAATGCAAAAGCTGTAAAACAATGTCATTATTTTTTGTTAACAAATTGAATATAAAACCATAAATAAAATATAATGAGGCCATATATGATAATTCCTTTGTCAATATTTTTCTTATATCTCTAACACTTTGGGGACAAAAATTAACACATCATGTATCCTTCTCAAAAGACAAGTAAATACTATTTTCGAAAGGTTGTGCATTTTCCTGACCAGAAGCAGTGTCTTGACCAGATGATCACTTGGGATACCTTTATTGTTCCTCTATTCCAGCTAAGGTACAGAGATATAAAAAGTGAAACGAGCAGGGACTTCTAATTACTCAGTGAAGTACTCAAGATGGAAATAATTCTAAACTTTAATGATGCACTGATTTCCTAGTCTGGGCTTTCCCTATTCCCTTTTTAATTGGTTATTTTTACTCTAAAACTGAACTTAATGCTCCCAAGAGTCAAACACATATACATAATTCAAATATAATTTCTTTTTGTTTAAATTAAGTTTTAACCAAACTAAATACCATAATTAGTGTCTCAACATTATTTTTATTATGTTGCTCAATGGCTTTCTAAGTTCTCTTTGGTAAGAATTGATAATCAATTTCAGGCTTTTTCCTGATATATTAATTACTTTCCTTGTTCAGAATTAACTGCTATGGTTAAGGTTGAAATGAATTCCTTAATGTTATTTTATCCTCTTCTTAGGATCAAATATTCTGGGATAAGAGCTATTTGCTAAGACTTAAAAAAATTATGTTAATGTTTTTGCATTAGAAATGTTTTAGGGTCTATATTACGTTTTCTTTTCTTTTCTTTTCTTTTTCTTGACAATATTACTGTCACCTAGCATTACTTTGAAAACATCATGGGCAGAGACTTAAGAAGTATTTTTCTCCTGGTTCCCTATCACTTTAATTAAGCTAAATGCCCCCCCCCCTCCCCCAAGTTCCCAAATAATTAGCACTAAGTATAATACATATGCCTATTTTTTCCTTAATTCATTGCTTTATTCATTCTATATTCAATGGATGCATTTGAAGTGCTTATTCTGTTTAAATCATTATGCTACGTGGAAAGAGATACAAAATTTAGATAAATTGGATCCCTGCTCATATAGAGTGTACTGTGTATTTGGTATTCAATACATTAAAGGGTCCAGAACACAAAGATAATATGCTATAGGATAAAGTGATGTCTTCTCTCCATTCTTTCCATGTGGTGCTACATCACCAGACTCTGCCTTTTCACTAGTGGCTCCCATTTTTGGAATGCTCTCCCTCCTCTCTTCCACCTCCTGGTTTCCTTTAAGTCTTCATTCAAATCTCACTTTTGCAAGAGGCCTTTTTTCAGATCTCTCCATCACTAATACTTTCCCTGTGAAGCTATCTCCGATTTATTCTGCATCTTGAATGCACCTAATTGTATGCATTTTGTCTCTATAAATTGAATGTGGACCTTGAGACCAGATACTCTGTTTGATTTTTAGTATTCCACACACTTTATACAATGCCTGGCATGTAAGGAAAATATAAATAAAATTCTTGTTGAATTCTTAACCATGTCCATCATTAATAGTATAAGGTGCTATTATTAAGAATAACATGAAATGTGTCTTACTGTCTTATAAAATACAATAAAACCAAATATATCACTGCCCTTGTCCCCCTGCCAAAAATAACCTAAGCATCATCATTTTATTTAGGTGAAATTTCTTATGTCTTCTAGTTTCTTTTATATGTTGATTGATATTTTGATTTAGTTCAGTTTATCCATTAGTAAGTTAATTCAAATAACAGGACAAAAATATCATTAATTGTACCAGCAATTCAATAAATATGTGTAAAGGCCAATATTTACATCTTTTTAATGTCTTTTGCATAAATACATCTGTGTTATAGTTCTTTATTTTAATTATTCTAGATTAAATTCATGTACTCTTAAGGTCTGAAGTTTCATGTGATCATATAGTTAAAATCTTGTCATTTTACAAGAAAAAATACGTTGTCAATGGTTTTGCTTCTATGTTTTGGCTTTGGTTTTAAAGGAAATAGAGATGTAAAATTTGTTCATAGTTGGCAGAAAAATATCATTTTACCATTAAAGTCTTAACTCTGATGATCTCTATTGTGTAACAATCTCACCTTTGATATTAAAGTCTGTGGCAAAACAAGTATAATCAAACTGCTCCCAATGCATCCAACATTTGTTACTTATTAGTCAAGGCAAGCAATTAGGCATTCACTTTATTTTTTTGTAATCAGCAAATATGCCTTTTATGAATTTATGTAATTTGTTAGTCTAATTAGATACAATAGAACCATGATTTTAACCTACACTCACATATAATGGCAACCAACAATGCGTGGTTATTACCTACCTTCCCACAGTTATCTTCATTAAAGTAGTATGATCATAAAATTCACCTCTATAACCCAATAACATACTGTGAAGTACTAACCATATTTCATATCTTCTTTTGTTTGTCATAGATAGAAATAGAAAATAAAATTTTAAATATATTTTCAATGACTTTGGTTGTCATTTTTAATATCTCACCAGGCCAGACTGGTAATGACAACATTCATCTTTCATTCTTTTTCAATTTATTTATTATTCTTGGGTCTTTTATCAATGATATAAAAGAAAATGGCTCACAGTAATATACCCATTTCAATTTAAGTACTATGGCCAAAAGTATTTATTTATAGGCTTTGCGCATAATTGAAATATCATATTCATAAGCAACCAACATGCAAATGAAACAAGGTTTGGGTATATCACTTATTAGGCAGACAAACAGCATCAAACTCACTAACTACTAATTTTTATTTCTTCATAATCTTTTAGAAGTTATATTGCCACTAGCATTCCTTGGTAAATTGTTCTAGGAATCTTTAAGCTCCAGACACACTATTAGTATTTTTTTTTAAATAAAAGTTATTGATTTTGCATGGTAGCATATAAAATGTAAACATGAATGTTAAAAGATAGCCAATATATGTAAGTATGCATGTATTGATGTAAACAGACATGCCCATATATGTCTTTGTGCAGTGAGAAAAACTTTTTAATTTCAATATTAATGATTTTAACTTTTAGCATGTATTAATGAAATATATAGTATATCCAAATCTATTTTCCATGAACTGAAAACATATCATAAATAGGGACAATTATTTTAAAATAAATTACTATATTTTATCATGATTAATTTGAAGGAAAACACTATATAATATTTTCAGATAATTTAACTTTCCAGATAATGTATCTTTATTTCTGAATTATAAAGGAACTTAGATGCCATCTAATCCAACACAACCTAAAAAAAATCTGGAACAGAAGACCTAGGTTTAAATCCTTCCTGTAATGTAAGTTCCTTTTGTAACCTTAGGCAAGTCATTTAATATTCTGGAACCTGCATTTATTCATATGTAAATTAAATGGATTTGATTAGATGACCTCTAAATTCCCTTCTATCTCTAAAATTATGATGTCAGTTTTCTTTACAACATTGAAAACAAAGTATCAACCAACTTGAAGACCTTAAGAAACATGAAAGTCATTATTACTTTTTGGAGTTCTGTCCTTTTTGATTTTTAAAGTACATATGGATAGAGTTACCTAAAAACACCCATTTAAATGAGTTGTCCAAGGTCATATGGACAATACATATCAGAGTCCTTGAACCCATGCCTTCTTGGCTTGAAGTTTGACTCTCTTATCATCTATATCACACTCTGTCTTACCAAGACCATAGGTAGGAATTCAATCAATATACACTCTACTACTTCATGACTATAATATAAAATTAGGCATGGAAAAGAATGATGAAAGAAATGTTGCAAAACATAGATTTTGATTTTGCCAGATTCTCACTTTTGCATTTCATGATTATTATTTTTTTTTTTAGGAAGGTAGTTGAAGGGGACACAGGAAATGACAAGCACCAGATAACCTCACAAAGAATTAAATTAAATATTTTAAAAGAAAATAACTAATTACCATCAATGTTGGTCAGAAAACATTTAAGCACCTATGATGTGCCAATCACTGGTGATGCAAAGAAAGGAAAAATGCCCCTATGCTTAAGAAGTTTAAATCTAATGGATGAGAGGGGAGACACAAGACATACACAACCAAGTACAAACATGGTATATGCAGGATAAATTATTAGTAATCACTACAAGAAAGTCATTAGAAATAAAAGTGATAGGGAAAGACTTCCTATAGAACGTAAGATTTTAGTTAGTACTTAAAGGAAGTCATGGAAGCCAGGAGGTAGATATGAAGAGGTAGAACATCCCAAGCATATTCCAGTACAAACATTCAGATTTGGGAAATTTGTCTTGTTCACGCAACAGCAAGGAAGACATGAAGAAGATATTTTTCAAATCAAATGTGTGTGTGAGCATATGTGTACATGTATGTGTGTGCATGTGCATGCCCATGTGTATATACTTAGATCATGGACTTAGAAAAGGGATCAAAATCAGAAGGAGAAATGAAAGTAAGACTGTATATTCCAGAACTAGGTTCTTTAATCTGAGCTCCTATTAGAGCAAAGATGAAAACCAGAAGAAATAAAAATGATAATATATAGCTCACAACTGAGGAAACTCCAACTTGAGCTATATAAATAAACTATTGAAGCCGAAAATAATGGGAAATGGATAAGAGAATAGTCATTGACATATATTAACACCCTTTCTAAGGAAGGTGAACTGAAGTAAATCAAACAATGCAATGAAAACATCTAATATAAACCTAAAAAGCTAGCTAGCAAACATTTGATCACCTTGTCAAATTATGAGATATGGTGGCTAAGAGCAACAGCAGCTTAAATTATAAGTTGTGTCATAGATTCTGATGAAAGAAGATGGTGGAAGATTATGAAAAGCCTCATTTCATAAAAGAGCTAGAAAAAGTGGAAGAAGAAAAAAAAGTGTTTGTAGTAAGTTATGTGAGAGAATCAATTAAGCTAGACTTATCCCAATGCAATAAATAGTTAAATGGAAAAAAAAAAAAGATTTCAATAAGAAAGTTTTCTTCATTGAGAATGGAGGATCCATTTGTCTTAAACACTTAAACTCTAACACCACAGTCCTTGACATAACTGTTGATTAAGTAGAAATGATACTTCTGTGTATATTTGGCCTAGTCCAATTGCTTTCTCCAATTATTTTGTATTTATAGTATGTATGGTACCACTTCTAATTTCACCTATGGCTCGTTGACGACAGTGAGCCAAATGCGTTGGCTTCATTTTGTTTGAAGACTTATGTTCAGCAACTGAATTACCTGCTAGTTCTTTTATTCAGCTTTCCATTTTCTACCTCTTTTCATTTGCACCAATTTACCTTCATACCTGATTTTCTCTTTCTTCTTACCTCCACCTGATAGAATCTTTAGATCTATAGTTTCTTTTCTAAGCAATAAGCAAATGACACACATCATATTAAACTTTTCCTAACTCATCCCAGTTAATACTCTCTGTCCTAAAATTAATTTGTAATTGCTATGTATCTATCTTGGTATAATCTTTTCTGCATTTATATTATTTCATTCCTAAAGAATGTAAGCTCCTTGAGGAAAATGATCATTTTTTTTTCTATTCCTAGTGAATAGCACATAGAATTCTCTCTGTCTTTCATCCCCTCTGGTAGCTGGGTTTGCAGAATTGTGCCATATATCTGCCAATTCTAACAAGAAACATTTCTCAATTTCTTACTCTTTTCACTATTTCTTTAGGAAAGGTATTTCAACCATGATCCTAAAATGTATTTTAATCATGATCCTTAAACAATGAAAACCATCTGACAGTTTTTATTTAAAAGAAAATGTTTAACCTACCATCACTGAAATCCAAGAGCAAATTTTCAGTTTTTGTTGGACAAATAAAATACTTTTTCATTTACTCTAGCAGAGGTATCTCCTTCAATAAATTTATATTAGGAATCCTAAAACTAGGGATCTGCATTTCAAATAAATCTGGACCTAACAATTTTTTGGGCAAGTTTACTACCACCAAGATATCTGAAACTGAATAACACTTAAGCCAGAAAGTCAGAAAGACTTGCTAAGAATTAAAGCACTTCACTGAAAAAGATGGAATTTGAATGAATCAAGATAAATTGTAGCAATATAAACATTCTAAGTATAGAGGATGGAAGGTAATCTTATTCATGTGGCTTTATCAATTGCCTTGAGACCCAGGATAGGAAGCTGACCAAATATAGAAATAGACAAAATGCAGAATAATATTCTTTTTTTTTAAATTTGACTTTAAAAAAATATTTACTTTTAGTTTACAACATTCAGTTCCGCAATCCATTGAGTTCCAAATTTTCTCCCCCTCCCTTTCTGCCCTCTTCTACCCTCCCATGGTGGCCTGCAATCAAATATAGGATCTACAAATACCTTCACATTAAATATTATTCAGGTTGTAAAGAAGGATTATAACCAAAAAATGCAGAATGCTTTTCAAAGACTTCAAGGAAATATCAGCCTGAAGGCTATAGACAGTATCCTAAGGGTTAGTTCCAACACCAAAGAGAGAAAAACACACTCACACACACACACACACACACACACACACACACACGAGAGAGAGAGACAGAGAGACAGAGACAGAGAGACACAGAGAGAGAGAGACAGAGAGAGAGAGAGAGAGACAGAGAGAGAGAGAAAGAGAGAGAGATGTTTATGATGGACTGGAGAGTGGTCACTGATTAAGTGATTATGTGAGAGAGGGAAGAAATAGGAGAGAGAGAGAGAGAGAGAGAGAGAGAGAGAGAGAGAGAGAGAGAGAGAACAGACAGAAAGACAAAGACTTAGAAACAGAGATACAAACCTAGTGGAGTGCATTTAGAGTTAAAGTAGCATATTAGGAAATGAATATGAGAAAAGGAGGGAACATTCAACTTAAGCATTGATTCCACATTAGGTGTTTGCATAATAAAATCTAGGACCAGGTAGAAGCAAATAACCTCTATGTAACTGACCTAAGAGACTGTAGGCCCTGAGTCCTAATGCCTCTATTAATGTCATGGAGGGAACCATGATTATAATCCTGGCAAAAAAAAGGGTATCTATTTTCCCGAAAGTCATCCCTCAGATGTGAAAAGAGAAGAATTGGGGGAAGTTAGCCTTATGATTATGCTCAATGGTAACTAAGAAGGATTCATAAGTTTATGCATAGATTCATGTCACAATTAAGATAGTGTTGGATAAAGTTAATAATTAATACATAATTGACATATTTGTTTTGAGACAGTCCAAACAAATATATTCAGTAATTTTTAAAATTAAAAGTCATAAAAATTCCTGCAAGAACCTAAGAGGATGTTACATTCTTAGTCTCCATTTTTTTAATCTTCTCTTTATATTAATCAGAGTGGCAAGACTGGATTTTCTTATTGTTCTACCCCCACCATGTTATTCTCTCCAATACACTTTTTTAAAATGTAGCTTGCCTTTTCAAATTAATAATGGACCTCAGCAGACATCTTAGCCCTTCCATAAAAATGCAATTAGTAGTCATTCAGATTTAGAAAAGGGCAAAGGAATGGGGGAATGTAATTTCTACATGACAGGCACTATACTAAATGTTTTTGTTTAATTGGCTTTTCTGTTGTTGAGTCATGTCTGACACTTTGTGACTCCATTTGGGGTTTTCTTGGCAAAGATAATGGAGTGGTTAGCCATTTCCTTCTCCAGCTCATTTTACAGATGAGGAAACTAGTAAGTAGCTTACCTAGGGTCACTAAACTAGTACATGTCTGAGGACAACCTTCAACTTGGGAAGATGAATCTTTCTGACTCCAGGCCTAGCACTTTATCCACTGTGCCATTTAGCTGCCCTTTTAAAACATTGCTTGAGGAACTCCTAAAGTGTGAAGAAGTATAGGAAATATAACTACCTCCATAAGTAGCCCATGCCAAAATGAGATAGCCTTTATTCTTAGAAACTTCAACTTTACATCATGTTTTAAGTTTCATACTTCACTCCCAATTGTACTCTCCATTTACTCTGTAGCATGACAATTCTTCATATTCATGATCATACCTGTCATGTACTCTCTGAGTCTTTTCTTCTCTGGACTATGCAATTCCACTTATTCATATCAAATGAATTCAAGGTGTCTAAACTTTATGGTGGATTTTTTTTATATACTATACAGGTTATCAAGTTCCTTCATAAATTGTGATGCCTATAATTGATTTACAGTATTCTAAATGATGCCTGATGATAGAAGAGCACATTAGGACTATTATCTCTTTATTCTAGAAAATTATGCTTCTCTTAATGTCTTCAAAGATCACATTGGTTTCATGGTTCCAATATCACACTGTTGATTCATGCTGAGTTTCTGGTAAACCAAAACTCCAGGAATCTTTTAGGACAACTGCTGTCTAACCATGGTTTATCCAATTTTTCACTTGTAAAACCAATGTTTGGACTTAAAATATGAGTAAATATTAATCCTTATTACTTATTCCCTTATAAAATTTGACCAAACATTCCTGATTATCAGGATCATTTTGGGCTCTGATGCTTTCATGCATTGGATTAGTTAATACCAGCTCTATATTATTTGATCTTATGCAGATACCACCCTTCCTATTACCTAGATTCATTACTCAATTACTCCATTATAATCCTCTTATGACATTTTTCATTCTACAAAATCGGATTATTAAGTAATGTCTAGTCATATAATGCCCTCTTCACATTTTCTGGATCTGGAAAGAAAAAAAAAACCAGTTGATTCCATGATATCTTCTATTCTTTCATAAGTATATCTCTTATCTTCTCAAGAATAATTTAAATTTTAAGTCACAGAACCAATAAGGGAACTAGCATAGTATCTTGGACATTACAGTAGTGCTTGCTATCATCACTTATATATGCATTGAACTAAATTGAACCAATGTTGGTTTTAAAATTGTGGAAGTTTTATCATAGTATCATATTCAAGATTGAGAGAGACTTCAGTGTTCATTTAAAGGATTACTTTCATTTTAGAAATATAAACCCAAGAGAATAACACAGATATAAGCCGTCATATACAGAAAGTGAACTATTCTTAAACTGATAAGTGCTCAGCCATATACACCTTTACAAAGTAAGGGTAAATTCTTGACTTGCAGGAATAAATGCAATAGAGTATAACTAGAACACCATTACTCCTGGAATCACAAGACCTGATTCTAGCCCTGCTTTTGTTGTAATCATTTGACAATTTAGTTAATTTCTCTGCATTTGTTTCCATATTGATAAAATGGTGACAATAGCTTCCCTGTTAGTCATATTGTTAGTTAAATGTACATTTTTGTATTCTGATATAGTTCATAAGTTCTTTCCTTTGAATTTATATATATGGAAGTGCTTTGAGAAGTAAAATGCATTGCAGAAAGGTTATTATATATACATATATGTGTACATATGTATATAAGACACATTTGTGTGTGTCTTATCATTGCCAAAATATAGATATTTGAGGGGAAGGTTTTTCTTTTCTTTTCCTTAGTCCAAAGTGGGAATTATGACAATGTGTCATTAATATAATTATAATTATGAAAATATAAAATTTTACTTATTCATCCAGATGTTTAAGAATAGTTAGATATGTCTTTTGGAGCAGAGTTAGGATTTTCATGCAACTTGAGGTGATTTGAAAGTATATAGATGTTAGATGCTAGACTTAAGTCAAGTGAACTATAAGAAGCTATCAAAGAGAAATTTCAATAAAGAAAAATGCTAACAGATTAGAATAAAATTATTTGAAATAGGACACATAATATAAAAGTTATCAAGGATTATATGTATGAATACGTCCACAGTTAAAAGTTGGAATGGATCTAGGAGGTCACCTAGACAAAACAACACAATTGTATATTCCTAGAACCTTTGGTTTTTTCCCAAAGTTACTAAAAACAGGGTTTTTTTGAGAGTAGTGATCAATTATTTTTTTTCCAGCATGCTCTCAATATAGGCCACATGCAGGTCCAGTTTTCTTAACATTAAAATCTGAATAATCCACTGATTTTACATGGCAGAAATGCTATGAAATGAAGAGTGATTGACTTTTGCTAAGATATGAGAAAATAAAGGGCATTCTAAGCAATACCTTCTACATTTATTCTATTGATTTTTGTTCAGTACTTGCTGACTATAGCAAAGTACTAATGATACATCCACGTTGTTATGCTAGTATTCTTTTTTTTTTTTTTGTTCCCTTGACAAAAATATTACATTAAAGTGGAGGAGATAAGAGATATGCACATGCAAGGATAAGCAATTCCATGGAACCAAGTGAAAATTCCTTGTTTCCAGAATTAGTAAATCAGTGAAAGAAGCCTGAAAGGAAAATAATCTACTCTTGATTTTTCTGTTTTTTTTTTTTCTGGTCTCACTTCATGTCATTCAAAGGAAGTTATATGGCAAAATTCAATTTAGTACACATCTTCTTTAACCCGATAATAAAGGAAGCAATAGAAAGATGGTAAGAATAACAAACTAATAGTGACTGGGGAACTTGGAAAGGGTCAAAAATATTTTACTGGGATGATGACCTTTTGAAATTATTTGAATTGCTATACTATGTTCCATCACATGTGAGAATTGGTTCATTTGAACCTCTCCTCCATTCCAATTAATATTAATCAGTTAAGTGTGATGCAATAAGAGCTATTACTAGCAACTATTAATTAGATGATCATATAGTATTATACATTCAATAAATCATCTAAGAATAATATAAGAATAAACAAATATTAATGCATAATTTACATAAGTAACATAAAGATAATTAGCTAAGACTAGTTACAAGTCATAGAGGAGCTTAAGAAGGATCTTGAAAACCAAATAAGAGAAGTGGAGGAAAAATTGGGGAGAGAAATGAGAAGGATGCAAGAAAATCATGAAAAGAGACTCACAATCTGACTGAAGAAAATAATACCTTAAAAAATAGACTAACTCCAATGGCAAAAGAGGCCCAAAAAACCAATGAGGAGAAGAATGCCTCAAAAATTTTGCCATATAGAAAAAGAATCTCAAAAGCTTGCTGAAGAGTATAATTCCTTCAGAATTAGAGTGGAGCAAATGGAAGCAAGTGCCTTTATGAGAAATCAGTATACTATTAAACAGATCCAAACAAATGAAAAAATAGAAGACAATGTGAGATGTCTCCTTCAATAACCACTGACCTGGAAAACAAATCCAGGAGAGATAATTTAAAAATTATTGGACTACTGTGAAACCATGATTTAAAAAAAAAAACCTAGAAAACATCCTTCAAGAAATTCTCAAGGAAATTTTCACAGAAATTTTAGAAGCAGAGGGCAAAATAGAACTTGAAAGAATTCACCAATCACCTCTTGAAAAAGATCCCAAAAAGAAAACTCCTAGAAACGTTATAGCTAGGTTCCAGAGTTCTCAGATCAAGGAGCAAATATTATAAGCTGCCAAGAAGAAACAATTTGAAACTATGGAAACACAATCAGGATAACCCAGGATCTAGCAGCTTTTACATTAAGAGATCAAAGGGCCTGGAATATGATATTCTGGAGATCATGGGAGCTAGGATTAAAACAAAGAATCACCTACCCAACAAAACTGAGTATAATGTTTCAGGGGAAAATATGGTCATTCAATGAGGTGGAGGACTTTCAAGCATTCTTGAAGAAAAAAACAGAACTGA
>CM053592.1:96994210-97031099 GCA_028646515.1 Pseudochirops corinnae | reverse complement strand
TAGAAGTCATTTGGCATAGTGAATATATTTCTGGAGTTGGAATTTAGGAAGACCTGAATTCAGTCACATGTCATAGTTTTTAGCTCTGGATGATTTTGGACAAGTTTCTTATTATCTAGGTCATAGCTTATTCAATTGTACAATGGGATAATTTCAGCAACTTCATGGGATAGTTTTGACGATCAAATGAGATAATATATTAAAATACTTTCTGAACCCTGAAAAAAATAATAGCTATGAAGCTCACTTGTACAACCACAAGAATGCTAATAACAAAAGTCCAGAGTGGTTGGGATGTCCTAATATGATATAGAAAGTCTTCCAATTTATTTTTTGTACTCTTGACCCCCTTCTCCTTCTCTACATGAGAAAATTACCATTTTACAAGCAGTTTGTCAGTTGTGATGGCTTGTGCTTCATGCAACTTGGGGCTCCCTGCTGATATACCATTTTGGGCCCTCAAAAACAAGGTCTATCAACCAATGAGATTTTGTCTTTTACTTTGACTCTCCTGACTATCTGGGCATCAAACTCTATAAAAAATAGATCCTGTGGACCAAGAAACATCTTAGATCACGAGGAAGAGCTGAGGTCCCCTTCCTTAGAGCGAACCATGGACAAAGTGTTATTGGGTTGGAGTTCTGCCTCAATGATTTTTCTTCCAGATTGGACAATTGAGTATCTTACACACAGGAAATTAAAATTTTGGAGCAAGATTTTAAATGAAATTTTAACCTAAACTTTCCCTCCTCTTATTAGAAAACATAGAGAATAATAGTAGGAAATTTTGCAATGATATTACTTTGCAAAAGTTATTTTAACTTTTTTTCAAGTTTAGGACTCTTTCCCCTCCTGATAATGTGACAAGAATATTACTTGAGATACAATAGCCTTGGAAATTTCCTACAAGTGTCTAATCGGAAAGATAAAGTAATGAGCAAATAATCCAACTGTATTCACTATAACTAACTTCTTGTATTACTATTTTTAAAATTTCTGAGAATTTTCCCACAAAAGAAAATTATTGGCATTTTTAATTTGTGGGGATTTTTATAGATAAGTCATTTAGCAAATGGCATTTATGTGGTATATAAAGTTATGCTGTTACAGTGAGAATTAATGAGAAAAATTGAAAATTTGATTTTTACTTCTCGCAATCTAATGAGTTGAAAAAGTATTAACTATGTAATTTCAACAAAAGGCATGGTTTTTAAAGTAATTGTCAGGAACAGAGGAAATTCAAATATGTAAAAATCACATTACATTTATGGTCTGAATAAAATTGGCAAAGATAATTCATTGAAATGATACCATCAAATACATTTGGAAGTTATGCTATTATGGCAACATAAATATTAATTGTCTCATTTGGATAAGCAGAGAAAATTTCTAATTTTGTACTCAGTTTGATGACATTGATTTGGCAGCTTTATCATCTGAACAGAATAATAGAAGAGTCAGTCCTAGGAGGGACTTTCCATGGATTTTATGTAGCTTGTCTCTCTTGTTATAAATGGGACATTTTTTTATTTCAAGAAAGTTTTTCAAAATTTATAAATGCAAGAGCTATTATAACTTTTCTTGGTAGCAGTTAGGAGATGAAAGAATAATGTTTGCTAAATCTTTAACTGAGTCCTTCTATGCTGTATTGCTAGCATATTTCATCACTTCCAAATTCTGTAAAAAACCAAAAGCTAGGATAACATAGCCCATATTTGCTTACTACTTAGAATTTTCCATGCTTAAAGTTGTAAGAGGGGAGACCAAGGAAGCAACAAAGAGTTCTAGTGAAAACTTGACCTGGTATGGCCCTAAGATAATGAGTTCAATTTCCCATTTGGTCCAGTTCCACAACTATAGAATGGAACCAAACTCCTAACCAGCGATGTTGCAAATTATTACAAGGGACTTATAGTGATGGAGAGCATTATATATACAGGAAATGCTTACAAATTATTAGACACATCATTAAGAAAATTCTTGGGGCAGTTAGGTGGCACAGTGAATAAAGCGCTGGCCCTAGAGTCCAGAGCATCTGAGTTCAAATGTGGCCTCCGACACTTAACACTTACTAGCCATGTGACCTTGGACAAGTCACTTAACTCCAATTGCCCTGCCTTCCCTCCTCCAGAAAAAAAAGACAAAGAAAATTCTTCCTTCAGTTACAATAATACAGTACAGTGAGTCTAAGGAAAGATTAATTCATTGTTTTAATCTTGCTGGTATACTTCTGTTTCCTGTACATGACTTTCCTTTTTTCTTTTTTTAACATTTGTACCAGTTTATAGGTATGTACACCTCATTTCTGCCCAGCTGAAGTCTTCGCTTCACAAATGGTTCACCTTCTGTTACAGAAGTCATTTTCTGCTCCCTCTAGTAGTTATTGTCATAATTTTCCTATCTTTAAGATGAAGTTAAACTGAATATCTCTTAAGCATCTTCCAGCTCAAAAATTATTTTTTTTTCTAGTGCCTTAACTCAACTCATCCTGTCTTTTCCAAATCTTTTTCTGTAAATTCATTTTTCTATTTGGAATAGTTCCATGTAACACTAATCTTGACCTCTTTGAGAAGTTATTTTTCTGTAGTTCTCCTTTCTCATCCTCTATCTAAGATTCATCACCTTGTTAGGTTTTCTTTTATATAGATATAATCTTAGCATTATTCACCAAGCCTTCTTTGTCATCACTAGGATTGATTAGTTATTAAATTAATTTTTGAAAAATATGGTAAACATCCTTTTAATTCTGCTGTTGCTAGACATTACTTCACCTATGTGTATCTCCTCAAGCAAAAAAAAAAAAGTATTAGAAGATGGAAAGATTCCATTGAGTAGAATTGTGTAGGGGAAATTAGACCCTAGATAAACTTTTGTTCATGTAAAGTGAGCTCTTTGAATGCAAAAATGCAATAAGCATTTTAAAAACTCCCTCTCTTCCCTTTGCAACAACATCATTTGAATGTACCCTTTTCCTCTTATACTTGCATCACTTTGGTGTAGGCCCTCATCACCTCATATTTGAATGACTGTTATAGCCTGCTGGTAACCCACTTCAATTTTTTCTCCATTCCAACCCATTCTCCACAGACCTGTCAAAGTGATTTTCCTTAAATGATGATCTAACCATGCCACCACCACTAAGGAAACTCCAATGACTTACTAGCACCCCCAAGATCAAATACAAAACCCTCTCTTTGGTGTCCAATATCCCTCATACCATAGTTACCCTCCCTGTCTTTCTAGTTTACATCTTATTCCCTGTCACGTATTCTATCCAGTGACTGACCTTCTTGCTATTCTTCAAATATGATATGTGACATCTTGGCTTCACAAATTTTGTTCTTCTGTTTGGGATGTTCTGCTACAATTTCTTGATCCCTGGCAGATCTATATTTCTTGGACTCCTCTTCAGGTTTATCATCTATGCTTTACTCCTTATATTTGATTGTACCTCAGGGTTCTTTTCTAAGACATCTTTTCTCATTCTACATGCTTTCCCTTAATGATCTCCTTAGCTACTGTGGGGAGGTTTAACTACCATATTTTTGCAAACGACATTCAGATCTTCATATCTAGTATTAAGTTAATCTCTCTCCCAAGCTCCAGTTCTGTATCTCTGACAGCTTGCTTGACATCTCTACCTGGATATCCAATAGATCTTTCAAACTCAAAATGGGACTCAACATAGTTGCTTCTAAAACAGCTCCTCCTAACTTCCATCTTTCTACTGATGTTACCACCATTCTTCCATCATCTAGCTTTTCATTCAGGGAGCCATCTTTGACACATGACACTACTGCCTCCCGCACCCACATTTATTCAGTTGTCAAGCCTTATTGAATCTACCTGCATCTTTTCTATTCATCTCATTTCTGCTCACATTGCAAGAACCTTAGTTGAAGTTCTCATCACCTCTCACCTGCACTACTCCTGTATGTTCCTTACTGATTTCCCTGTAAACAATATCATTTTTTTCTAATCCATCTTACACACTGCCACCAAACTAAAATTGCAAAAATTCAAGTCTCACCTTAGCATCCTTTTGCCAAAGAATATTCAGTGGATTTCCAATGATCTCAAGACAAAATCAATATTTTTCTTTTTTTTTCTTTTTACAAAAACTCTTCACAACCTGACTCTAGGTTATCTTTCCAAACTCGTTGTATAAGATGTTCCTAAAATTTTAGAGTATGTTTAAGCTGTTAAATCTTAAATATGATCTAAGACCTTGGAGACAAAATATATCCTCATGCTTTCTAGGTTTTCTGGCAAAAGTTCCACTTCCTTATACATAATGTTCAAACTTCTATCTATGTGCTTATTTTACAGCATGTCCTGGATTCTTTCCCCCCTTACCTCTGGGTTTTAGAAAATCTAGATCTTTAATTGTCACCTCCTTCAAGATCTTCCTAGTTCCTTCAATGCCCATGTATGTTCCTTCACTGAAAAGTCTCTTGAGAACTAGAATTTGTTTTGACATTTTTATTTTTAGTAAAAAACACACTTATAGGCACCTATTAAATGCTTAATAAATGCTTGATACAATAACACAAGCAAAACAATATCTATCCTTCAAGAAATTATATTCTATTGGTGAAGAGGGGATATATAGCATGAGCAGATATAAATAAAACATAGCACATACAAAGTGATTTATGGGAGAGGAGAATTCTAAAAACTGGAGGAATTGGAAAAGACTGGACTGATACTTTTAGGACACTAGGATTTCTAAGTAGCAAATGTTAAGATGGAGAATATTGCAGATTTGGGGCAACCTTAACAAATGTGTGAATGATGAAGATAGAATGTTGTATATTAGAAGCAGGGCTCTTTGACACATTGAATGCACTTGGTTTAACACAGAAAAAATCATACATATTTTAATTCTTCTGATAATAGGGAAAAATCTAAATTTTTTGAACAAGGGAGTGACATAGATAGACCAGTGTTTTAGGAATGTGAATTGAATTACCATGTGAAAGATGGACTGGAAAGGTAAAAGGTTGAAAAAAGGGAAGCCAATAAAGAGTATGTTGTAATAGGACAAGCATGAAGCATTTTTTAAAATAAATATTATGGTTTGAACTGATTCTTCCTGACTAGTACCACCAAGTGCTTTGTTTCTCAATGACTGCCACCTTCTGTAGATTATCTGAGCTCCTCAAGGGCATTTTACTTATAAAAGAAAAAAAAGACTAGCTATTTGATTGGAAGTGGCCATAAGCTTCAAGTTGTTAACAGAGAAGCATAAAAGATAGAGATACTATGTCTCTGTCTTAAAGATCACTAGATCTGGATTCTTATGTTCTGATATTAAAATCCTCATATTACTTACCATCTGTATCTTGAAGAAATTACTCAACCTGTTTGGCTGTGTTATCTTATCCATAAAATCAATTTAGTCATATGGACTAAAATACCTCTAATATCCAACTCTAAATCTATGATCTAATGGATAGTTGCTAATTGAGACTTTATTTTTAATATAAGGAAAAACTGAAAAAGATCTCTTTGGAGCAAAATTGTCATTATTTTCCTGAAGCACTTGTGCAATGGGTAGTGTTTTACAAAGTCTCTCAAGCTTTCCATATTTTCAAGGTAAATTGATAAAGGCTAGGAGATTGAACAGGTTAGATGGCTGGATCCAAAGAAGTAATTATTAAGAAACAGATATCAGTTTGAAGAAAGGTCTCTATTCAAGTCTCCTTAGGACATGTCCTGAGACCCATGGTGTTTAATTTCTTATCAATGATTTGAGTAATGTTGTCCCCATGTAGTGCACCTATAAAACTTCAGAAAACACAAAGCTTGGAGGGATGCTAAGCATTTTGATTGATAGAATCATTATCTTAAAAATTATACAGTGGTTAGAAAGTTGTTTGAATCTAATAAATGGAAGGCTATGGTGCTCAATATAAAGTTTAGCAGATAGGTTCAAAAAATCAATTTCATAAATATAAGATAGAAGAGGCATGGCTCAATAGCAAATCTCAAAATATTCTGGATGTTTTAGTGCAAATTCAATATATTTTAACAGTAAGATATGACAGTAAAAATATCTTTAGGTATTTTAATTGAAATTTTTGATATATAGAATATTAATTGAATCTGAAGATCTTCCATGCCCCTTTGTATTGGCAAGTAAGCAGATACTTAGCACCTTGTTTAAGCTATTTAATTAACACCTTTGGAGGAAGTTGCTGATGTAACAGGAAGGGGCAGAACGGGAAGGAGCTATACTGTATATAAGGAAGAGAACCAGCAGGACAGTCAGATTTTCTCTCAGTAAGCACTTGGAGGCTGCAACTTTTGTCAAGATCCTCCTTCTGGGAACTTTTTGCTGAGACCTTCCTTCTGCAAATTTGCCAAGAACTTCCAAGAACCAGGCTGAGGAGCTACCATGAGTGAGAGAAGGATCCTTGCTTGAGGAAGTCTGTTCTTTTGTGAAGGCTTAGGAATGTGGATTTTCACTGTATTAACCATGTGTATCAACTTTGTGACTACTGTAATGACTTTGTCTTTCTGCTTCTGGGACTCATCTTTCTGGTTCTGGGACTCGGTTTTCTGGTACTTGAATAAAGGCTTTTGTTCTCTCCTCCATGTAGAGAGGTTGCTACATTTTGTGAATCAAAACTATACCAGAATATTCATAACCACCATGGGTGTTGTGAATATTGTATTATTGCTACAAATATTCATGAAAAAATTAAGAAAACACAGGAAGAACTGGGTTCCTGAATAATTTTCTATTAGCCTCACAGATGTAGTATTATTAGTTTTTTTTTTTGCTCATTCAAATGAGGTCTCTTAAAATGAGACAAAAAAAAGTCTTTGAAGCTAGCTAAATTCAACTCTTTGTTGCTAATCAGAGTTAAATTTCTAGCAGGTAGAGCACCTGTCTGGAGTAGGTGAGGTCAAGCAGGCTTATTCCTTGCTATTCAGACTACCTGGCTATTTAAAGTATGGAGTGAATGTTTTAAATTATTAAGCATTTGGCTATGTTTTCTAGTCTCATTAAGTTATCTCTGCAACAGTAGTATAAATAAAAGAAAATGACAGATAAACAAAATGAGAACAAAAGATTTGGCCTAGTTTCAACAAGGAAAGCAGTAGCTCAAAGAAAAAAAAACTTTAATTACTGATTCTCTTCAAGCCCCCATGTACAGTACTCATCATTGTTATATACAAAGATGATAATTTCTATGCCTCTTTACTGAAACCTGTGTTTCATTCCATGTCTTATTATGTAGCTCAGCTGAATTTTCCCTCCTCATTTTAAAGATAAGCATAGGAAGTATATGTAAAAGGATAAAAATAATAGCAATATTTTTAAGATTGAGAAAATAGGAGAGAAAAATAAAGAAAAAGAAATGAAGGGAAAAGCTTATTTTATTTATTTTTATCTTATTTAGTTTTACTTAACATCCTTGATGTGTGAACTGCAATCAAAAGAAAGCCTTTCCATCTTTTCTCAATTGAGAGTAACTTTCATTTACCTCCCAAGGTTATCTTTTATATATTTTTATATGATTTTTTTATAATAGTAATCACCCTTTATCTTAGAACACCAGTGTCTGAATTCCAAAGTATTTTACCTTTCACCCATCCTCCATGGAGTATCTAGTCTCTGTTTTTGGCTCAATGGATTGATTTCCTCCAATTTTAGGAGTCATATGTATCCTTTTCCACCTAATTACTTAGATAACCTTTTACAACTGAGTATTTACATAAAAGATATAGCAAAAATAAACATATACAAATTAAACCAGTCCAATACCTGGAGGCATAATCCTCCATCATGTAACCTTAGTCTCTGGAGAAGAAAAGAGTATTCAGTTCACAGCTTAGCTCAGTTCTTATAAAATGTAGTACCACCAAAGAACCCCTGGACTTGTGTTCAGTCATCCTAAGGAGAGTGGGAGGGTAGAGGGAGAGAGAGAAAGAAAGTTTCAGTCTGATTGTTTTAATAGTGCAGCCTGTTATGACTAGAAAGACAATGGAAAGGAAGGTGTTTACACCATGTTACAGAAATACAAAATTTCTTTTCCTAGAAGCAAATCCCTACTATCTCACACTTGACTAGCTCCATCATTGATGGATTAGGCTTGTGAACATAGAAGCATTGTATACTTATTTGTGTATGTATATATGTTATTTTACTCAAAAATATATATTCCTTGAGAGAAGGAAATAATTGATTTTTACATTTGTATTCGCAACATACAGTAGAGTACCTGGTACAAAGTAGTTCCTTAATAAATGTTTCTTGTTTGATTAGCTGATTGAATTTTATAATCAATTAACATTTATTGTCAAAAGGAATTACTAAGCACCTACTCTGTGCTTATTCAGGCAAATTTTATGCAAAGAAGGATTTATATTTGTCCTTATTTCATTTCATCTTGTTTGATTTAGCTTAGTGATTCAGATATTCCCAAAGTGGGTAATACCACCCCCTCGGGGAGCACTGGAATGATTGAAGCAGTAGTAGCCTCAGATGCAATTAGGTGGGTGTTGAATAAAAATAAAGGAGTGATAGAAGCATATGGAAAGAAGAGAAGAAAATTTTGAAAAACCATTCATACATGTTTCATCTGTTATTCAAAACTGACAAATATATGCCTGATACTGCAATCATCTTGGTCACTATAGTATTATCTTATGCTGAATTTGTTATTATTAGTTTTGGGGAGGGAGCAAAGCTGAGTAAGGGGGTCCGAAGCTGTAATTAAAATGGTTAGAAAAATTAATAACTGACAACTATGCTGCAATCTATAGTCTTATATTTTTTTGCCATTTTAATCTACCTAGTGGTCTGATGCCAGATTGTTTCCTTTTTTTTAAAAAAATATTTATTTATTAATTTTAATTTACATCATTCATTTTCATAAGTTTTGAGTTACAAATTTTCTTCCCATTTTTCTTCTACCTGACACCCCAAAAAAGTGCTCCCACCATATACCACCTCCCCTAATCTGCTTTCTCCCAAATCCTGCCGCATCACTCCTCTGACTTTCTGGTAGGGCAAGATGGATCTCCCTACCCCAGTGCCTGTATGTCTTATTTCCCAGTTGCATATAAATAACAACAATATTAATAATGATGAAAATGCATATATATTCAAAACATTTTCTTTTAAAGCTTTAAATTCTAGATTATTTCTCTTCTTCCCTCCTCACCTACTCTCATTGGGAAGACACACAATACAATATTTCCCATATATGTGTAGTTACGCAAAGCATCTCCACAATGGACATATTGTGAAAGACTGACTATATTTCCCTTCATCCTATCTCGCCCCCAACTTATTCTATTCTCTGCTTTGTCCCTGTCCCTTTACAAAACTGTATGCTTCTAACAACCTTCCCCCTGAACCGAACCTCCCCTCAATCATCCTCCCTCTCTTCTTCTTCCCTTGTACTGTCCTGTATGGCAAGATACCCAATTTAGAATGTATGTCATTCCCTCCCTAAGCCAAATTGAATGAGAATAAGGTTGACCCGTTCCCATTTGCTTTCCTATTCTTCCCCTCCATTGTAACACTTATACTTTGCCTCTTCTACATGAGATAATTAACCCCATTCTCTCTGTCCTTGTCTCTTCTCATTATATTCCTCTCTCACCTCTCATTTTCACCTTTTAAATATCATTCCCATCCTATTCAATTGATCCTGTGCCCTCTGTCTATGTATACCTTTACACATATATAAGCATACTCACATATGTATTCATATGCATATATACCCTCCTATACAGAAATATGTGTATGTATACATACATATATATATATATATATATATTTACATTTATATTCTCTTCAACTATCCTCATGCTGAGAATAGTTTCATAAGTTACAATGATCATTTTTCCATGTAGGCATGTAAATAGTTCAACTTTGACAAGTTCCTTATTTCATTTTCTTGTTTACCTTCTCATACTTCTTGTATTTGAATGTCAAATTTTCTATTCAGTTCTGTTTTTTTCATCAAGAATGCTTGAAAGTCCTCCATCTCATTGAATGAACATATTTTCCCCTGAAACATTATGCTCAATTTTGCTGGGTAGGTGATTCTTGGTTTTAATCCTAGCTCCTTTGATCTCCAGAATATCATATTCCAGGCCCTTTGATCCCTTAATGTAGAAGCTGCTAGATGGGTCATCCTGATTGTGTTTCCACAGTATTCAAATTGTTTGTTCTTGGCAGCTTGTAATATTTTCTCCTTGTTCTAGGAACTCCATAACCTTGCTTGAAGTTTTCTTTTTGGTCAGGGCTTTAGTCCAATGATTTTTAAATTGTCTCTCCTGGTTCTATTTTTCCAGGTCAGTGGTTTTTCCAATGACACATTTCATTTTGTCTTCTATTTTTCATTTGTTTGAATCTATTTAATAGTATCTTTTTTTCTCATAAAGTCATTTACTTCCATTTGCTACAATCTAATTTTGACAGAATTTTTCTCTTTAGTGAGCTTTTGAGATTTTTTTTCCATCTGGCAAATTGGGCTTTTTAAGGCATTCTTCTCCTCATTGGCTTTTTGGGCCTCTTTTGTCACTTGAATTAGTCTATTTTTTAACATGTTATTTTCTTCAGTCAGGTTGTTGACTCTCTTTTCATGATTTTCTTGCATCATTCTCATTTCTCTTCCCAATTTTTCCTCCTCTTCTCTTATTTGGTTTTCAAAATGTTTCTTAAGCTGCTCTATGGCTTGTAGGAAGTCTTCATGTTTCCTGGAAGCTTTTTGTGTGGGTGTTCTGACGGTGTTGTCTTCCTCCCATTCCATGCTTTAATCCTTTTTGTCCCCCAAGAAGGAATCTAGAGTTTGATTGCTGTTCTTACTTTGCTTCCTTTGTCTGCTCATGTTGCCAGTCAATTACTTAACTTTTTAGCTCTGTGGAACTCTGCTTCCAGAGGGGAAAGCTCTGTTCCAAATTGCTGAGGTTTTCACAGCTACTGGAGCTATTAGGAGGCTGCTGTTTTTTTTGCAGCCCTCACCAGCTTTGGCTCACTGAAAACACACTCCAGGACCATCACCCAAGACCATGATCCAGATCCAGGCCGCTCAATGCAAGAGCACTTAGCTGAATAATCGCTTGGCCCCCCTGCAGTCTTCAGACAGGGAGCTCCAAAGCAGCCACTTCGAGGTGGCTGCAGGGCCACCCCTTCTGCTGCTTCCTTGCCCTGGAGTCAGTTTGGACGGACCACTTTTCTCCCCAAAATTTAGTTGAATTTCATTGACCTTTCACTTTGTCCTTGTTTCTTATGGCTTGATAATTCTGGAAACTGCCACAGCTGCTGCTGATCCACTCTCCTGAAGGCTACAGCTGAGGCTCATCCTGGCTGCCCCAGGGATGTTTCTGGCTGGACTGGTTTTGGCTCCCAGAGTGCTGTGATGAGCCGTTCCTGCTGAGCTGTCTTCAGCTGGATATATGTTTTTCTGCTTTTTTGGTGAGTTTTGGAGCCCTAAAATTTGTTTAGAGTCACACTTTATGGGTATTTGATATGGCTATGTGGGTAGTACAGAACCTTGCTGCTTCTATGAGAGACAGAATCAAGAATTTTCCTCCTGGTGGCTTCTGGTGGAGAGAGCAGAATTTTCACAGCATCTGGAAGCTGGGCTACTGGACTGAGAACTGAGTTGGAGTTTTCTATGAGACGAGAATCTGGTGAAGGCCAAAGTGGCTGTTGCCTCCTGGAAGCCTGAGAATTCTCCTGGGCCCTAAGGCCAGCTGAACTGCTGGAAGACTGAAGAAGCATGACCAGGATAAGACTATATTTGTTTGTGGTTTGGTTAATCCTTAAGTTCCCAGCAACAGACGTAGTGAAGGTTTTGAGATGTGCTGGACCCTGTGAACTTCAGTGTGTACCAAGAGCTTGCTGGAGGTCTGGACAAGAACCTGGGAGCTGTCTGCCTCTGAATCCAGGTGACTGTTTGGTGGATTCAGGTAGGAGCTGGGACCATGGAAGGGGATCCAGGGAATCTGAGAACATACCCCAAGTCAAGCTGAAACAAAACTTTACTTGGATACTGTGTACTGAATGAGAAGATTGTGATTTACTTGTGACCAAGGGGTGTATGGCCGTGTATTTTTGGATGATTGAATAGTCAATGATGACTGAATAGTGACTGATTTGTAACTTAGTGTGCCCCATGAGTGGAGAACTTTGACTAGTGTATTTTGTGACCTTTAAGGAGGGACCCTTAAGGATGATTGAATGATTGAGTTGATTGAATGATTGAGTTACTAAAGGGTTGGTTGACTAAATGATTGTACTTTGTTCAAAACTATGCGGCCACTGTGGTGAAAACTATGTGGCCATTTTAGTGATAAGTTGTTGTGAATGTTGTATTTTGATTTTCTGTGAATGCTTTGCCCTGATTTGTTATTGAATAAATAGAGTACTCACTATACTATGTAATCAGAACCTTGAAAGCTTTTCACAGCACCTGTGCTCTGGAAAGCTGTTTGTGCATAGATTTACAGTACAGGAAAAGCTTTTAACAAAACAACAATAACACCCATTCTTAATTTAAAATGCTTGAAATTATAGGAGTAAATGACACTTTTCTTAAAATGCAAAGCAGTATCTACCTAAAACCATTATCAAGCTTTATCAAACTAAAAAAAAAAAACATTTCCAATAATATCAAGAGTTAAACAAGGATGCCCATTATCACCATTATCATTCAATATTGTGTAAGAAATCCTAGCAATAGCAATAACACAGGAAAAAGAAATTTAATGAATAAAACTAGGCAATGAAGAAATAAAACTATCACTTGTTGCAAATGATATGATGGTTTACTTGAATCCTAGAGAATAAACTGAAAAAGTAGCTAAAATAATTAACAACTTTAACAAAGTTGTGGGATATAAAATAAACCCACACAAATAATTGGCATTTCTACATTTTGTCAACAAAACCAAGGAAGAAAATAGAAATTCCATTTAAAATAACTAGAGACAATATAAAATAATGTCACTATACAGAGAGGAACTATATAAACACAATTACAGAATATTTTTCACACACAAAAAAGATACATATAAGCAATTAGAGCAGTGGTTCTCAACCTTCCTAATGCCATGATCCTTTAATACAGTTCCTCATGTTGTGGTGACTCCCACCATAAAATTATTTTCGTTGCTACTTCATAACTGTAATTTTGCTACTGTTATAAATCTATCTGATATGCAGGATGTATTTTCATTGTTACAAATTAAAGATAACCCACAGGTTGATAACTGGTGAATTAGAGAAATATTAATTGCTTATGAGTAGGCAAAGGCAAAGTAGTAAAAATGATAATAGTACTAAAGTGGTTTACCTATTCAGTGACATAAGAATCAACCGAACATACTACCACATAATTATATTATAAAACTAGAGAAAATAATTACAGAGATCATTTGGAGGAAAACAAACTAACAAGGTCAAGAATATCAAGGAAAATTTTTTAAAAAGTGAAGGAGGGTGACTTAGTAACAGATCTCAAACTATGATATAGAGCAGTAATCAACAAAATAATCTAATATTGACTAAGCAACAGAGTAGTTGATCAATGGAATAGATTAGGTAAATAATATCCAGAGGTAAATGAACACAATAACTTAGAGTTTGCTAAATCCAAAGATCCAGCCTATTGAGGTAAGAACACATTATAAGACATTAAAAATAGAGAAACTGGAAAGTAATCTGGTAGAAATTAGAAATAGTTCAACATATCATATTGTATACCAATGTAACATCCAAATGAGTACATGATTTAGGCACAGATGGAAATATAAGCAAATATCAAAGCAAAGTGGAAGGAAAAGCCTTTGTTAGATATACAGATAAATGAAGAGTTCATGACCAAACAAGAGGTAGAAAAGATCACAAGGGAGTAAAATTTATACTTTTGATTAAATTAAACTAATATTTTCCGTACAAACTAATGAATTCAAAATTAGAAGTAAAGCAAGACTTTTAGGGGGGGAGATTCAGGAAATTTGTCTGAAAAAGGTCTCATTTCTAAAATATTTAAGGAGCTGAGCCAAATTTATAAAAAAAAATAAATAAACTATTTCTCAATTGGTAAGTGGCCAAACTAAATGAAAAGTAAATTTTCAGAAGTAGAAATCATAGTTATTGATAGTCTTATATAAATGCTCTAAATCAGTAATAATTAGAAAAATGCAAATTATAAAGCTCTGAGGTAGCACCTCACAGTCATTAGATTGGTTAACATGAGAAAAAAAAGGAAAATTACATACAAGGGATGGATCATGAAGAATAAATACATTAAAGCACTGTGATGGAAACTATGAACTGGTCTAACTATTATGGAAATCCATTTGGAACTATTCACAAAGGGATATAAAACTGTATACCGATTGGCCCGTTAATATTACTATAAATCTGTACTCCCAAAGAGAATATAAAAAGCCACATCCATATGTATAAAAAAATTAAAGTAGCTCTTTTTATGTTACCAAGTTATTGAAAATTGAGGTAATACAAATCAATTGAGCAATGTTTGGAAAGTTATGGTGTATACCATGATGGAATAACATTGTGCCATAAAGAAAAAAAAATTATAAGGGGGAGGGTATAAGAAAAACTTGGGAAGACTTATATGAACTGATGCAAAATGAAGTTAGGTCTATAAGAATGTTGTACAGTTACAAACAATATTTTAATAATAACTATGAAAGATGTAGCTACTCTGATCAATAAAACAATCCATGAAAATTCCTAAGGAATCATGATGAAAAATGCTATTTACCTCCACAGACAGAATTAATGAACTTTGACTACATTGAAGCACATTTTTTCCTCTTTATTTTTCATGTTTGTTTTTTCTCCATAATATCACCTATGTGAAAATGTATTTTGTATTATTTTATATGTATAATAGATATAATATTTATTGTCTTCTCAATGGGTGTTTAAGGGACTAGAGGGAGAAAGAAAATTTAGAACTGAAAAAATAAAATTTTAAAAAGAGAGCTTGAGAATGCTTTTCTTTGAGAAAAAATAAAAGAAGCAAGTAGCCCAGAATACAATGGAAATGAGTATAATTTGGAACAGAAGACCTGAGTTCAAATTTCATCCCTGTATCTTACAATTTATGTGGTTGTGGTCAAATTATATCACCTTTGGACCTCAATACAACCACCATCAAAACCTGTGGTCAGAGGGTAGGGAGAGGGTAGACTGATCAGTATGAACTTTAAATCCCTTTGAACTGTGAAATTCAGTTGTTTGGATTCTATACTTCCAATATTGATCAGAAGATAGAGTTTATGAAGGAAGTAGTATTAAAAGAGGTTAGAAAGATGGTGAAACCCAAATTATGGGATGACTTAAATGCCAGGGAAAAGAAGAATGTTAGTTTTGTTCCATTGGCATTAAGGAAACAAAAGTTATTTTTGCTTTATTTTGTTTCAACAAAAGAATGACATGGTTATTTCAGTACTTGGAGAAGATTATTTTAGTGATTACTTGGTAATGTGAAGGGTGATTTGGAAAGAAGAAAAATAATTCATTCAAGAAAACAATAAGAGTTCAGGTAAGAACTGTTGAAAACCTAAACTACAGTGGTGGTATTGTGAATTATGAGATGATTATGAAGACAAAAATTCTAATAATAATATTAGCTTTCATTTCTATAAATGTTTGCACAGTCCTGTAAGGGTGTTTGACGTCATTAGCCGCTGGGGGTGCACCGTGACAGTCTGGGGATGGAGTATAGGCCCGCGCATGTCTGTTAGCCTTGATTGTGAGCACTCAGTTCAGCCTTAGGGTTGAAACTAAGGATGCCACGTTGGCAATAAAGATGGCATGATTACGCGAGATGTCTCCTTGTCTTCGGGACGGTACGTGAGTGGCTCACCGGGTGATGATGGCACTCGGAGGCGGGGATCAAAAGCTAGGGTATAAAAAGGGGAACTGCGTGTGTGTAGCTCTCTCGGCCATTTTTTGTCTTTTGGGTCTTGCACGCTAGCACGCTCAGCAAATAATAATAGCGATAGAATAAAAAGAAACAATTGAAACTCATATCATGGTGCAGCGTGTGTTCTGTGGGGGACATTCTGTGATTGCAGCCTGAGCATTCAATGCCGGATATTTATCTGAAGAAGCGGCTCTCAGAGTGGAGAGGCTTATAGACCAGGAGTTGAAGTAAGTATAAGGTAAGGTAAGAAAATTCCCTTAACAAGTACTTTAAATTTTATCACATACCTCATAACAAACTCATAAGTAAATACTGTTATTATCCCCATTTTTTTTTTTACAATGGGGGAAATAAGTTGAATGATGTAAGTGACATGCCAAAGATTACACCATTAGTGTGGTTTTTGAGACATAATTCGAATTCATGTCTGACTTCAAGCACATTGCACTAACTTCTTAAAATTTGAGAACTATTTGGATTGCAAAGAAAAAAGAATCAATAATAGCACTGAGGTTTAAAGCCAGGATGATGCCATTGTAATCATTATGAATATGATAAATGGGAGGAATGGCAAGATTATGAGAAGGAAAATTCAGTGGGTAAAGTGATGAATCTGAGATGTTAGAGGAAAATCTAGGTAGAACTATGCAGCAAGAAGTTGGAATTACAGGGAGAGGATTATTGCCTTAGAAGTCTCAGTACTTGCTATAATAACTTACATATGTTAAATGCTGAAAAAAATAATTGTCATGTGCTAATAAAAATATATTAAATATCAACAGTAAGTCAGGAACTTTGATAAGTATTAGGGATACCCCGCCCCCAAAACAAAAAAAGACCAAAGACAAGGGCTAATCTCAAGGAGTCCATAGTCTAATGAGAGAAATATTATGCAAAACAATTAAGTACAAACTAGCTACATACAGGATAAATTAGAGATAATCAACAGAAGGGAGGCATTAGAATTAAGAGAAAGTAGGAAAGGCTACCTATAGAAGGTGATATTTTAAGCAGTACTTGAAAGAAACCAAGAAATACAAATTAGCAAAAAAAAGCATTCCAGGCATGGGAGATAGTGAAAATTCCCAGAGTTGAGAAATGAATTATTCAAGAACTGGAAAGGAGACTAGGGTAACTGGATTGTATGATTCATGGGGAAGAGAGTGTATAAAGTGAAAGAGACTGGAAAGGTAAGGCAGGTAGGTTTTTAAGGGTCAAACTGTTTTTATATTTGATAGGGAAGTGATAGGGAGACACTGGAGTTACTTAAGTGTGAAAGACAGGTGGTGAGACCATCAGATCTGTATTTTATGAAGGTAACTTTGAGAGCTGAACAGGGGACAGACAAAAGTGGAGTGAGACTGATGGCAGAGAGACCAACTGCACTTCCTGCCATAGTGCCAGGTGATGTGATGTGGAACTAGACTTGTGACCACTGTCAGAGGAGAGAAGAAGAGAGATAGTGACAGACCTTGGAAAGAGATTAGCTATGGAGGGGGGTGACGATGAGGAATAGAAGATAATAACTAAGTCATAAGTGTTGGTGATTAGGAGACTAGTAGAAACCTCAACAGTAATAGAGAAGTTAGGAAGAGGAGAGGGGTTTTGGAGAAAGATAATGACTTTATTTTTGTACATGTTGAGTTTACGATGAAATTGTTTGAATTAAATTAAAGTTTGTATCCATTTAAGTAAAGGTAAATTCAGAAGGACCTGGAATTGGTGAAAATAACAAGAAAAAAAGTATAGAGAAGAAAGAAAAAAAGAGCAGGGAAAGAGGGGGAGTCTTACAATGTACACAGAATGTCAACATATCAAATTGCATCTATTAAGTGCTTGATATCCACAGCTTCTGTACAAAGTTCTGGGAATATATGTATAAGTACAAAAAACCCAAGTCATTGCAATCCTTGAACTTACATTCTAAGGGAGTGGGAGGGAACAAAATATAAAACAATTAAACAGAAGGTAGAAGTAGAATCATCTGCACAGGTCATAGTGAAAAAAAGAAGTGCAGAAAATTAACAGTAGAGCCAGGAAAAGAGCAAAGAAGTAAATATATTTGGCTTGATCTTTTCCTTAAAATGGTGGTTTCTGAAGGAATTGACATCATCAGCAGAAGGGATAGCAGCGAAAGGGATTTGAATCTCCCAGGGTAAGAAATTAAAGAGGAATCATAATGGAACATTCTTCTAAAGTGAGAAGGTTGCTTAATTAGGATGAATAAATTTGGAAAACAAATGAGTAGAGCTGAGAGAGTACTAGCATATATGTGTGCAAATGAACAGGTATGAATAAGTGTGTATTTACATAAAAGTATGGTATGCATAGGGAAGCTAGGTGAAATAGTGAATAGAGTACTGGCCTTGGAGTCAGGAAGACTATTGATCCTAGGAAATTCTACAGGAGCAAGGTGGGATAGGGGATAGTGTGCTAGAATGAGGAAGACTTATTTTCCTGAGTTCAGATCTAACCTCATTCACTCACTAGTGGTGTGACCCTGTGATTAAGCTGTGTGGACAGACTTAAGCCTGTTTGCCTCAGTTTCCTCATCTGTAAAATGGACTGGAAAGCAAATGGAGAACCACTTCAGTATCTTTGCTAAGAAAACACAAATGGGGTCATGTAGAGTTTGAAATGACTGAAAAATGACTGAGCAAAAATATGTTTACATATGTATATACATACACCCTATGTGCATTCATGCATCAAACTTTTGTAAGTTCTTTGAATCATAGAGTTAGAGCTAGAAGACATATTAGAGATTCTTTAGTCCATGTCTGACTTTACAGATTTTATTAAAATAAAAAACTTTTTTTGTCTAATTTGTGTAAATCACTATGAAATCTTCCATAAGTATAAAGCCAAAATTCAAGCCATTTTCCATAAAACATATCACAGTCTTCTGACGCCTAGAGAAATGAGATTACTTGGGTAGCTAGGTGACAAAGTGAATAGACCATGAAACCTGAAGTCAGGAGGACCTGAGTTCAAAATCCAACCTCACACACTTAGCACTTACTAGCTGTGTGACCTTAGGCAAGTCACTTAACCCCAAGTGCCTTGCCCTCCAAAAAGCAAAGAGAGAGAGAGAGAGAGAGAGAGAGAGATAGATAGATAGATAGATAGATAGATAGAGAGAGAGATGAGATGAGATTACTTGCCCAAGGCCACATAACTATTTACAGGCAAAAATAGGATTTTAAAGTAGGTTTTACAATTCCAGATCCAAAAATGAAAAATTCTAATTAAATGACTGAGAATCAATTTTAAAAAAAAGCTTATTTGAAACAATATCACAGGAAAGCAGGACCTATTTATTAAAATGACTTCATATATGTACCTTATTTTTTAATTTGCCTTTTTCCTAGGTTAGAGAAAAACACATTATCTCTACAATGCAAAATAACAGTAAAGAGTTTTCAAAATCTACTTTTCTAAATTACAATTTAGCAGTAAGCCCTCTAATTGTTTCTTCTTGATTGTAACCTGCATGCAACTCAACCATAGACATTCTCATCCACTTACCAAACCATTTACAAACTAAGTAATACATCATTATATTTGCATAGAAAGAACAGCATTGGGCTATGAACATTTCGGTGAATTTTAAGGGTGGTTTATTTTGGAAGTATTTTAACCATCACTGAAATGGTACCATCTGTGTCATGGAATACTGTTATGTCATGACAACACTTTATTGATTGTATATGCCCTTAGTTCATCAATTCTATCAAGTCGGCGTAAGTTGCTTCCTAAAAACAGTAAAAAGAAAAATGGAAGATAACCCCTCCAGGGTTAATTAATTTAAAGTAACAGTATGAGGACTATTCCACCATTTAAAAATATTTGGATGAAAAAGGATGCAGCATATTGTATCTAAGCTAAACAACTAGATGTAATAATGAGGGTCACAAAGTTTCAAGGAATTAGCAGTTATTAAAGACAAAATAAATGTGATAGAGTAGATTGGAACTGTCATGTTCAATATATATGAAAAAATATCAATGACCTTCAATTCAGCAATGGTTATTACTTTCCCATTCTTTGCTATCTCCTAGATGAGAATGAAAGTTGAAATATGAAACAATCCTTGCTCTCATAATGTTTACAAGCTAGTAGGAAGATATAATGTCTACACAAATATACATATAGAATAAGAATAAAATGTGTTCAGAGAGAATAATGCTTTTGAGGTCTGAGGAAAAAAATTGCTAAGAAAGGTTTTTGGGAGGAAACATTCAAAAGCATTTGAATTGGGTTTTAAGAAATTAGTGTAAATTCTACAGGAAAGAAATATAAATCACAAAAAAGACATGAAGACAGTAATGTGAGATACTTGTATGGGAGCAATCATCTTTGACTGGATTGAAAAATTCATGACCAGAAGTAGAATGAGAGGAGACAATAGTGGTAGAGTGTTACATATTACAGAATGCATTGAATAAGAGACCAAAAAAATGTTTGAACCTCACAGACATTTTGGATTCATTTAAGAGTTCCTGAGTAGTAACATGAGTAGATCTATGCATAGATTACTCACACCATATTCTGAAGGACTATTGTTATAATCGAGTCAGAAAGATCACTGAAAAATAGTTGATTAAATAAGCCTAGATTGGTGATAGTAAGAGCTTATGCCAGGCAGATGACAATGGAAAATTTGGAATAGGATTTATTTGAGAAATATTTCAGAGATAGTAATAAATTATTGAATAATTAAATAGGGCAAGAGCTACAGAATCCTCAAACATCAAAACCTCAAATAGAGGGGACTAGTTAAATTTTAGTAGCCCTAGCAAAGACATTAAATCAGAGCAATAATTAAAGTCAGAGAGATATTAATTTAGATTTGAATATTATTGTAGGAACATTATTATGAGTGCCTTCTCACCCACCCCATTTCTGCTTAGACTATTTTTTTTTCCTTAAAAGATATTGATATGCCTTAAGACTTGGTTGTTTCAGAGGGGTAAGGGCTTAATGTTGATGTCACTTTCTCATCACTTAAGTACTAAGTAGTCCGAGTGATGATCTAGAGGGTCTCTCAGATATTTGTCTAGTGGTTGGCAGTGGGCTCTTAGCTCATTAGATAAATCAACTCAAGGGGTTCTTAATGTCTATCCTGTTGAATAACCTCCTGCTATAGCAAAATAATTAAAAAACAAACCACCTATGGGTTTCTCATTTTCTTACAAAATTGAACAATACTGAATACCAGAGGACTGGTCTTCTTAAGCCCAGATGAAAACGAACATGTTAAATTTGAAGGGCTGTTGGAATGTCTAGGTGAAGACATGATAGGCAGTTGGATATTTGACTATGCAGCTTAGAAAAGAGGATATGACTGGAAAAATAAATTTATAATTGATCTCTAGAATTAACATTTGAAGTCATGAAAATAATACTTAAAAAAAGAAAATAATATATTCATGAGCAGAACTTAAGAGATAGTAAGAGAATCAGCAGTCAAAGGAGTCCCAAAGACAGATTAAGAGTTAAAAGAATAACTGTGGATTTTGATATTTTGACAGTCAATGACTGTCAAAAGCGGTGTGACCTTGGGCAAGTCTCTTAATCCCAATTGCCTTGGCTTCTCCCCTCCAAAAAAAATCTCATGGGGGAAAATTGCACATAGGGTATCTTGTTTGGCATAGTTGAACCCAGCAGAGTTGCAAATGGCAAGTGGAGTAAGCTGAAAGTCCAAATCCTACTCTCTATAAAGGAAAGCTTTGGGAAGACTTGAATGTTCCAGCCTCCAGCCCTCCAACCAGAGGTGAGAGGATTCTGAGGGAAGTGAGACGGGGTTGAGTATCCAAAGCTGAGTTAGCAGCGTGATGATGAGAGTAAAAGTGAAAACTAATCCTGAGAGGGGCATTTTTTTCTGTGGGGTTGAAACTAAGTAGAGTAGCAGATGGAAAATGGAGTGAATAGTAAACATGGGTTCTATAATGTAGTATCAGGGAATTAGATTGATACCCAATATGCCCAAATTCTCTGGAGACCAGGTCAGATTAGCCTGGGGAGATAAACTTTTAATTTATGACATTTCTGTCCTACCTGACAAGCCCTAATGTGTGATTTGTATTTAAAGGGCTGTAATGCATCCTTTACCAAGTACCCTGATCCCCAATATCTTATAAACAAGAACGTTATCTCTGGGTAAGTAGGGGATTCTCAAGTTTTCTCCCTATTGTGACTGTGCCTATAAGGCAAAATTTTATTCAGTGGATCCTGACCAAGGTAGAATTTCATATCTTAAAAATAAATGTTGAAAATCAATTATCTATACTATAACACATCATCTTAGATTTTATGAAATTGTTCAGCTTCTATGAATAAACATTTAATTTCAATTTGATTTAATGAACTATCATTCCTATACTATTGTGATAACTCATGACTTATATTACAAAAATTACTATAATACACACCACTTTAAAGGCCATTTTGACCCACCAGGCTTCATTTTTACTTATAGCACTCAGAAAATGAAGTAACTCCTAGAGTAGGCAGCAAGTGCATAATAAGTACCTATTTTTATCAAGTCAGCCAGTGAGAATATTGGCAAGGTGGGTGAATAAATGAGAGGTAATGTCTAACTAATCCCAGCTCCTCTTTATTACCTCAAAGTATAAAGTAGTTTATCAAATAAAGTAAAAGACTGATAAAAAGTAGGTGATAGAAATGCATTCGTCATTCAAAGAAAACTTCCAAGAAATACAAAGACCCTAAACAATATGAATAAACAAAGTTCTTCCCCCACAGAAAGAATATTCAAAACAATGAGTTATTCTTAAGGAGGAAAAGAAAACAATTTGAAAATGTTCAATGTAAAACCACAAAATCACCAAAATAAGATTTCCAGAAATAGTAATAGAACAAGCACAAACCTTCAGAGTAGTTAAAACATTGATCTCCAAACTTAAAATCATATCCTTCATACTTCCAAAATTAAAAAAAAAATCGAACCTACACCTAATACTATACTAATATATTATTAAATATTTTAAGACACACAAAACATAAAATAGACATAAAATAAAAATTAAAAAAATATATATTAAGACATTATTTTTTAAAGGACAAGAAGCCTTTTACTCTATTAAAATAATTTATAAATGTATATATATGTTTGTTATATATATTTATCATAATTTGTAAATTATAATATTTTAGTGATAGAAACAGTCTAATATACTTAATTCTTATTTTTTTTAGTTTTAGCTTAACACTCAGTGATACAGTAATTTAAATTGTGTTTCAAGATTCAGTTTATTTTAATAACTTGATTTTTGTGAATGTCATAAATGACAAAAGTAGCCCATAGATATCTTTACATCTAAATGGATGAAGAGGATGGATTTACTGAATAATTATACCCATTTTTTTTCAATCCTATGTGTCAATTATGCAAAATTTTTGTTGAAACTGTAAATATTTTTTTTCTCTGATGTCAACCCTTTGCTCTTGCAAATTAATCAGTTGATATAGATATACACAGGTACACATGTATTCTTGTTTGTATATATACATATATGTGCACATGTATATATACATATGTTTATACATACATATGTATATACACAATAATACAAATAACTTCAAAATAACTGAAATATCTCATAACTAATGTTTTTTTTAATTGTTATAATGTTACGATTTTACATGACATATTGGATTTAATTTATTTTTTCCTCCTTGATTCTCTAATTCTTTGATCTTCACATTTTTTATCTTTTTCCCTGATTTTGGAGAAAAGTTGGGTTTCTAAATCATGACATATTCTTACAGACCTAGAGATAAAACAAACTAAATCTGACAAAAGTATTTGTCTTTCCTGTGGCCTCTTCATATTAGGAATGCTCGCTTCATAATGACAGTCTTCATTTGGTTAAGGTGTTCTCTGAATTCTAATTTTAATTCAAACATAGCAGTCTCTCTAGGGGCCCTGTTGTCTCACCACAAAATCACCAGAAAAAGAGGTTGAACAAGCCATCAATGAGCTCCCTAAGGAAAAAAAAATATCCAAGATCAGATGGTTTTAGAAGTGAATTCTCTCAGACATTTAAAGAACAATTAATTCCAACACTATATAAATTATTTTTAAAAAATAGACAAAGAAGCATTCTGAATTCCTTTTATGAAACAAATATGGTGCTGATATCTTAACCAGGAAGAGCAAAAACAGAGAAAGAAAACTAAAGACCAGTTTCCCTAATGATTATCGATGCAAAGCTAATTCTTAAATTATCTCTCCTCATTCATTTCCCATGTTAGTTGTTTTTTTTTTTTTCAATGAGATGTTTCACATTTTCTTCCATTTTTATTTTGGATTTTGTTTGATTTATCATTGACATCTTGTGGAATCTTTGGGTTTATACTTACCCAATTTTAATTAGTAAGATCTTATTTTCTTTAATGAAGTTTTATATGTCCTTTATTTGGCGAATTCTACTTTTTAAGGAATTTTTTTTTAGTAAATTTTTCTACATTTTTTCCATTTAGCTAATTTTGCTTCAGTAGATTTTTGTGTCTCTTTTGCCATTAGCCTATTCTAATTTTTTTTAAGGTTTTGCTTTCTTCAATATTTTTATGCCTCTTTTTCCAATCTGCTGACTCTTGCACCACTTCAATTTCTTTTCCCCATTTTCCTTTCTCTCTTATTTGACTTTTAAAATTATTTTTGAGTTCCCTCTTGGTATAATACCATTTCACCTTTTTTTGAGGCTTTTCATGTAGCTGCATGTAACTTGATCTCATTGTCTTCTGAGTTTGTGTTTTGATCTTCTCTGTCACTATAATAATTTTCTACAATAATTTTCTTTGATTACTCATTTTCCTAACTTATTTCTTGACTTTTAACTTTCTTGTAAAGTTGGACTCTGCTCTAGGGTATATGAAGCACTCTCCCAACCTTTAGATTTTTTTATATCCTCCATTCAGAGCTAGTTCTGGGAGTCTGTAAGTTTCAGTTCTTCCAAGGTGGTATGATGGGAAAAAGAAGCATATTCAAATCTCTCCTGACCTGTGAGTGACCACAAGCACTCTTTTTTGTCTTGAAAGTACTACCAGGGTCCCTGCTCCTGCTTATTCCACCCTTCATCCTGGGATTATGATCCAGAACCATATATGGGCAATGTAACAGAGATCTGCACCCAGTGCCAGCAAAGGGTCTTTTGTAATCTTTTTTTTTTTTTTTTCTTACCAGTTTTGAGAATTCCTTACTGGCTCTGGTCTAAGAGCCTTAGAAACTGATGCATCCTCCTCTGATCCTCAAGTTGACCTCAAGGTCTGCTGCTGATTTGTTGGGACACGACCAATACTGTCACTACACTAGACTATCCTAGACTGTGTTCTACTCTCATCCCAGGGAGAGAGACTTTTCTTGTCAACTTTCTATGTTGTCTTGAGCTGGAAAATTCTTTCTCCTGTCCTTTTATTTGTTCTGCCACTTCAGAATTCATTTTGAAGCATTATCTTAGTGTTATTTGGAGGGAAATTTGGGATAGTTCAGGTGAGTTCTTTTCTTTACTCTTCCAACCTGACTCTGCTCCACACTTAGACTTCTTCTTGAAACAGAGTATGGATACACATTGCAAATATTTAAAGTTGTCTTAAAGAATGCTGACAATTTCAGTGTAATAGTGTCACTTTTTTCTAATTTAAAATATGCCATTTTAGAAATATAGTGGAATCACAAGTTATGAATCCTTGAAAAGTCTTTATTTTTTATAATTTGTTCCTCCTATTTCACTTAATCATTAAATATTAAACTTCTTTGTTTCTACATAATAGGATAGAACCTGTAGTGCCTTCACTATCATTTGTTTCCTCATTAATCCTGACTCAAGGGAAAAGATGCTTGAGATCTGTCAGGAAAAGACAGTGATTTTTTTTTTAATTAATGCAATTTGTTTTATAGGCCTTTTGGAGGTAGCTATCTGTGGCCTATCATTATGCTGTAATTTTATATAAAGTACTATCATAAATATAGTTATAGGTAACCATAGATAAAGATAGGCAAAGCATTTAAGTACAAAAATGGGAAAATATTAATAGCCACAAAATGATTTTGGGCCAAAAATTAAAAATATGTGTCAATTAATTATTTAAACAATTCACTATATGAAACTCCTAGTTGGTCTATTTTGAAAGCAAACAAAAATAGCTTGGAAATGACTAGAAATTCAATTTGTACAAGCTATTTATATAGAACTTTGCAGTTATTATAACACTGCTGCTTGTACAGTTTGATTTACAACTGGAGTTATATTCGTTCTACAGCACATTTCCTGAATATATAGTAATGTGAATTGGGGTTGAGGATGCATCTTCTATCAATTTTATATATCTATTGTTAGTACAAAACTGAAAAAAACAATTTTTATTTGTTTCTGAATCTAAATTGATTCACTATAATTTTCTTCTTATCATTTAGATATAAATATTAACCACGTCATTAACTATAGACAAGTAGCATCAATGCAATACATTATATTGATAGTTATTAAATAAAGGCACAGTGCATACAGAAGTTCATAGAAGGGTGAGCTTATATCAGTCTGAGATCATTAAAGAATACTCTCATTTGAAAGTGAGAGGTGTCTGCTATCTCAAAAGAGTTTAGAATCTCTAAATGACAAATAGTAATGCCAGAAATATATTTAAAATACTATTTATAAATAATTTAAGTGGAACAATGAATTTTCCCCCTGTTTTCCCTTGGACTCACAGGATACTTAGACTCAGTCCTAGAGGGATTATCATTGAACATTTTGTTCCTTCCCCTCATTTTCAAAATTTAAAAAAAAAAAACAAAAACAAGCTGAGATAGTTGAAGTGACATGTCTAAAGTTACAGAATGACTGTAAAATCCAAGATTTGCCCTCAGGCCCTTTGGACCCTCAAAGGTCAATCCTATGTTCTTTTGACTGTATCCTGGTACCCTTGCTTAAAAAAAAAAATTCCATCTATCTAAAAACCAACTGTCAATAATTGATCATACAAATACTAATTAAATGCTTACTGGGTACAAATCTCTATGCTAGGTTTCTGGGGTTATGAAGACAAAAAATGAAATAATCCCTGCCCTTGAGCATCTCCTATATTCCTAGAGAGTTGCAACATTAATATAAATGAGTATATATGTAAGAATAAAGATGGAGAATCTACTCTACATGTGTAGAGAAGCTTGTAATTGTGTAGCTCAAAGGGAGGCAGTAGAGACATCTCTAGCCTCTTCCCCCAACATTCTCAAAGAAACTTTTATTCTTACCATAAGGGGAAACAGAAGTTTGGAGCTCATAATTATGCTATGATCAGAGAGAGGAGGTACTGAACTAGAAGTATATCAGTCTGCTACCTTAAATATTGTAAATTTAGGAGATATCATTGGGTTTGAATTAATTTTCAATTACTTTGTCATTTTGGGGGGCAAATGAACCCCAATCTACATATCCAAGGCTTGACTCTTTTCCCACTTAATACAGGTTCTGAAATAACCACACATAGAGAGTAGCAAAGAAATCCATTTGTCCAAATCATACAAAACAGAAATGAGGGAAAGCATACATAAGAAAATGTGTGCTTGATAATACAGAGTGAAGGGGTTCTAATATTGGGAGCAAGCTAACTCAGTTCAACTAAGAGAGAAGGTCTTGGACTTTACCCAAGGGCAAATTTACCAAAATATCTGAAACAGAAAGCTGGGAATAGGTACACAATGAAGACTACCCATTCTTCTCATGTCATCCAGATGATATTCTTTCAGCAACCCGAAGTGGGGTCAACCTCTTCCATCTTCTCTCTTGGAGTTGAAAATGATTCTATACTACATTTCAAGAATCTTGAAGAAGACTCTCACTTGAAGATCCTCAAAGAGGACTTCCACTTTAGAGTCCCCAAAGGTGGAACTAGTTGAAAACTAGAACTTTCTCCACTTTAAGTTCACTCCACTCCTCATGCATGGCAGAGCCTTTACCTCAAAAAATTGAGAGCCCCATAGCAACGGGTTTTGTGACAGAGGTTACACATATGAAGAATGTGTGTGTTTGTGTGTGTGTAAGAGAAAGGGAGAGACAGAGAGAGAGAGAAAGAGACAGAGAGACAGAGACAGAAACACACAAACACACACACACATAGAGAGAGAGAGAAAGAGAGAAGGAGAGAGAGAGAAGAGAGAGAGCAAGAAAAATAGAGATGAAAAATGAAAAAACAGGCACACTCTCACACACACACACACACACACACACACACACACCCCATAAGATTTCTTTTAAAAAATCAGCCAAGATAACAGATTAGGAGGAAATCATATATCTGTTTCCTCAATAGCTTAACTCCCCTTCCCCCCTCAAAATAAAAAATCTCAGAACATTCACAAATTAGATAATGATTAGAAATCTAAAGGAGAAATCACCATGAGTCATCTTTCAAGCATAAGACCATATATTGTAATGAGAGACAAGTGAATGATCAGGAATTCTGAAAGAACAATTGTCAAGATAGTGAAATAAATTCTGGGAGCAGAAAAGCATCACAATATTATTCCTCTAATCTCAGAGAGTATACCTTGGGCTCAGTACACAGCAAATAACAGGGCTGAGAGTTTTCTTTTTGATACAAAATGGAGGATATGAGACCCAGTGACTGATCTCAGCAGTCATGGTGTTCTTATCATTATAATTCATTTGAGAAGAACTCAGTACCAGACCTCTGAATCAAAAGGGGGCCACTATACAGTGCTATCTACTCCATGCAAGGGAATATCAAACCCAGATGGCTAAAACAGAACAGCGCCACAGTGCTGTGGTTTTAATTCTACAAGCAGAATATAAGATAAGAAAAGCCATGGCCATACAGAACTATAACAATACCACCCAAAATATCACAGCCCAACTTTAAAACAAAATTTTAGTTTGAGAAGAAAGGTGAGAAGAATGAATAAACAAACAAAAATATATAATGGGCAGTTGTTACATCAGGGATGAATAAGATATAAACCCAGAAGAAAAGAATGACTTCAAAGTACCTAAAAATGAAGCACAAAAGTAAAGCACAACATGGTGTTAGGGTGATTCATAATCCTTAGAAGAAACAAAGCAAGAGTTAAATTTTTCGAATCATTTTTAAAAAAAATTAAATTGTATTAGAGCACTGGCAGAAAACATTGGAAAATAAATGAAAGCTATGGAGGAAAGACTTGGAAAGAGAATTAATAGCTAAGCACAAGAAGTATAAGACTTTATACAAATATCAGTCAACTTGGTATTTGGGATAGACCAAGCACAATATAATACTTCTTCAACATAATGAGAAATATTGAAGCCTAATAAAAAAGTAGAAGAAAATGTAAAATATCTAATATCAACAGCAACTGACCTAGAAAAGGGGGGGGCGGAAGGAGAGAGTGTAATGCAAGCAAAGAAGTACTTAATGCTTTTCACACCTTATTCCAGTTCAAGCTTCTTTTAAGCCTAGCCCATGATTATATCAAATCTCTGTTAAGAAACAGAACTTGTGAACCTCACAATTTGTGAACCCCTGTTGCTGGTGCAACAGGAAGGGGAGGAACCAATGACCATCTATAAGGAGAAAACCAAGCTAACAAAGAGCAGAACTGAGAAGAGAGTTCTTGTGGTGACAGAGTTAAGAAGGAGAAAATTATTGCTATCCCAGCATTTCATGTTTGTCTGTGCCAATTTTTGTTTGTGATACTTTGTACAGAAGCCCTGGGACCTTACAGGAAGCCCTGAAAGAAGACTTTTGGTTGTCTGTTTACAGAAGTCCTAGAAGAAGGTATAAGAGGTCCTGATACTTTACTGAAGGATTGTGTTGACCTCTACGACCTTGTTTTTGGGTCTCTGTTGATTTCACAGGAGGATGGTGAATTGATGCCAGCAATGTGCCAGCAATGTGCAGGAATGTTGTTTTGGCTCTGTTAAGCTTTGTCTTCCTAGAAACAGAAACTTCAAAGGACATGAGGTGAACAGGACAGTGTGAGCTTCAATAAGGAACTGGAAAAGGAACTGGACAAGGAGCTGGATGAGGAGATGGATGTGGAGCTAGATGAGGGGCTGAATGCTGTCTATCTGTGAATTCAACTTGCAATTGGATATATTCAGGCAGGAGCAGAGACCATAGAGGAGGAACCTTGGAAGCTGAGAGGCAGCCTTGAGTCAAGGTGTAAAGACCTCCTCTTGGGTACTTAATGCTAACTGAGAAGATTATGAATTACTGTGTTCTAGGGGTGGAGAACTTTGACATTTGTACTTTGTGTCCCTTAAGGAGGTTTATTCCTTGAGGATGATTGATTTAAGGGCTTACTGAATGATACCTTTTGTTTAAAACTATGTGGCCACTTTGGTAAAAAACTATGTGGTCACTTTAGTGATAAGTTGTTTAGTGATAAGTTAACTCATAATATTGTAAATGTTGTACTTTGGAACCTTGAAGCTGTTAACAGCAGCAGTCCTCTGGAAAGCTGCTTGTGCTTGGATTTACAGAAAAGAAGCCAGATGGCACAGTGAATAAAGTGCTGTGCCTGAATTCAGGAAGACCTGGGTTCAAATGTGTTCTTTGGACACTTATTGGTTGTGTGATCTTGGGCAACTCACTTAACATTATTATTATTATTATTTTTGTTTCCTCATCCATAAAATGAATTGGAAAAAAAATGGCATACCACTCTAGTATCTTTGCCAAGAAACCCCAAATGATGTAACAAAGAGTTGGACAGGACTGAAATGATTGAACAACAATTTATGCCTCATTTGATTCCTGAAAATCATGTTAAAAAAAGTAGACTGTCATATTCCAAGATATCAGAAAGAAAGCTGCCTAGATAAAATTCATTAATCACATCCTGAAATAACCTTCAAAATGAAAATTCATAGGAATGTTAGCAATAAAATCCAGAGTTTCCAGATCAAAGAAAAAAATAATATTTAAATAGCCAGAAAGAGTTCACCTAACAAGAAGCCACATCAGCATCACATAAAATTTAACAGTTTTTCTTTTAATAGAGTAAGGGGTAGAGAAGATATTGCCTTTAAACCAAGGAATAATTTATTCCACAATACTGAGTATACTGTCAGGTTGAGGTGGAATATATATAGTAGGGAGAATCTTCAATGAATTAGAAGATTTCACAGCATTCTTGATAGAAAGCCCAGAGCAAAATTCAAACATAGAAGGTAAAACAAACAATTGAAAGGGACAAAATGTCTACATTCTAATGGGGTGTATGTGCAGGGTAGGGGTGGAGGTAGGAGGGTTACTCTAGTGTCCCTTCAGAACTGTAATGCCAAATAATACAAAATTCCAGGGAGTGGCATTTCCATATCCTGATTATCTTAAATGGAGAAAGGGTAAGGAATTTTTTTTTAAAGGATACATTAGGGAGAAAAAGATGGAAGAGGGTGAGGGAACTTATTATCTCACATTGTTGATTTGTACAAGAAGAAATCTACAGAAACCACTGGGGAATCTTGTATCATTTTAGCCTAACTTTCATCTAAATTCATTAAAATAAAGTAAAGTAGACACACATATTTGATATAAATAATTTTTTTTTTCAGGAATATAGAAGCAAACTAAGAGAAGAAAAATGGGGAGTGTGGAGAATGAGGGAAGACAGATTTGGAAGGTATTATTTATAAATAAAACTTTCCATGACCAAGAATAAAAGGAAAATTGTGAATTTAAGTAAGAAATAAAGGATAATGACAAGATACATTTGGCAGGAGAGAAAGATAAAAAGAAATACAAAAGGGAAATGCACAATTAGCAATCATAACTGTGAATGCAAGTTAGAAAGGGCAGGAGAATGGATTAAAGAAAAGAAGCCAACAGGATGTTTATAAGCAACATACTTGAAACATAAAAACACCGAGTTAAAATAAAGAGGTCCAGTAAAATCTATTATACACTAGCTGAACTAAAAAATAAAAATAAAAATTAGGAATACCAATCATGACCACAGACAAGATCAAATATACACAATAAAATGGGATAAACAGGTAAACTTCATTTTGCTTTAAGTTAGCATAGACTATTCATTGAGTTTCATATATGCACCAATGGCATACCATTTTAATATTTTTCTTAAATATTATTTTATTTTTCCTTAATTGCATATTAAGAAAAATTTTAGCATTCATTTTTACAAGATTTTGAATTCCAGATTTTTCTCCCTCCTTTACTTCCTTCCCTTCTTCTGAAAATGGTAGGCAGTTTGATATAAATGCTACCATCTAAAACATTTTTCCATATTCACCAGAGTTGTAGAAAAAGTAATAGATCAAAAGAAAAAAAAAGAAAGAATAAAGTGAATAAAAACCTTTCTTTCATCTGCATTAAGAGTCCATTGGTTCTTTTTCTGGTTATGGATAGCATTTTCCTTCATGAATCCTTTGTATTTGTCTTGGATCATAGAATTGTTGAGAAGAGCTGAGTCATTCATAGTTGATAATCACACAATGCTGCTGATACTGTGCGCAACATTTTTCTGGTTTGACTCATTTCATTTTACATCAGTTTGTACAAGTCTTTCCAGGATTTTCTGAAATCTTCCTGTCCATAATTTCTTATTACACAGTAATGTTCCATTACATTCATATACCACAGCTTGTTCAGTCATTCCCTCATACCCCAATTGCTAGGCAGCCCTTCAATTTCCAACATCTTGCCGCTCCAAATAGAAATATCAGATATGCATGACACTTTTATGAAAATACGCCAAATACTAAGGCATAAATATCCAAAAAAGAAATGAACAAATGTAATTTTAAATATATCTCTTAATTATCAGAATGTAATCTAATTCATTTTTAATAAAGTGCCCTTGAAAATAAGATTCAAATTAAATGGAGGCAAAAAATGCCTAAAGAATCAGTAATTTAAAGAACAAATCATAAAAACATGCAATTACATGAAAAATAATGATGAGACAATATATTATCTTTTTGGAAAACAGTCAAAATTGTCCTTAGTAGAAATTTTATATCTATAAACACTTTCTTCACCAAAAAAAAATGTACAAATGAAAGAATTGGCCATACACTTTAAAAATTAAAATAAAACAACAATCATCAAAACAGAAATGATGAAAGTCAAATAGGAAATCAACATATTTGGATGGAGAAAAAATAATTAACAAATAAAATTGGGAATGGTTAAGCAAGCATACACACATATACACACGTATACATTATTCAATTTCATTGTAAAAATGATAAAAAGAAACAAAAAAAGAAAAAAATCATAAATAAAGAATAAATTAAATAATTTTGGAAGCTTTTTGTCACATATCTGCAAATAAAACAAACAAGTTAAAGCAGATGAATATTCATAAAACAATATATCCATATTACTGGAATAAAAACACACTCAAAGCATAGGGATTAATATACTTTTCCTTATCAGTGTAAATAGTATATATCTCAAAGAATTCAACATATAGCTTAACATAATAGGTAGTAGAGATTAATAGAGTTTTTTTCCAGAAAGGTTAGGGGTAAAGCAGGGATATCCATTTTCTTCCCTAATATTTGATACAGTGAACACAGGAATACAGCAAGAAAAAAAAAAGAAGTTGAGGGACTAAGCATAGCCCAAGAAAAAGTAACAAAAATACTACTTTTTGCACATAATGTCATTGTGTATCTAGAGTACTTAAATAATAAGTTCAGCAATGTATTAGGATACAGCATAACATAAATCTGCATAAATTATCAGCATTTCTGTGTAATACCAATAAAACCTAGTTGCAGCTGAATATTACCAGAATCCCCACTCCACCCCGCCCAATTCCTTTAAAATTTAACTATGACACAAATTTCCTCTACTGTTACCTACTGGGTTTCCATCATTCCAGTTAATGCTTTATCCATATTTTCTTGAAAATAGCATATTTGGTATGATTTCACCTCCAACATGACATTTTCCCTACTAAAAATAGATTAGGACCTTTTTGAGATATCCTGCATTTCCATGGCTTTCTTGGTCTTACCCATTGTAAAGGAGGTTAAATGACATTTCTCATGTCATGACTTGGTAGTTTTGGTGACAAAGTTCCTTTCCTCTGAATTATGAGAAATATGAAGAAAACCTTATCATTAATTGAAAAGAAGAACAATTATGCAAAGTATTACACTATCTGTATGCATTTATAGTTAAAACATTTCCATAATTTATTTCATTTTTATTTTAAAATCATTTGTTAAAATGAATTATTGATTATCAACACAACTGGTTTCCAGTACTTATATTTTTAAACACTGATTTTGATGCATAAAATTTTATAATGGATTTTCATTTATTTCCACTAAGTCCTCATCTGATCAATGTCTTAAGTTTACCATTCATTTTTATTTATTTTTCCTCTCATGTGGTTGTAATTAAGAAACAGTATATTATAGTGTTTTCCATCAAGAAGACACAAGTAAAATCCAGCCTCTACCAAAAGTGGAGTGTATGACTATGGGCTAAACTACAGAGAATGTACCAATCTATATTTGCTAGAGGGAGTTTTCTTTTTTTATTTTTTAAGGGCATCTTTATTTACTTTTCGTTTACAAGATTCCATTGCAGAGTCCCTTGAGTTTCAAGTTTTCTCTCTTCCTTAATCCCACCCCATCATGGCATGCAATCTAGTATAGAATCTGCAAATACTTTCACATTGGACATTAGTGTGGTTGTATGGAAGTGTTGTAACCAATGGAGTGAACAATGGGAAAAAGGAAGCAAAACCAAACATGGAAAAGAGCGATAGCATGTAGCTTGCTTCAGTCTCCATTTAAACTCTGTTCTTTCTACATCTTTCTCTGAATGTAGGTATCTCCTTTCTTCCTGAGACTTGTAGAATTGTCTTATAGCTGTGCATTGCTGAGAAGAGTCAAGTTTATCAAGGTTGATCATCACGCATACGATGTGTCCGTGATTGTATACAAGTTTTTCCTGGTTCTTCTCTTCTCATTTAGCATCAATTTGTATAAGCCTCTGCAGGTAAATAGGAAGTCCATTTCCTCCCCATTTCTTACAGCACAATAGTATTCCATTACATTCATATACCACAAATTGTTTAGCCATTCCTCAATTGATGGGCATCCTCTTAATTTCCTGTTTTTTGCCACCCCAAAGAGAGCTGCAATAAATATTTTTGTACATATGGGTCTTCCTCTAGAGGGAGTTTTCTTATCTGGAGTTACCTATAACATTCATAAATCTTGTGTAAGAAATAAAAAAAGTATTTGAATATCTGTTGTTTACATGGTTATACTATTTTCCCTTCACTTTTCATAATGGTCTTTCTAGATAGAGGTTATATTAGCATGAAGTTACATCAACTGTACATTTCAGTCAGTTTAATGAAGCAAGAAGTTGGTTTCATGACAAAAATTAGGCAAACTGGGCAAAACTCATTTTTGTGTTGATGTGCTGTCCATATCTTATACTCAGTAATCGTTATTTTCTTTACCTAGAACAACCTTTTAGAAAGAAATGAGAAAAAGAAAAGGGATTATCTTTTAACTATGTGGCAACTTAAGTTATATAATATTGCTGCTTATTCATTTAAGGGGAAGTCCTAGTTAAAATAGAAGATTGATCCCTATATCACTAACAACAAACACCAATGGAAATTGCCTGCAAATCTGCTCAATTGCTAGAAGCTCTAGAAAAATGAGAAAGAATAATTGCAGTTATTTTTAAAATAGCCATGGGCAAAATATGACCCATTTTAAAAGATAGATTAATGAAAAAAAGCAAAAAAAAAAAACAACAACAACACAGCATGACACTTATCTACTTTCTTTTTTTTTTCTCTCTTTAATGAAAATCTTGACCTATGTATTATAAGACACTATTTTTCTTCAACATTAGGGGGTAATAGTAAAGTGAAAAGATATATACAAAGCATTTATGAATTCCTTATGAAGAATGAATCAAACTCTAGTTACAATTTATAACTTTAATTTTTAGATTATTTTGTATTATAGTAATTTTCAGCAAAGGTGGAGGAAAACAAGTGATTTTTTAAAATAATGTTTTCTGAATCATGGAATTTAGATGTTAAAATGTTGTCTTCCTTCCTTTTGGTCATTAAAATTAAAAAGAACATATTATTAAAAAGTTACTGAAGCATACTCTCAATGACTTTCCAAGACAGGTGACAGGACAGAGTGTTTCAGTGACAATAGGTTACAGGTGAAGGATGAGAAACTGGCATTAGAAAAATTGAGACATGGTTCACATGCAAGTGTTTGTGAGTAGAGTGGAGATGTTTGAGAAAGGCATATAGACAGAGTAGCAAAGGTGGGGAGGGAAGGGTTCATGTAGTATGTATAAAAAATGCAGATTTGAATAGGCAGAGCTTCTAGATGTCAGCTACTTTGGAAAGCTTTGTAGAGTAAAACATCTCAAAGCACAACATGGATTGAGTATTAAAGGTTCAGGGATAGAGTATAGGTAAAAGGGAATTTAGAGACCAGTACAGGAAATTGTAACAGGTGATCAGAACCTTGGACAAAGAAACTTGTCAAGAAGTAGTAAGCAGCAAGGCAAAATGGGTAGAAGATGCAAGCTGTATCACATTTAGCTTACATTTCAACATAATCAGAGATTTCATGGTGAGTTAACCTCAAATTTGAGTAGGTTGACATATGTATTTAAGTAGGAATACCTAACTCTTGTTATACATAAACAGTTTGGGAGCAGAGAAGTCCAGCTATGTACTGTTGGATCTCAACAGAGTAGATGATAAAATAATACCTTCCATTTGTCCTGTTGTTATCATAGTAGCTAGACAGATGCCTTTTGGGGACATGAATCAGGCTGGAGAGGGAGAGAATCAGGTGGCAAGTTGCTATAGCAACAGGGAGGAGAAAAGCATTGATCCTTTATGAAAGGAAATATAATTTAAAAACTATTAACAAAATTACTGATGTCTTTGG
>CM053592.1:96978390-96993710 GCA_028646515.1 Pseudochirops corinnae | reverse complement strand
AAATAAGCAAAACAGTAAAATAAGTACAAAAGTATAATGTTTAAAATTACAAGACAAATAAAGTAAAAAAAACTAATAAAATAATAAATGAAACTAAAATCTATTTAGTTAAAAGAGAATACTAAAATTGATAAATTTAACTAGTTTGGTTAAAAAGAGAAGCACAGATATCAAGAGAACAAATACCAAATGAAGTGAAATCATGACAAAACCAGAAGAAAAAAAAAGGCTTATCAAAATCTACTATGGTCACTTATATGCTAACAAAACTGAGATTGTAAAATAAATAAAGGAATATCTTTAAAATATATAATATCCAAATTGACAGAAGGCCAAATAGATAGTTTAAATAATAAAATTTCAGAAAAAAGGGAAAAAACCAATACTTTTTAAAACATTTAACAAAGCAGGAAATTGTCTGGTCCTTATGGTTTAACAGAAGAATTTAAATGGACTTTTAAATAACAATTTATAGCAATGCTACATAAACCATTCTTTAAAAATGAGGGAAAATCCTTCTACTTGATTCTTTTTATTAGATATATGTAGTTTTATTAACTAAAGGGAAGATAAATTACAACCAAAGAAAAACTAGAGACTAATACCAATAATGAATTTTAACTAGAAATGTAATTCATCCAATATAATATTCATCACAACCAAATTGAATTATATCAAAGATGCAAGAAAACTTCAATATTAAGGAAACAATCACCAAATTGTTTACATATAACCTCTTTGTATTATCAAAATAACTCAGTGGGCTTGGTGTCATTGTTATTCTGGTTTTACATATAAGGAAATTGAGTGGAAGAGAAATTAAGTGACTTATCCATTGTCACATAGCCAGTAAGTGTCTGACAGACCATAATCAATCAATGTGGAGTCCATTGACTGTTTATGTCAGGTTGAAGTTAATCCCTAGCTTGTTGAAGTTCCAACTGGAGAAGAGGTTTTGAATGCCATTAGATCTTTTCATGTGCATTCATTAGCATTCCCCGAAATACTTGTTTACACAGGGTGTCCCAGGCTAGGACCTTCCCTTGCACAACACATCCTTAAGGGGTAGCAGAAAATGCAAACACTATCCACCTAGGTCTTAGTAAGTCACAATCTCCTCAATCAACACATAATGTCCAAATAAAGTCCTCCCTCATCTTGACTTGAGACTCACTTCCAAACCCCGTGGCTCTTCCTCTGTGGGCTTACTACTCCCAACTCTTGCCTGGATTCACACATTAGCAGTAGGCAGCTCTCTGTTCCTGCTCCTTGTCTCAGCTCATGGGGACTGCTCCACTCCAACTCTTCTTACTTCTGCCTGACAGCAGCCTCCAGAGACTCTTGCCCAAAGCTTCTATTTCTAGGAAAACTAAGCTTACCAGGATACAATATTTATACACATTACCAGCTCCATCATCTCAGTTCATTTTAACATCTCTTATAAGGAGCATAATCTAAGCCTCTTTCCCAAGGGCAGATCTCCACTCTTCAGGTCAATTCACTCATAAAAAATAGCAGACAGGCCTTCTTTCTGAGAAATTAACATAGATCAACAGACAGGACTTCTGTCTAAGAAATTAACACAGAGAGGCCACTGGGTGAGGCAGTGAATAGAACACCAGCCCCAGAGTCAGGAGGACCTGAGTTCATATATGGCCTCAGACATTTAACACAAAACTAGCTGTGTCACCTTGGGCAAGTCACTAACCCCAATTATCCTACCTTCCCCCCTAAAAAAAAAAAGAATTTAACAGACCAACAGAAAGGGCTTCTATATGAGAAATTAACACACATCAACAGAGGGAGTGCTGACATCACAAATATTCTTTTTATTAGGCCTCCCCATAAGCAAGTTTTCCTAGCTTGCTCATGTTTGCTTCTCTCTTTCAGCCCTGCTTTTCTCTCTACTCTGTCCTCTCCCTCCAGGCAAAATAAAATTTACTGTTTCCAATCAAAAACTCTTTATTCAATTAAAGGCAAGGCTCAATCAAAGGCACTTGATTGGCTAAAACTAAATCCAGAAAAAGCAGCAAAAAATCCTACTTTGTTTGCCTTTAAAGGAATTGTAATTTTCCCTTAAGAAATAAGCATAGATAGTTACATTAAATCGTCACTAATTTATTAGCTTTGAGTATATAAAGATTATGTGAACTAGTTAGATAATATTTTTAGAGAAATTCACTTTCAAGTGCACATAGTAATTCAAATTTTGCTATACAAGTATTTAACCTTAATAAGGAATTATAATTAGCATATTAGTTAAGTGTAAATTTTCTGAAATCTGTTTCTTCTCTTGAGACTTTTAAGTATCACTCTCCTCCCTCCAGTTACTTGTTTATAATGTTAAATTTCACTGAAAAGACAAAGTCTTCTGCAATAATCAAAATTCTACAGATTAAACAGCACTATCTGTTGTATATATGCCTTCTTTTAATTTCCATCATAATAATCGTACTTGAGTCTCATATGGGTCATAACTGATTTTTTAAAATATTCTCTTAACTAGTCCCACTGCCTGAAATCTCTATTTTCTTCTGTATATCATTTCCCTAATAAAAGTATGTTGTTCTATTGTGCAGAAAAACCTTCCATTATTTTCTCTCCATTTGAGTAAATAAAATAAAAACTTTTTTTCCTGGCATTGAGGTTCTTTGTGATTCAGCTCCAATCTTTTTTTTTTTTTTTCCCAATCCTTATTTTTTTACTGTGTTTCACTTATTCTATATTCCTGCCAATCTGGATTCATTTTGTTATAGTGTCCTGTTCCTTTTCCTTTGCACATGAAATTTCCTGCAGCTAAAATGAATTCTCCTTTTCCCTTCCATCATCCTTCTTAGTGCTAACTCATGTATCACTACTCATGATACCTATTGTTTTTCCATGAAGCCATTTCTTATCTCTGCTGGCTGAAAGTGATTTCTCCCTCTTGAAATTTATGAGCAATTTTATTTGGGTCATTTACTTCCATTAATCAAATTTTATTTCATATTGGAAATATTTGTGAATATGCGTATTAGATTGTGAACTACTTTACTGTGTTATCTTGCATAGAATAGGTGCTTAATAACTATTTGTTGAGTTGAATTCACTGTTTATATGAAGGTCAACTATAAATTGTCTGAATTCCAATCAGTGGCAATAGAATGTAAATTGCATTTTACGTATTGAGCCATGTCTGTCTCAGAAACATTAAGATCATAGCATCATAGATACTGAGCTGAAAGGAACATCAGAAACCTTCTTGCCTAACCCCATCATTTGAAAACTAAGGGAACTTTGGACGACTTCTCCAGCCTCATTTTCATGACTCTTTCCTATGTATCTTGATTCATTTAGTCACTGAACTCAGCTTTCAGTTTAGTCTTCCATCCTCCACCCCTTTTGTAAATCTATTAATTGTCCTAATGTCTGGTAGACAATGGCCCCAGACCTATAAGGGACAGGGATCAAACTCAATGTTTCGTGCTTCTCTCACCCATCACAATATGCCCTACATTATATTTATTGCACAATTTCTGCATAATTTTTAGACAATTATGTTTCATAGATATCTGTAGGAAAGGCCATGGTCTCAGAATATACCATCAGGTAAATGACTTACTTATCCTGGCAAAAAAACATCCACTATCCAAGAGTAAGGAATTATGAAAAAGATAAAAAGTGCTATGTAAATTCAAGAGAGAGAACTCACTTAACAGGAGAATAAAACAAATTACTCATGGAACTCTTGGTAGGAAAATAATCTATAGAATGTGGTGGGTTTTTTTTTGTGAATCAAGAGAATGGAACTATCTAATTAATAAGTTTCTTTTTAACATAGAGGTCTACTCTCAGTAAAATGAGGAAAAAATTGAGGAAACCAATTGATGAATACTGTTATCAATAGATTTCTCATTCTTCACTTAAGACTAATGCCGTGGTGGAATGTAAACTATTTAAAAGTAAGGTTTGTTTAATTATTTTCTCTTTATATCCTTCTATCACATTATCTGACACAGAGGAGTCTCTTCTTCAATGTTTATTGATTAATTAATTAGTTTATCTATGCTTATAGTTGCTCTCCACCTCTCATTCCAAATTGTACCCATTTTTTGTTTTCACAACAAAACTTGTACCCTGTTAATTGGATACAATGCACAGTATTCAGTATATTTTACATTCTTACAGGATCTTCTGGAGATTCAGTTTTGTAAATAAAGAAATTTTACTGTGGTGAACTTCAGAGTGTTGTAAGAAGATTTTTTTTTGGAAAAAAAAAAGATCTTTCATCTTATCACAAGTTCTTAGACACCTCTTCACTGAAACAGTTATCCTCATTCTCATACCTCACCATATACCACCACTCCCATGCATAGGTGAGTTTATTCTTTATCTTGCCATGAGTCAAGGCTCCATAGCACAACCTGCCCATCTCCATGAGGGTATATTTCCTCCCCCGTTCACAGTTCCACTTTATATGCTATCTTCACTCCAAATTGATTAAGTTCACTGAGGGCAAAGGAGTGTCTTAACTGTACTTGGCTCTTCAGTGCTTAGTAAATGGCATCTATGAAGGTATTTTTTAAAGTGTTCCACCTTCATATGGAAGAGTATATAAAATATAAATTTGTTTTTATTTTTTAAGGTAAAAGTGAAAAGACAAATAAAATAATGTGAAATAATGGGTAGCTTTTAGGAATATATGCACAAATGGACATCAGCAAATTCTAATTTAAATCACTGAAACTTGGACAGATCCATAAAATTGACTTTTTAGGGAAGGAAAGAGAGTCACTTTGCTTCTAGAACCAACAAAATGAAAGTGTTATTTAATTAATACTTTGGTTACAGAATTTCACATTTAGAATGGACCAGAGAGTCCTTCAGGTTCAATGTGTACATGAGAAAAATGTGTCATGCTACAATATCAAGAGTGTTGGATTTGAAGTCAAAGAGGTGAGATGAATTCTATTTCTGCTACTTCTTGAGAAATTGGGTAAGTTGCTACCTCTCTGAGCCTCAGTTTCCTCCTATGTACAATGAGGGCATTAGACCATATGGTCTCTAATGTCTCTTCCAATTATAAATCTGTGATTCTGTCATGTTCTTATAATCTACCCAACAAGTGGCCATCTAGAGTAATTTGAAGATCTTTCTCAAGGGGAAAGTCTATTATCTATCATGGAAGCTAATTTAAAAAAATTATATCATGGATAAAAATAGACTGTGCTAGCATAAAAATTACCATGCTAGATGTTTTAAAAATATCATTTGTGATGAATAAAATAAAAAATGGCCTTATAGACATAGGTGATTTAGTAATTTTATCCAAAATACATACAATAATGTTCTGCCCAGGTCAGGCTACTGCTATTATGGTTGTTCAGGTTTGCTATTGGAACAAAATAATATTCCCCATAGTCCATCTAATATTGAACAGTTGGAGGCTTACTTATTATTTTTATTGATTTATTTATTTACTTTTAGTTTAAAAGAATCAGTTCCAGAGTACCTAGAGTTTCAAGTTTTCTTCCCCCCCTCTCCCTATAATGAGGCCTTTCTCAGAGATACTGGTTGTAAAAATTCTTTCCCAGTTTCCCACTTCCCTCTTAATCTTGGTTACATTGGCTTCATTTGTACAGAAACTTTTCAATTTCATGTAATCAAGATTATCCATTTTACATTTTATAATACTTTCTAACTCTTCTTTGATCATAAAGTCTTTCCTACTCCATAAATCTGAGAGGTCAACTATTCCTTGCTTCCCCAGATTATTTACAGTATCAGCCTTTATACCTAGGTCCATTTGGACCTGATTTTGGTATACATTGTTAGATGATGGACTATGCCCAGCTTCTGCCATACTATATTCCAATTTTCCCATCAGTTTTTGTCAAGTAATGAGTTCTTATCCCAGAAACGGGGGTCTTTGTGCTTATCAAACAGTATATTACTATAATTGTTGACTACTGAGTCACTTGTACCCAATCTATTCCATTGATCCACTGCTCTATTCCTTAGCCAGTACCAAGCAGTTTTGATGACTGCTGCTTTATAACACAGAATAAAATCTAGTATGGCTAGGCCACCTTCCCTAGAATTTCTTTTAAGTAATTGCCTTGATAATCTGGACCTTTTGTCCTTCCGAATGAATTTTGTCACTGTTTTTTCTAGCTCACAAAAGTAATTTTTGGGTAGATTGATTGGTATAGCACTAAATATGTAATTTAATTTAGGTAAAATTGTAATTTTTATTATATCAGCTCAATGCAGTCATGAGCAATTGATGTTTCTCCAACTGATTAGATCCAGTTTTATTTATGTGAAGTGTTTTGTAGTTGTGTTTGTATAGGTACTGGGTTTGTTTTGGCAGGTAGATTCCCAAATATTTTCTAATGTCTACAGCAACTTTAAGTGGGGTTTCTCTTACTATATCTTGCTGTTGGACTTCATTGGAAATATAAAGGAATACTGAGGATTTATGTGGCTTTATTTTATATCCTGCAACTTTGAAAATTTATTTATTTCCTTAAGAAGTTTTTTACTTGGTTCTCTAGGGTTCTCCAAGTATATCATCATATGATCTGTGAAGAGTGATAGTTTAGTCTCTTCTTTGCCTAATTTCATTCCTTTGATTTATTTTTCTTCTCTAATTGCTATTGCTAACATTTCTAGTCCCAGATTGAAGAAGAGTGGTGATAGAGGACATCCTTGTTTTAGAAATGCTTCTAGATTATATTAGAAATATATTAGAATATATTAGAATATATTAGAATATTAGAAATGCTTCTAGATTATCCCCATTACATATAATACTTGCTGATGGCTTTAAATAGACGCTACTTATTATTCTAAGGAAAACTCCATTTATTCTATACTTTCTAGTATTTTTAATAGGAATGGATGTTGTATTTTGTGAAAAGATTTTTCTGCATCTATTGAGATACTCATATGGTATTTGCCAGTCTTGTGATTGATTATACTGATGGTTTTCCTGATATTGAACCATCCTTGCATTCCTGGGATAAATCCTACCTGATCAAAGTGTATAATTCTGGTGATGTTTTGCTGTAGACTTTTTGCTAATATTGTATTTAGAATTTTTGTATCAATATTCATAAGAGAAATTGGTCTGTAATTTTCTTTCTCTGTTTTCTCTCTTCCTGATTTAGGTATCAGTACCATATTTGTCTCTTAAAAAGACTTTGGTTGGGCTCCTTCTTCTCCCATTTTCCCCAAATAGTTTGTAAAGTATTGGGGTCAATTGTTCTTTAAATGTGTGGTAAAATTCACTAGTAAAGCAATCTGGCCCTGGAGACTTTTTCCTAGGGAGTTCATTGATGTCTAGTTCAATTTCTTTTTTCTGAGATGGGGTTATTTAAGTAGTTTACTTCCTCTTCAGTTAGCCTAGGCAACTTGTATTTTTGTAAATATTCATCCATTTCACTAAGATTGTCAAAAATTATGTGCATACAATTGGGCAAAATCATCCTAATTATTGTATTAATTTCCTCTTCATTGGAGGTAGATTCACTCTTTTCATTTTTGATGTTCATAATTTGTTTTTCTTCTTTCTTTTTTTTTTTTATCATATTGGCTAAAGGTCTATCAATTTTGTTGGCTTTTTCATAATACCAACTCTTAGTTTTATTGGTTAATTAAATAGTTTTCTTGAATTCAGTTTTACTAATCTTTCCTCTGGTCCTCATTTTTTCTAATTTAGTATTTATTTGGGGATTTTCAGATTGTTCTTTTTCTAGCTTTTTCAATTGCATGCCCAATTCATTGATCTCCATTTTCTCTAATTTATTCATGTATGCATTCAGGGATATAAAACTTACCCTAAGAACTGCTTTTGCTGCATCTCACAATATTTTGTATGTTTTCTCATTTTTGTCATTCTCTTGAATGAAGTTGTTGATTGTTTCTATAATTTCTTGTTTGACCCACTCATTGTTAAAGATTAAGTTATTTAGTTTTTAATCTAGTTTTTTGTCTATCTTTCCATGGCCCTTTATTACACATAATTTTTATTGCATCATAGTCTGGGAAGAATGCATTTAATATTTCCACCTTTCTGCACTGAATTGTGAGGTTTTTATGCCCTAGTACATGGTCAATTTTTGTGTATGTGCCATGTACCACTGAAAAGAAAGTATATTTCTTTTTATCCCCATTCAATTTTCTGAAGAGGTCTACCATATCTATCTTTTCTAAGATTCTATTTATCTTCTTAACTTCTTTCCTGTTTATTTTGAGGTTGGATTTATCAATCTCAGAGAGGGGGAGATTGGAGTTCCCCACTAGTATAGTTTTGCTATCTATTTCTTTCTCTAGCATCCTTAATGTCTCCTTTAGTAATGTAGATGCCATACCACTTGGTGCATAAATGTTTAGTAATGACATTGCCTAATTTTCAGTGGTGCCTTTTAGCAGGATATAATTTACTCCCTCATCTCCTTTGATTAGATCCATTTTTGCTTTTGCTTTATCTGAGACAAGGATTACTCCCCCTGCTTTTTTTCACTTTAGCTGAAGCATGATATATTTTACTCCAGCCTTTTACCTTTACCCTGTATGTATACTTCTGTTTCAGATGTGTTTCTTGTAAACAGCATATTGTAGGTTATGGTTTTTAATCCATTCTGCTATCCATCTCCATTTTGTGAGGGAGTTTATCCCATTCACATTAACAGTTATGATTACTATTTGTGTCTTTCCCTCCATCCTATTCCCTCCCCTGTTTTTGCTTTTGTTTTTCCCCTTTTCCCTTCCCCTTCTTAAGAGTTTTCCTTTTAACCACTGCCTCCCTCAGCATTCCCTTCTTATCCCCCCTTCCCTTTTCCTACCCTTGTCCCTCACTATTTCTTCCCTCCCTTCTAACTTCTTTCACTTTTCTTAGTCCTTCCCCCCTCCTACTGCTTGTAGGATATGATCGATTTTTATTCTCAATGTTGTATGTTATTTCTTCCTTGGACCAAGATTGATGAGAATAGATCTCATGCAGTGCTCCTTTCCCTCCCCTCTTTCCCTCTATTATGATAAGTTTTATGTCGCTTCTTGATAGAGTCCTATCTTTAACTGGTTGTGTCATTCCCTCCTTGCACCAGAGCCAGTGAGGGAAAAGCTCATATAATTCTCATCTTCCTCCCTTCTTTCGCTTTACTATATCGTTTGTATGCCTTTTTTTGTGCATAATTTACTTTTTTCTGCTTCACTCTTTCCTCTTCTTCCATTGCAGTCCTTTAATAAGGATTTTTATAATCGTTTTGCATTGTTTATACCAACGCTCTCTATTTGTCTATATCCCTTTTAGATGTTGCATAGGTATAGACTTCATGAGATCAACAGGTATCAGCTTCCCATATACAGATGAAAACGGTTTGCTCTTGTTAAATAACAAGTAATGTGTGTGTGTGTGTGTGTGTGTGTGTGTGTGTGTTTCCATTATTTATCTTTCTATGTCTCTCCTGGGTCTTGTAATTGGAGGTTGAATTTTCCATTGAGCTCTGGCTTTTTCATCAGGAAAGTCTGGAATTCTGTTATGTTGCTGAATGCCCATCTCCTTGCTGGTAGATCATGCTCAGTCTCATTGGATAAGTGATCTTTGGTTGTAGCCCGAGCACTTTTGCCTTGTGAAAAATCATATTCCAGTTCCTCTGATCTTTCAACGTTGAGGCTGCCATATCCTGTGTAATCCTCACTGTGGTTCCACGATATCTGAATTGTTTCTTTCTGGCTGCTTGTAGTATTTTCTCCTTTATCTTATAGTTCTGGACTTTGGCCACAACGTTTCACGGATTTTTCAATTTGGGATCTCTTTCAGGAGGTGTCCAGTGAATTCTCTTGATTTCTATTTTACCCTCTGGTTGTAGGATCTCAGGGCAGTTTTTCTTGATGAGCTTTTGGAAGGTATTGTCCAGACTCATTTTTTAACATGATTTTCTGGCAGACCAATGATTCTCAGATTGTCTCTCCTGGATCTGTTTTCCAGGTCAGTTATTTTTCCATTCAGATATTTTACCTCTTTTTCTAATTTTTCAGTCTTGATGTTTTATTTGACTGATTCTTGGTTCCTCATAGAGTCATTGGCTTCAATCTGGTTGATTCTAGTTTTTAGTGAATTATTCTTCTCAGTTAGTTTTTGAAGCTCCTTTTACATGTGCTCAGATTTCATTTTTAGTTCAAACATTTTACTTTTTAAGGAGCTGTTCTCTTCATTGTAATGTTTTTCTAATTTTTCAATTTGTTTTGGTAAGAGGTGTTGATTTATCTTCTACCTCTCTAAGCCAGATTTCAAAGTTCTATTTGAGCTTATCTAGGATTGCCTTCTCTGCCTGAGACCCCATCATAGACCCTGTTAAGTCTTCAGCTATGGGGCATGGAGTCAATACTCTCTCCTTCTGAGTTTGATTCCTCCCTCTCACCATAATTGGATTCCAGAGTCCTTGTCTTTGTCTTTGCAGCCTGCTTTCTTCCCATTTTGAGGCATGACCTTAGCTACGCCCTTCCTCCAGGGATCCTAAAATTTTACTGCTTAAAATTTTCCTCTGGAGCAATAATTACTGTGTTTTGGGGTTAGAAGGGGGGATTGAAGCAGCCAGGGTTTAGACTGTCATCTTGTTCCCTGGAAGTTCAGATAGAGGCTTTTTAAATTTCCAGGCTGTGAATGAGTAGTACTGGGAGTAACTGCTGCCCCTGCCATGAGCTTTCCCTGTGTCTCTTATCCAGCTCAGTTAGTTCCGCACCCTGTGGTGATAGGCCTGGGAGTGGCCTTTGTGGTTGGTAGGTCAGCAGGCTACTTCTGGTGAAGGGCTTTTGGAGCTCCACCACCACAGGTTTCTGGGGACTTCCTAGTGGGTCTCACAGCTGGACTGGGTGTCTGGGGCCTGCTCGCCACCACAAGGCTTACTTATTCATGTGACTTTGCTGGATTCATTCAACACTCAGCTCTAGTCTTACCTTCAGAGTACTTTTAGGATTACTCTCTAACTTCTACTGTCTTTTCCCTCTCAGATTACTTTCCATGTGCCCACTTCATGCCTTGCATGTACCTAGTTATTTACATGTTATCTTCCCCATTCAATTGTATGCTCATTGAAGCCAGGGACTATTTTCACTTTTCTTTGTAATCGCAGGACTTAATATATGGCCTGGAATAAAGAAAACCCTTAATAAATGTTTGCTGAATGAGTTAAAACATATTCTATGAAGATATTTCATTGATCTGTCTGGGCATAACTCCTTTACCTCTACTTTTGCATGATGACCTGTCCTAGACAAGCATATGTGAAACCTGAGGATACCTAAGGTCTTAAGAGCTCATATTTAGTTCTTAGGTTGCCAAGAAGCTACATCAAAAACTTCAGCCTCAGTCTCCTGGACCAATTAAGTCTTATGGTTGGTATCAATACCTTTATATGTGTGTGGTTGAGAATGAGAGTGGGAACGACATTACTAACCTGGTACAGACTTTAATGGATGTCACCCCTATCACAAATGGAGAGAGATTTCTTGTCATCTTTATATGCCAACAAACATATTAATAAATTAAGAGTTTGCTTCCTTATATAACACATGATGATTTAACACCTGATTTTTTAACCTTGATTTCACAGCTACATAAAGCAATAATATTACATTTTAATAGAATAAAATCACAGTTTCAGATACTACATGGAAAAAAAAATCTTCCTATTCATGTTCCCCAAATAGAACGAACTTTGCTGGAGATATGTTATTATTTGGCATAATCTTATCACACTTTTCTTTGACAGCTATATTTTTGATCTTCAACATCTAATAAAATAATGACAACGTATTCAGACTGTGAACAAAGTAAAGGTAGACCTTCTGAGCCACTTGCAAAACTGCTTCTCATTTTGAATATATTAACATTTTTTTCAGGGAACGTAGGAAAGCATGTTCTTTTTCCTACGAAAATAAAAGGTAACAAAGAGAAGTATTTCCCAGGACAAAATAATGAAAAAAAGACAGTTAATCTTAACACCTATCTAGTCAGATGTTAGTTACTATTAATTTGAAGGTAATAAATATATACCTCTGTACATGTAATCAATACTTCCTGACAAATTATTCCAGCTTTAAACCCAATTTCACAATACCTTTAGTACCCCTAAGTGATATTTTTTTTTATATTTTAAAATACAATAAAACTTTATTTTGAAATATAAAAAGTATTCTTAGCTAATGGACTACAGAAAAAACCAGCTGGAGGCTTAATTCAGCCCTTGAAAAAAAATTTTTTGTCAGCTCCTGCTTTAGTGTACATTTAATATAACTTCTCCTTCTTTGAGAGAGGTTAATGAGACAGAGAGAGTTGAAGGGCAAAGGCAGAATTTAAATTCTGCCCTCTAAACCCATATCCAACATTTCTTCCACAGTACTATATCTGGCAATTTTGTAGGATAGTTGTGAGCAGAGAATTTCCTGACAGTACATATGCTTATTATACTAAGATTGCATGCTTGTACATACATTACCTGTAAAATCGAATGCCAAAAAAAGACAATTTTGCTTTAGAGAGAATTCCTTATTTAATGGAAAATATTAGGCATATGAAAGGAAAGCATAATGATCTTGGAGAGCTGAATTTTGAGTCACAGGACCTGAGTCTGAATCCTGTTTAAGGAACTTCCTACATATCCTATTCTGAGCAATTCACTTAGCCTCTCTTTGGCTCAGTTTCCTCATCTATAAAATGAGGTAAAATTGGAATAGTTGACTTCTATAACATCCTTTCTAACTGTATGATTCTGTGAACTTACCCTATAGTACAAGTATTCTTTGTTGAGGAGTAAATGAGCATGGTGGTAACATAAGATTGTATCGATGTCAGCCTGTGTCATATCTCCTTATATAAGATACCTGATAGTAATGCAGGTTGACTACTCATTTGTAACTTATCATCTGCAGAGTTGAATAAGACCATGATTAAGTTAAATGCCCCGTCTGTGATCATATAACTGATATATGTCAGAAGTGATTCATTAAGCCAGCTCTTCCTGATTACAAGGACAATCCTGCACCCATTATATGTTTGATTTGTCTTATGATTCTTTTGGGCAAAAATATGTATTCTAGGGGGTTCAACTCTGTGGGCACTGTTTTGTCTGGAAGAGGGATCTTAAACTTTTTGGTACCATGGACCCCTTTGGCAGTCTGGCAAAGACCATGAAACCCTTCTCAGAATAACGTTTTTAAAGGAACACACTATTTAATATTACAAAATTGACCAATTATTTTGAAATCAAGATATAACAATTTTTCCCCTATCCTATTCAGTGAGTTCACAAACTGACTGAAATCTATCCATAGACTCCTTAGGGCATTCATGGACCCAGGTTAAGAACCCCTAATCTAGAAGATCTTGAATGCACTGGCTTAACAAAATGTAGTGTAAAGCGTGACTATATTATTTAAATACAGCCCCCCCCCCCCTTCATCTCACAAGGAATGTCAGCACAGAATTCAGGTGGTGTCTCTTTTAGAATCTTTGTGGTTTAGTTTTGACAAATATCGTAAAGAAGTCTGCTGTTTGTCATATGATAAATGTTTGCTTTACTAACAACACTATATCTCCCAATGGTCAAGGAATAGGTTTGGTTTTGTATTATTTACTGTAGCAAAACAAAGTGATATAGAAAAACAAACAGCTTCCAGTCCCCACAGAAATATAAATACTAGCCACTTCTCAGTTATTTTTTGGGAAATTTTTTTTTCGTGTTTTATTTTCTTTTTCTTTATTTTAGAGATATTCTCACTTTTTTCAAAAAAGTCATGTCATTAACAATATTTCTAACATTCCTTATAAATACAATGGTAGTACATTTATTTTGAGGAATGGCGGAAGGTGGATGTTTTCTGTCTCATTCTAAAAATCTTTGAGAGCTGACAGTTGTAACATTCAAAAAACATGACTAGGAAGAAGAATATCTGAGAAAAGTCATCCTTGTCACAATAAGAAAAATACTGAAGGGACGATGGTGAGTGCATTACCATAAAGCAGAAACGAGGGGTTTGTGATCTAGAACTTTCTCCATATGAATTATTTGTATTTTTAAAATCTTTACTCATTTCTTTCATTATGTTGAAGCTTTGAAAGATTTTGTTTATATTTAAAATAGAGATCTTCAAGTCATCCGTAATTCTAATGATAATTGAGAGTATATTTGATTGTCTCTTGTTGTTACTAGTATAAATTGATACAGGGTTATGTTGTATTGTTAGAGGTTTTTTTTTTTTTTTGAGGTGGGTAAAAAACCCTAATATTAACCGTCTGATGACTTTGTCTACTGAATAAAATGAAATTGAAACGCAAGCTTTGTTCAGTGGTTTTGTGTTTTCTGGTTGCCTTCCTGATTAGGCCTCTCCCAATATATGTTATTGAAATTGTAAAAGAAAATAAATTGGAATGGTAAACCAATGAATTACTGAATGTGGGAAAGATTAATGAAGAACGGCAATAACAGTATACATTATGGGAACCATTTCATAGGGCATCTCTCTACTTGTGAAAAACGAATACTGCCAAATGGAAACTGGCGTAAAATGTGTTTAAAAAGATTAAAAACGGCAATTGTAATGGATCTTGAGACTTGTTCAAAATAAGTCAATTCTTATTGCTTTCTCTGAGTGATATATTCTAGGGCTCCCTAGGGAAAAAGTGAAAAATAAAGCACTCTATTTATTATTTTTTTGTTTATTTTGTTATATTTATTTATTATATTTATTTTTTTGTTTATTTATTTGTTATATACAGAGCATTTATAAAGTTTTCAAAGCACTAAGTATATATGGATCAAAGACCTCATTTCTATATTTCCAGTGACCTGGGTGATGGATAGAGAGTAGGCTTACTAAATTTGTAGGTGATACATAACAGGCTTGTGGGTACATGATAACTATCCTTAAGTTTTGAAGAATTGGCATGTTGAATAGGAAATCGATGGATGCTATTTGCCCACAGAAAGCAAAACAACACCCTCATGAATATAGATGCAAAAATTTTAAATAAAGTATTAGCAAAATGACTACAGCAACTTATCCCAAGAATAATACATTTTGACCAGGTTGGGTTTATTCCCGGAATGCAAGGATGGTTCAATATTGGGAAAACCATTAGTATCATTGATCATATCAACAGCACAACAAGCAGAAATCATATGATTATTTCAATAGATGCAGAAAAAGCTTTTGACAAAATACAACATCCATTTCTTTTAAAAACACTAGAAAATATAGGAATAAATGGAGTTTTCCTCAGAATAATAAGTAGCATCTACTTAAAGCCATCAGCAAATATTATATGCAATGGAGAT
>CM053592.1:96962652-96977890 GCA_028646515.1 Pseudochirops corinnae | reverse complement strand
TTGTATTCATAAAGGTATTGGGTTTGTTTTGGCAGGTAGATTCCCAAATATTTTTTAATGTCTACAGTATCTTCAAATGAGGTTTTTCCTACTATCTCTTGCTGTTGTATTTTGATGGAAATATATAGGAATGCTAAGGATTTATGTGGGTTTATTTTATATCCTGCAACTTTGCTAAATTTATTTATTGTCTCAAGACATTTTTTACTTTATTCTAGGGAATTCTCCAAGTATATATATCATCATGTCATCTGAAAAGAATGATAGTTTAGTCTCTTCTTTGCCTAATTTGATTCCTTTGATTTCTTTTTCTTCTCTAATTGCTACTGCTAACATTTCTAGTACCAGATTGAATAAGAAGGGTGATAGTGGACATCCTTATTTCACTCCTGATCTTATTGGAAGCGCTTCTAGTTTATCCCCATTGCATATAATACTTGCTGATGGCTTTAGGTACATATTTTTTGGAGGAATTCTCCATTTATTCTTATAATTTGTAGTGCTTTTAATAGGAATAGATATTGTATTTTTTTGAAAGTTTTTTCTGCATCTATTGAAATAATCATATGGTTTCTGCTAGTTTTATTGTTGATATGATCCATGATACTGAGGTTTTCCTGATACTGAACTAACTTTTGCATTCCTAGAATAAATCCAAACTGATCAAAATGTATTATTCTTATGATAAATTGCTGTAGTATTTTTGGTAATATTTATTTTTTAAATTTTGCATGTATATTTATGAGGGAGATTGGTTTATAAATTTCTTTCTCTGGTTGGTCCCTCACTGATTTAGGTATCAGTACCATATTTGTGTCATAAAAAGTATTTTGTAGGACTCCTTCCTCACCAATTTTCCCAAATACTTTGTAGAGTATTGGGATTAATTGATCTTTAAATGTTTGATAGAATTCACTAACAAATCCATCTGTCCCTGGGGATTTTTTCCTAGGTAGTTCTCTGATAGTTAAATTTATTTTCCTGAGATTGGGTTTTTTACATAATTTATTCCTCTTCAGTTAGTCTGGGCAATTAATATTTTTGTAAATATTCATCCATTTCACTAAGATTGTCAAATTTATGTGCATACAATCAGGCAAAATAATTCCTAATTGTTGTTTTAATTTCCTCTTCATTGGAGGTACATTCACTCTTTTCATTTTTGTAACTTGAAATTTGGTGTTCTTCTTTCTTTCTTTTTTTTTATCATATTGACTAAGAGCCTATCAATTTTATTCATTTTTTCATAAAACTAACTCTTACTTTTATTTACAAGTTCAGTAGGTTTCTTATTTTCAATATTATTAATCTCTCTTTTGATTTTCATTATGTCTAATTTAGTACCTAATAGGGGATTTTCAATTTGTTCTTTTTCTAGCTTTTTCAAAGTACATGCCCAATTCATTGACCTCCATTTTCCCTAATTTTTTCATGTATGCATTCAGGGATATAAAACTTCCTCTAAGAACTGCCTTTGCTGCATCCCACAAGTTTTGGTATGATGTCTCATTATTGTCATTCTATTGAAGGAAGTTACTGATTTTTTCTATGATTTCTTGCTGGACCCACTCGTTCTTTAGGATTAGATTATTTAGTTTCCAATTAGTTTTCTGTCTATATCTATCTTTCCATGGCCCTTTATTGCATATAATTTTTATTGCATCATGATCTGAGCATGATGTATTTAACATTTCTGCCTTTCTACACTGAATTGTGAGGCTTTTATGCCCTAGTACATGGTCAATTTTTGTGTATGTGCCATGTATTGCTGAAAAGACAGTATATTCCTTTTTATTCCCATTCAGTTTTCTCCAGAGATCTATTATGTCTATCCTCTCTAAAATTCTATTTGCCTCCTTAACTTCTTTCATGTTTATTTTGGGCTTAGATTTATCAAGTTTAGAGAGGAGGAGATTGAGGTCCCTCACTAGTATTGTTTTGCTATCTATTTCTTCCTTTAATTCCCTTGACTTTTCCTCTAGGAATTTGGATGCTATACTGCTTCTTGCATATATGTTAAGTAATGATATTGCTTCATTCTCGATGGTGCCTTTTAGCAGGATGTAGTTTCCTTCCTTATCTCTTTTTATTAGATCTATTTTAGCTTTTGCTTTATCTGAGATAAGGATTGCTATCCCTGCTTTTTTTACTTTCACTGAGGCATAATATATTCTACTCCATCCTTTTACCTTTACCCTGTGCATATCCCCTTGTTTCAAATGTATTTCTTGTATTGTAACGCCATAGTATAGGATTGTGGTTTTAAATCCATTCTACTATCCACCTCTGTTTTATGTGGGAGTTCATCCCATTCCCATTCCCAAATATGAGTACTATCTGTGGCTTTCCCTCCATCTTATTCCCTCCCCTTTTTATGTCTTTGTGTCTTCCTTTTCCCTTCCCCTCCTTAAGAATTTTCTTTTTGACCACTGCCTCTCTCATTATTCCCTCCCTGTGTCCCCTCTCTTTACATACTCTTTCCCCTTGCTACACTATCCCTGCCTACTGACCACCCTCTCCCTTATTACAAGTCTCCCCCATTATCTCTCCTACTGCCTGTAGAGCACAATAGATTTTTTTTCTTAACAGAGTATTATTCCCTCCTGGAACCCAAACCAATGCTAGTAAATTCCATACATTGTTCCTCTCCCTCCCTCTTTTCCCTCCATTGTTATGAGTTTTTGTGTATTTTTATGTTAGAATCTAAACTTAGCCATTTGTATTGATCCCTCTTTAAATCAGAGCCAATGAGAGTACCAATCATATGATGCTCATCACCTTCCTTCCCACCCCTCCACTTTAGTATGTTTTTATGCCTCTTCTTGTGATATAATTTACCATCTTCTGCATCTACCTTTCCTTTTCTCCCATTACAATCCCTTTCTTCCCCTTAATAGGTTTTTTTTAAATCTTCAAATTAGTTCACTTATACCCACATCCTCTTTCTATGTACATCCATTTTAAATGTCATAATACTTATACAAATTTCAGTATTGACAGGTATCTGCTTGTCATAAAGGAATGTAAACTGTTTGCTCTTATTGAGTCCCAAGTTATATGCACGTGTGAGCATCTGTGTGTGTATATATATGTGTGAGTGTATGTTTTCCTCGTTTACCTTTTCATGTCTTTCTTGGGTCTTGTAAGTAGAGATTGAATTTTCCATTGAGCTAAGGCTTTTTCACAAGGAAAATCTGGAAGTCTTTTATTTCATTATATGACCATCTCCTTGCATGAAAGAATATGCTCAGTCTTGCCAGGTTGTTGATCCTTGGTTGCAGTACTAGCTCTTTTGCTTTACAAAATATCACATTCCAGTCCCTCCAAGCTTTTAATGTAGCAGCTGGTAAATCCTGTGTAATCCTGACTGTAGTTCCCCAATATTTGATTTTTTTCTTTTTGGCTGCATTCAGTATTTTCTCTTTGACCTTGTAGTTCTGGAATTTGGCTACTATATTTCTTGGAGTTTCCAATTTGGGATCTCTTTCAGGAGGAGATCGGTGAATTCTTTCAATAACTATTTCCCCTTCTGATTTTAGGACCTTAGGACAGTTTTCTTTGACAATCTCTTGGAAAATGCTGTCCAGGCTGCTTTTTTTCATCATGGCTTTCTGGTAGGCTGATAATTCTTAGATTATCTCTCCTGGATCTGTTTTCCAGGTCAGTTGTTTTTCCAGTGAGATATTTTGCACTTTCTTCTAATTTTTCAATCTTTATGTTTTTTTTGGCTGACTCTTGTTGCATCATAGAATCCTTGGCTTCAATTTGACTAATTCTAAGTTTCAATGAATTATTTTCCTCCATTAGTTTTTGGAACTCCTTTTCCATATGTTCAGTTTTATTTTTGGGAGGTAATTTCTCCGGTTAGATTTTGGACCTCCTGTCCTAATTCTCCAATTTTACTTTTTAAAGATTTGTTTTCTTCAGTGAGATTTTTTTTCCAGTTTGGTCACTGTAGATTTAAATTTATCTCCTATCTCACTAATTTTGCTTTTAAAATCCCTCTTGAGATCTTCCAAGAATGCTTTTTGGGCTTGAGACCAATTCACATTTCCTTCTGTGGTCTCTAGTGTGTGTATAGAGTCCTTGTCACCTTCTGAATTTTGTTGTTCTTGTTCACTATAAAAGGATTTGATCCTCCTAGCCTTTGCAGTTTCCTTCTTCCCCACTGTGGTTGCCTATATCTTAGATTTTTAGAGTAGATATCTGCTTCTGGAGTGTAGAAGTATTGAGCGTCTCAGACTGGGAGGTATGGGTTTGGTTGTTAACTTTGTGACCCATAGCCTTTGAGTGTGTAGACTGAGGCCAAGGCCAGGACTCTCAGTGTTTCCCCTGAGTTACTCTGAAGCTTACAGAGTAACCTATGGAGGCAGAGTGGTCTAGCTCCTTCAAGTTTCCACCTCTTTATCTCTGGTCTACAGCTCAGGCTCACTGTAGCAGAAGGCCAACAGAAGGGCAGGGCTGTAGTTTGCTGATTGGCCAGGTGGTGTAAAGCACACCTGTTCTTTTGTTGTTAGAGTTTGCTGGCTCCACCCTCTTGGGCTTAGACTCCATACTGTCTCCCTTCACCTTTCTTCAGTGACACCCAAGCCTGAGGCTGTTTTCACTAAATCAAGATTTTACTCTGCATGGGGCATTTAACTTTGGACTTTTCTGGGTCAGGGAGGGGGGGGATCAGAGCAACTAAATTTTATTCCTCCATCTCGACTTCTGGAAGTTTGGATATGTAATTTTAAACATCCAGACTGTGGGCTGTTAGCCCCAGGAAAAGCTGCTGACCCTGCTGTGAGCCCTGTGTTTTTTCCTACCCAGTTCCAATGATCCTCTGTCCTGTGGTGAGATGGCTGCAAACCCCTCCTACTGAGTGTGTCTGCTGGCTGGCTGGGGCTTCTTCTCAGTCTGTCTTACTCTGCTCTCAGATCTGTGCTGGTGCAGCTCCTGTGTGCTCTGTGTTCTCCCTGCCTAGACCTGAGTAGGCAATTCCCTGGGCTGGGAATCTGTCATACTCTGTCTCCCAATGAGTTCTGTCACTCTTAAATCCATTCAAATTCACTTTTTAGCTTTTAGCAACAGAATTCTTGGAGGAGCTTGGATAGGCTATTGCTTCCTTTCCACCATCTTAGTTGTGCCCCTTTTATTTTTCAACTGCCTATAAAATGAAGTCATTATATTAAATAACAAAAAAAAAATTAAATGTTCACATAATTGTATTAGTATCTTTGTAACTAAATTAAGGTCTTTTTTAGATCTTCAAATGGCAATAATAAAGATGTGTTGATATGAAGAGACAAAATGTTATACTGAATAGAGATTCAAACTCAGTAAGCAAAAGTTGGGTTCAAAGCCTACCTCTGACACAAATTGGTTGATCCTGGCAAGTTATTTAACATATCAATATTCTGAGATAAATCACAGAAGAGTTGTTGATCTGAATTACCAGATAGAGCTACATCATTGGAGAGCTTACTCTATGAATGAATTCATGAATCATAATAAATGAGAAACCATTTATTAAGCAATAGTTAATGTGACAGGAACACAAATCCTTGAGCACCATTAAAAAAATGTTTCTGCCTTTGAGGATGTTGCTTTCTGTAGTACAGTATAATTATACACAGAAAGGAGCATTGACCCAAAAGGAGGATTTTGTTCCAGGAGATTTGGAGTAAGGGTATGATGTGACAGCCTGTGAAGATAGACAACAAAGCTAAAATATCATTGAGTTCATTCACTAAAAGTTCCCCTTTCTTCCCCCCTTCTCGATTCATGTAATTCAGATTCTTTCTTCCCCTATTTCTACCTTGGTCCTTGTTTCCCAACAGGAAATGACCCTTCTTCTTGCCAAAGGACCCCACTTTTACATACACAAGGGTTGAGATTCTATCTTGTCTTTTCTAGCACATGACTGACTAGAATACCCACAATGATCTACAAAAACTCCTAGTATACTGCTGTTTCCCCACTGCCTAAAAATACTCATGTTTCTTTCATCCTTAAAGAAAAACAAAAACAAACAAAACATTATAATGTAATTGTTCCATCCATCTTTGCTAGCTATGATCCTATACTTCTCCTCTATTGTGCAGCTAAATGCCCTGAAAAAGGATTATATAATTGTTCCCTATCCTTCTTTTCCTATTCCTTTTCTTAACTCTGCAACCTGACTTCTAACCTCATCATTCATCTGGAAATATTCTCTGAAATTATCAATTTGTTTCTTCCAAAGCACTTTATAGTGTCCTCTTCTGAGCTATGTGGTTTGGTGATTACATCAGCTATATGCATTCAAATATCAGCTTTCTTCAGATGATTCACAGATCTATTCAGATTTAATCCCACTTCTCACCTCCAGCTTTGAATCTCCAACTGTATGACTTGTGCTGGATATGACATAAATCTCTTAAATTCAGCATGTCCAAAATTGAAGTCATTATCTTTTCTCCCATGACCTACCCTCTTCCAAAACCTCTTGTTATTGTCTAGGGCAGCACTATCCTCTCAGTCACTATAAAATCAAGCATGAACAGCTCTCCAGAGGACTGCTGCTGTGAATATCTTTAAAGTTCTGATCACATAGTATAGTGAACTCTGTTTATTCAGCAATAAACTAAGGCAAAACATTCACAGAAATCAAAGTACATCATTCACAATGATATAACATGACAACTTATCACTAAAGTGGCCACATAGTTTTAAACAAAAGGTATCGTTCAATACGTCCTTAACTCAATCATCTTTAAGAAACAATCCTCCCTAAGGGACACAAAATACAAAGTACAAAGTTCTCCCTAAGCCACATTAAATCATGATCTTCTCTATCAGCACTACGTACCCAAGGAGAGGTCTTTTTTATCTTCACTTTAGGCTGATTCCCAGATTCCATGGTTCTTTTTCCATGGGTTCAGCTCTTGCCTTCACCTATCCTATTGTCACCTGAATTCACAGGCAGGCAACTCTCAGCTCCTCTTCCAACTCCTCAACCAGCTTCCATTCCATATGGAAGCTCACAGTGTCTAGTCCACTTCAAGTCCTTCACAGTTTCTGTTTCTGGATTCTAACTTTGCATCATCTTTCACATGTGCTTCTTTCTCTCTTCTGACACTGCTGGCACTATGATTAATGTCCTCATGATCTGATGTTGCTAATTGCAATAACCTTCAGGCTGGTCTCCTAGCTTCAAGTATTTGTGCACTCCAATCCATCCTCCACTCAGGTATGTGATCTTCTTAAAGGAAATATACAACTGTGTCTTATTTCCTCCCTACCATGCACAGTTAAGACAAAGCTTAACAGAGCCAAAATAACATTCAAACACATTGCCAGCACCATCATCAATTCACTATCTGCCTACGAAATCAACACAGACCCACTAACAAGGTCTGAGAAGTCAACACAAATCATCAGCACAGAAATTAACAGAGATCCACAAACGACATTAGAGAAGTCAACGCTAATCATCCACATAGTCCCAGGACCTGTGAAATCCTCCTCAAGGACTTCTATAAACAGATAACAAGAAAATCCTCATTCAGGGCTTCCAGTAAGTTCACAGGGCATCTGTAGGAAGTATCACAAACACAAATCAACACAGAGAGACAGAGTGTCAGCCACCACAAGTGTTCTCTGTTCTGCTCAGTCTCAGCTTGTGCTCCTCCTTATATATGGTGGTTCTCCTCTCTGTCCCACCCTTCCTGTTGCGTCAGCAAGTTCCTCCCACCTTCAAGTCACAAGGGGCTCAAAAAAGGTGCTAAATACTTAAGCAGCTAAAACAAGGTGCTAAGTACTTTTTTGCTTGTCATTACAGTCACCCAATTTAGAAACATGTGTTACTCTTGACATCTTATTTTCTTTCACCGTCCATATCAAATCATTCATCAAGTTATATGGATTCTAACTTTGCATCATCTTTCACATGTGCTTGTTTCTCTCTTCTGACACTGCTGGCACTATGATTAATGTCCTCATGACCTGATGTTGCTAATTGCAATAACCTTCAGGCTGGTCTCCTAGCTTCAAGTATTTGTCCACTCCAATCCATCCTCCACTCAGGTATGTGATCTTCTTAAAGGAAATATACAACTGTGTCTTTTTCCCTCCCTACTATGCATAATAAAAGCTAGTGGCTCCCCATTACCTTCAAGAAAAATTAAAAGACCCTCTCTTTAGCATTAAAAGTCAGTTATAAACTGGACCTCTTCTTCCTTTCCAATCTTCTTGCACCTTACTCCCAGGTCTCATCCCTTACTCTCTGACCCAGTGCTTTGAAGATAGAGGAAATTTAACATATACCTCATTTAAGGTGTCTGAATGGTATCATCATTAACTAACATAGTGGTAGAGATAGAGAATGAGCCATGTATCTGAGAATTATTTTGTAAGAAGCAACAGCATGGGGTTCTTACACAGAATTACCTGCAGGGTTATAAACAGCAAACATGTTTTAGACTACATCCCAAGGTGAGAAAGGGGGATGCTAGAACTAACTAGACCTAGCAATGGGAGAAACTGGGGAGAGAGAAGGTCTTACAAAGGTTTCAAGATCTGCATGTCAAGTTCAGTTCATGTTGAAAATGAGACATTCTACGGGAAACTGCATGGAAATTCTACATAGTCTCAATTAAGTACTGAAGTACTTAAAGAGTAAATAATATAGTTAAATGCTTTCAATCTCCACTGTGTTATTTTTGCTAAAAAGTAGAATGCAGTATGTTTGAATGCTAACCAAGAAATTTTAATTTCAGGAGGACCTTTCTTTCTTTTTTTTTGAAGATGTCAATAAAGAAGCATTTATTAAGTGTCTCCAATGTGCCAGGCACTGAGCTAGCTAATGAGGATCCACAAAGAAAAGACAGGCCATATCCTGAAGAAGTTCATATTCTGCTAGGTGGTTACAATAGATTCAAAAGTTAAGTAAATATAAGGCACACACAAGGCTTATTGTATAGAGAACTGACCTCAGAGCCAGAAAGATATGGTTGAAAGGCCCACCTCTGAAACATATTAATGGTGTGAACCTGAACAAGTCATTTTATTTCTCAGCATTTCAGGTAATTCGCTAAGAAAATAAATTACAGAAAATATGTATCACTGTATCAATTAAATTATAAGCCCAGTGCCTCTTCAAATAAATAAATGTACAGTGATTAAGGGAAGGAGAGTTACCAGTAACAACTGGGGACAGAGATTCTTTTTTTTTTGTTAATTAACTTTTGTTTGTCTCAGTTTACATCATTCATTCCCACAAGGTATTGGGTTACAAATTTTCTTCCCATCTTTCCCCTACCCAACTCATCCAAACAGCGATCCCACTTTATCTGTTCCCTCCCCCAATCTGTTCTCTCCTATGTTCCCCACCATTACCCCTCTGACTATCTGGTAGGGCAAGATGGATCTCCCTATCCCAGTGCCTGTGTATCTTAATTTCCAGTAGCATAAAATAATAATAATAAATAATAATAATAATTACATATAGATAATATATATGTATATATATATATAAACATTTGATAATATAACTTTAAATTCTAGATTCTTTCCCTTCCTCTTTAGTCACACACCGCCACTGGAAAGACAAGCAATTCAAGAAATGCTGTACATGTGTAGTTATGCAGAACATCTCCACAATGGACATATTGTGAAAGATTGGCTATATTTTCCTCCTTCCTATCACTCCCCCTTGGTCCATTCTCCATTTTGTCCCTGTTCCTTTACAGAAGTGTGTGCTTCTAACAACCCTTCCTCCATAGCCTGCCCTTCCCTGTATCATCCCCCCTCTCATCCCTATCCCCCCTACTCTCCTGTAGGGCAAGATATCTAATTTAGAGTGTATGTCATTCTTTCCCGAAGCCAACTTCAATGAGAGTAAGGTTGACTCATTCCCTTTTGCTTTCCAGTTCTTCCCCTCCATTGTAACAGTTATCCCTTGCCTCTTCTATATGAGATGATTAACCTCATTCTGTCTCTCCCTGTCTCTTCTCATTCTATTCCTCTCCCTCCTCTCAATTCCATCTTTTAAAATACCATCCCTTCCTATTAATTTGATCCTGTGCCCTCTGTCTATGTATACTTGTACACAAATATACACCCTCCTATATAGATATATGTATATGTATCTATCTATCCATCTATCTATCTATCTATCTATCTATCTATCTATCTATCTATCTATCTGTTGATCTATCTCTACATTTATACTCCCTTCACCTATCCTCATACTGGGAAATGTTTCATAAATTAAAATTATTGTTTTTCCATGTTGGAATGTAAATAGTTCAACTTTGATAAGTGCCTTATGATTTCTTTTCCATGTTTACCTTCTCATGTTTCTTGTATTTAAATGTCAAATTTTATATTTGGTTCTGGCTTTTTTCAGCAAGAATGCTTGAAAGTTCTCCACCTCATTGAATGACCATATTTTCCCTGAAACATTATACTCAGTTTTGCTGTGTAAGTGATTCTTGGTTTTATTCCAAGCTCCCTTCATTTCCGTAATATCATATTCCAGGTCCTTTGATCCCTTAATGTAGAAGCTGCTAGATCCTGGGTTATCCTGATTGTGATTACAAAGTATTTAAATTGTTTCTTCTTCGCAGCTTTTAATATATTCTCCTTGATCTGGGAACTCTGAAACCTAACTATGACATTCCTAGGAGTTTTCTTTTGGGGATTTTTTTCAAGAGGTGAGTGGTAAATTCTTTGAAGTTCAATTTTGCCTTCTGGTTCTAAAATATCAGGGCAATTTTTCTTGAGAATTTCTTGAAGGATGATTTCTAGGTTCTTTTTCTCATTGTGACTTTCAGATATTCCAATAATTTTTAAATTGTCTCTCCTGGATCTATTTTCCAGGTCAGCGGTTTTTTTCATTGAGATATTTCACATTGCATTCTATCTTTTCATTTGTTTGTATCTGTTTAATAATATCTTGATTTCTCATAAAGTCATTTGTTTCCATTTGCTCCACTCTAATTCTGAAGGAATTATTCTCTTCAGTGAGCTTTTGAGATTATTTTTTCCATCTAGCAAATTCAACTTTTTCAGGCATTTTTTCCTTCAGTGGCTTTTTTGGCCTTTTTTGCCATTTGAATTAGTATATTTTTAAGGTGTCATTTTCTTTAGTCAGGTTGTTGACTCTCTTTTCATGATTTTCTTGCATCGTTCTCATTTCTTTTCCCAATTTTTCCTCCACTTATCTTATTTGGTTTTCAAAATCCTTCTTAAGCTCCTCTGTGGCTTGTAATCAATTTACATTTTTTCTTAGAAGCTTTTGGTGTGGGAGTTCTATGTTGTCTTCCTCCTGCTCCATGCTGTGATCCTTTTTGTCCCCCTAAAAGGAATCTAAAGTTGGATTGCTGAGCTGGGTTTGCTTCCTTTTCCTGCTCATGTTATCTGTCAATTAACTTGATTTTTGAGTCACAGTAGATGTCTCCTTCCCTGGGGGAGAGCTTTGTCCTAAATTGCTGGTGTTTTCACTGCTGCCAGAGCTATTAGGAGGCTGCCATCTCTGCAGCCCCCACCAGCTTAGGTTCACTGATCACACACCTCAGGACCACCACCCAAGATCCCAATCCTGATCCAGGCAGGTTTAGGCAAGAGCACTTAGTCCCTGAATGATTGCTTGGCCCCCCTGCAATCTACAGGCCATGATCTCCAAAGCAGCCACATGGAGGCAGCTGCAGGGTTGCTGCTTTCTTGCCCTGTGGGCAGTCTGCTGGACCCTCTTCTCTCCCCCAAAATTTAGCTGAGTTCCACTGATCTTTCACTTTGTCCTTGCTTCTTATGGGTTGATAATTCTGGAAACTGCCACAGCTTCTTGTGTTCCACTCTCCCAAGTGCTCCAGCCACAGCTCATCCTGGCCACCCAGGAGCCAAGCTGCAGTTTCAGGGCCAACCGGTTTTGGCTTGCTCTGCAATGAGACCTTCTTGTCTGCCTGCTGGGCTGCCTTCATTGGGAGATGTGTTTTTTTTTCTGTAATTTTGTGGGTTCTGGAGCTCTAAAATTTGTTTAGAGTCATATTTTACAGGTATTGGAGGTGGTTATGGGGGAAGCTATGGAATTCTCCTGCTTCTACTCCTCCATCTTCACGTAGAGGACATTTCTTAAGGTGCTTTTACTTATAAGTTGTTCTAACAGCTAAGATCCTCTGAATCCAGCTATGTTATATTTTGTATAGTATACCTAAATGCTGTAGCAAATAATATTTATATAAATGCAGAATATAACCAAAAAAACCCTGTAGCTAATGTTGGTTCAATTTTAAATGATAATTTTTACTGCAGAAGATATAAAACTCTCTTGACTCTGTTTGGAAACGGCAAACTATTTGCTTGGAGAAAGAAAAAAAATAACTCCAGTACCACTTTTTTGAGCTCCAGTTTTTGGTCCTTTAAAAATATTCTCTAGCATTTTTAATGTATATTTCCTATTACGTACCTAAATTATCAAAATGTATTAGTAAAAAGCACACAGATATTTCTGAATTATTTAAGACAATAAGTAATAAGAATCTAAAACATCCCTCTAAGGAGGAAGAACGTCTCACAACATTTTAGTTAATGAACACCTAGATCCAGTGGTGTAAAACTCGTCTAGATACTTGGACCATTAAATGATACATAAGGATCCCTTCAGGATACTTATTAACCTGGTTTTTTTAATGTAATATTTTATATTTTTTGTATTTTTATTTTTGATAAATGTTTCTCAATTGTGTTTTAATCTGCTTCAGGCTGCACTCAGGAATGTTTTAGCTCGCATGGTAGCCTCTGGCTATGTGTTTGACATCTTTGCCCTAGGTTAGTACCATACTAGGGAGCCATAAATACACATTTTTGTGCTTTAGACAGAATAAATGAAACAAGATCTTAATGAAGAATTAGAAAGAGAGTACATATGTGTATGTGTAGCTATACATAAGTGTGTATATGTATATTTTTTATTTTTGTTCTCAATTTTTTGCTTTCATCATTATGTGCCACTTCATTAGAGTCTTCTTGAGCTTCCCTTCATTCCTTGAGTGGGTAGATCCTTGCAGCACAGTAATATCTCATTATCTTCACATAGAAAATTTATTAATTTCACAATTAATGGATATAATGGCTTTTTGTTATCACAAAGAATACTGCTGTGTATTTTTATATGTTTACTATTACAAACATTGCTGCTATGAATATTTTTTTATGTGAGACCGTTTTGTCATTAACTTCCTTGCCCTTTACTCCTCTTTCCTGGAAAATAGCTTCCTAAATGATCTCTCTTCTTATAGTATTTTATTTCTACTATCTGTGCTCCACACAGTTGCAGAATGAGTATTATTCAATTATAAATCTGACCACACCACATGATCACTCGGAAAACTCCGAAGACTTCTTATTGTCTCTAGGATCAAACGCCAACTTCCTAACTTAACTCTTAAAACCTCCTTTTATATGGCCACCAACATATATATAATCTTGTTTAATATTAATTGCTCCCTTAACATATGCTCCATTTTGGCCAAGTTTTCCAACCAAATTATTCCCATTTAAGATACTCCATCTCCTTACATCATGCCATTGCAAAAGTGGTTTCCCACATCTGGAATGTCTTTTCATCTCAACTACAACTTGTAAAATCTCTAACTTCCTTCAAAGCAAAGCTCAGCTGCCATCTTTTAAATGTGTTTTTTTCCTGATGGCCTTACTCACTATATATCTAGATCTTATTAAATTGTTTTGCATTGTTCCATATCTACTTTGTATTTAATTGATTGCATACATACTATATACTATTGTAGTAGAATGTAAGCTCCTCCAGGGCTCCTTTTTCTAGTACAGTGCCCTGCATGTAGTAGACACAATACATTTTCCTGAAGGAAACTGGGGAATATACCCAGAAGTGGACTCACTGGCACAAAAAGTATGAATTATTTAGCAATTGCTTTTATAGGACTGTGAATTGTTTCCCAGAGGACTTAGACTAATTCTCAGCTTCATACACCTTCTCTCCAGTATTATCAGTCTTCTTACATCTTATAACCCACCCCTAACTACTCATTGATTCTATGAAACTGGTCTCTTTGCTGCTCTTTTAACAATACATTCCCTTTCTCATCTCCGTACATTTTCACTGGCTTTCTGCGATGACTGCAATGTTCTCTCTCCTTCTAAAACCCTTCTGGTTTTATTCAAAATCCCATCTTTAGCTAAACTCTTACCTTCTACAGACAGCCTTTATCAGTCCCTCTTAATTCTGGTGCCTTACCACTCTTGATTATTTCCAATTTATCTGGTATGTATTCTGTATGATTTCCAATTTGTCCTTGTTTGCACATAATTGCTTTTCATGTTGAATCTGCCATTAAACTGTGAGAATAAGGACTAACTTTTTACTTTTCTTTGAAACTCAAGGGCTTAATACAGCTCTTGGAACACAGTAGGTATTAATAAATACATGGCTGATTGTTGGGATTAGCTCCATATAATGTGGATACAAAGATGTCCTAAGGGTTGATATTGAGGTTTGCTTTGTCAGTACCTTGGGAGGCCCTCCTGAACCTGACAGTGTCCTAAAGTCTCTACCATAAATCTTCCCCCTTATCCGGGACCATAAAAATACCTTGTCACCTCTCCATCCTAGATCATAACATTTTCCCTATCTCTCTTGTCTTGTGTCATCCATTTTTCTCATCCTTTCCTTAAATCTTCAACCCCCATTGGAAACTCTAAAATTACATCACCACCTCTGTAGCTTTCTGTCTATGTAAGTCTGGCCCTTTTCTTGTATCACTGCATTTGTTTAGCTCCTTGCTTAATCTCAGGCTTGGATACTTTTACATCAATAAAACTCCCATTGGTTAAAAAGAAGGTCTAAGTGAATTCTTTAAAAAACCTGAACCAATTTTCTCAACCTGACCTCAACACATAATCTATTAGCATGTAGGTGTTCCTATAGTCCCTTCAACAATCTCTTTTTTTTTTTTTGAACTGGCTAGATGTTACATTTTATTTTTTTTAATATTTCATTATTTATTTATTTATTTATTCATTCATTCATTCATTCATTTAATTTATTCATTCATTCATTCATTCATTTATTTATTTATTTTACATCATTCATTTCCATGAGATATTTTAGTATGCATCATTCATTTCCACGAGATTTTGAGTTACATATTTTCTCCTCATCTTTCCCCTACCCACCACCACAAAATAGCCATTCCAGTGTAGTCCCCCTCCCCCAATCTATTCTCTCCTATCTCTT
>CM053592.1:96939460-96962152 GCA_028646515.1 Pseudochirops corinnae | reverse complement strand
CTGACTCTCTTTTCATGATTTTCTTGCAACATTCTTATTTCTCTTCCTAATTTTTCTTCTACTTCTCTTATTTGGTTTTCAAAATCCTTCTTCAGCTCATCTCTATCTTTAAGGCAATCTTCATGTTTATTGGAAGCCCCTGGTGGGGGAGCTCTGGCTGTGCTGTCTTGCAGCTCTCTGACTTGGTCCTTCTTTTTTTCAAAGAAGGAATCTAGGTTTTGATTGCTGTTCTTACCCTGCTTCTTATGCTCATTCTTACTCATGGTTTGTCAATCCATGATTTTTTTTTTTAAATCTCTGTGAGGCTCTGCTTCCAGAAGGGGAAGCTCTGTCCCAAATTGCTTGGATCTTCCTGGTGCCGTAGCTCTCAGGAAGGTGCTGGCTCCCTTTCCCACTTCCTGCTCACTGGTAAAGAAGACCCACTAGACCAAAGCCCAAGACTGCGATCCGGATCCAGGCTGAGAGCACTCGGCCTCTGAACGATCACTTGGTCCTCCTGCAGTCTGCAGGCCAAGTGTGTGGAAGCTGCAATGTGGAGGCAGGTGCAAAACCTCTGCCTTTTGCTTTCCAGCCCTGGAGGCCTTTTGGCCAGACCGCTTTTCTCCTCTGATTTCACAAGCTCCACTGACCTAGTTCTGAATGCTGCTGCAGCTGCCGCTAATCTGCTCACCAGTGGCTCCTCGGCTCCTCCAGTCCAGCTGCCCCCAGGGCTCAGCCAGGGCTTCAGGCCAGGCTGGGTTTGGTTCGCAGTGCTGATATGGTTCCTTGTAGCCCAGCTGACTTTAGTGCAAAGTATATTTGTGTGCGTTTTAGAGTTCTAGGATTAGTTTAGAGTCATATTTTATGGGTATTTTGGGGTGGCTATGTGAGAGCTGCGATATGTTGCTGCTGGTATGCCGCCATCTTCCCTTCAACAATCTCTTAATTGTGTAAGCACTTCAAATTCCATGTAACACCTAGAGATCAAAAGGGAAATATTTGTGATAGATATTTGGATAATGAGGTAAACTTTATGCATTATTCATATACTGAAGGTTGTGGCAGCTTTTTTCTTGAGAGGGTAATTTTTCCCTCCTTTGGAAATGACAGTGACCTCCAAAAGTTAGCATCCCAAAGTGCCATAGTAAAAAAAGGTGAAATTGCAAGCAGTATACTTTTATTCCAATGCACACAGCTGTTTTAGCAAAGTGATCCTACATATTATTTAAATGTCATTTCCATGAAGGATACTGAATATTTCTTCATTATTGGGTATATTAATATCATATAACAGAAATCAGAAAGGAATTTGAATAGTCTCAATAGGATTAGTTCATCAACATGAGTACTCAGGATTATTTTAATAGTGATCAAAAAATATCAACTATTTAACATATTGTGCAGGCAATCTACATTTCTATTGTATTGAAAATGAGAATTTTGTTTTAATTCCAAACACTATTTGAGATCAACAATTTAGAAAATACTGCCATATATAACTCAGTAGAGGGCTTATCAAGTACTTAATAAATGGTATTAAAAACAAAAATAACATTTTCAAACATGAGTATTTTGTAATGAAACAAATACATAAAAATCTTGAAAGAAAACAACAGTCAGATAATAGAAGCAGGATGATTATTATTGCTTCTGTATTTTATTAGAATAGTTGTTTACCTAAGTAAAAGCAAATGTTGCAAGAATTTTAGTATTCCTAAAATGCAAGTCTTTTTTTCCCTATAGAAATTGACCGTTCTGATGACTGAATGTAATTGGAGGGGGGAAGAGAACAACAGGACCAAGGTAGAAAGAGAGAAAGGGCAAGAGTCAGGATGGGAAAGGAAAAGGAGGGTTGAAGCAGACAGAGAGACAGATAGACAGAAAGACAAACACATACACACACACAACAAACGAGAGAGAGAGAGAGAGAGAGAGAGAGAGAGAGAGAGAGAGAGAGAGAAAGAGAGAGAGAGAATGACACAGATCTCTTAAAGAGAGGGAAGAAATTTTCAATTTTATAGATCCCAAGTTTAAGATAAAAAAAATTAATCAGTTTACAATTATTTTTCATCTTTTTCTCAAATGCGAATTCTACTTCATTTTGGAAATACTGTTTACTCCAGGTTAAGTATATAGGACTTTGAGTAATCATAATTATGCAAAAAGGACCCATGACAATGTCCAGTAGGTTTCTTTACCAATAAGTTTGACTGATATGGTAAATGAAATAGCAAATAATTTAATTGAAAATTATACGCAGGTAAATAACAAAGTGAAATTCAAAAAGTGGGTACAATTTTCCACTGTATTTCATTGATTCTTATATTTATCACTGATATCTTTGGTAGATACTGGAAGTCTTTTTGCCTCTGAATCTCTTCAGTATAATTTCCTCATTTGTCATCTACTGCCATAGCATTCTTCTTCTAAGAAAGATCTCTGCTCCTCAACTCATAGTTGGATCAAGAGAAGCAAATTTATTTTACTCCTTTCCTGCCCTACAGTGCCCTGTATAAACATGGGATATTTACTCCTTTTGACTTTTTCTAGGGCTAGGATAATATTTTTTTTTGCCTTTTTGAATGGGGAAGCCAGGACAATTAGGGTCAAGTGACTCACCCAAGGTTACACAGCTAGTAAGTGCTAAGTATTTGAGAACAGATTTACATTCAGGGCCTCCTTACTCCAGGCCAGTGCTCTACTCACTGTGCCACCTAGAAGCCCCATAGTGTATTATTTTTTCATGTGACTTTTCAACTCACATTACATCTTTATATGCTAGTGCTTGACCCACAAAAAAAAAAATCATTGAAGCTTCAATAAGACTCAAAGTACACTTAGTACCACTATAGTGGGAATGTCAGAACTGATAACCTTACTCTATGTTCCTTTCATCTCAGGAAAACTTCCTTGCTTCCCATATAAGGATCAGTCCCATTCAAGTACAAATGTCAAAAAGATATTGCTGTTCTAGTTAAGCTGGTCTACACACTATTCTATAAAGAAAACTTTACCACATGATTATCTTAGGTTACCCAGTTCTTTTGTCCTGTAATGTTCTCCAGACCCATTTCTGTCTCCGAAATCTGATCCATTCTTCAAGACCCAGTTCAAGCCCTCTTTTGCCACTTGTTCTTCGCTGAACCTCCTAATCCTTGATGAATTCTCTCTACTTCCTTTCAACTTCCATAGCACCTGTACTTCTTTTATGCCATTATTATATTTTATTTTATACTATAGTAATTTTGCTGTCATCTCCCCTACTAGGCTGATGCTCTTTAAGGTGAAATGTCAGGGAAAAGCCAATATGGCAGAGTAAAAGCAGGACCTTTCATATGCTCCTGCTCCAACTACCTCCAATGCCTGTGAAAAATGACTCTAAACTAATTTTAGAGCTACAGAACCCACAAAATGACAGAGATAAATTTCCTGCTGAAAGCAGCCCAGTAGGCCAACAGGAGGGGTGTGTTGCACCAGGGTGGGAGCTGAGTCCAGTCCTGCATGAGCCACATTGACCTAGACTTGTGGCCCAGACAGGCCAGAGCAGACTTTAGGAGAATGAATCACCAGCAGATGTGGCAGTTTCAAGACTTCTCAAGCAATAAATGCCAAAGAGAAAGTAAAAGGTCAGTGGAGAACTCTGCTGGAACTGGGTGAGAGAAAAGAGTGGTCCAGCCCATGCCCCCAGGTAGAAAGAGGTAGAAGAATCTTGGCTGCTGTAGCTACTGCTATGTGGATGTCTCCAGAGTGCCTAGTCTACCAATTGTAGGGGGTTGAAGTAACCATTCAGAAGGTAATTGCTCTTGCTATGACTTGCTTGGATCTGGGTCACAGTCTTGGGTGATGGTCCTGGGGTGAGTAATGTTAGTGTGCCAGAGCTTGTGGTGGCTGTAGGGAGAGCACCCTTCTCATAGCTCTGGCAATAGCTCTGACAACAATTGGGGAAACCGAAGCAATTTAGGACACAACTCTTTCCACTTTGGAAGCAGAGTTCTACCATGGCAAGGAGCTCAAAAGTGAAGTACTTGGCTGGTAAGATGAACAAACAGAGGAAGCACAATAAGATCATAGAATCTTTTTTTGGACATGGCACCAGAAGATGACAACAAAGTCAAAACTCCTGCATCAAAACCTTCCCAGAAAAATATAAATTGGTCATAGGCCATGGAGGAGCTCAAGAAGGATGTTGAAAATCAAGTAAAAAAAGTGGAGGAAAAATTGCGAAAAGAAATTGAAATGATCCAAGAAAATCATGAAAAGTGAGTTGAATAAACTGACTGAAGAAAATAACACTATAAAAAAATAGACTAAGTTAAATACCAAAAAAAGGTCCAGAATGCCAATGAGAAGAATGCCTTAAAAAGTCAAATTGGCCAGAGGGAAAAGGAATTTAAAAAAGTAATTGAAGAGAATAATTCCTTCAAAATCAGATTGGAGCAAAGGGAAGCTAATAACTTTTTGAGAAGTCAAGACACTATAAAACAGATCCAAACAAATGAAAAAATAGAATGCAATGTGAAATATCTCATTGGAAAAACCACTGACCTGGAAAATAGATCCTCGAGTAATAATTAAAAAATTATTGGATTACCTGCAAGTCATGATAAAAAAAGAGCCTAGACATCATCCTTCAAGAAATTTACAAAGAAAATTGCCCTGATATTCTAGAACCAGAGGGGAAAATAGAAATTGAAAGACTTCACCTCTTGAAAAAAGATCCCGAAAAGAAAACTCCTAGAAATAGTATAGCCAAATGGCAGAGTTCCCAAGAAGAAAATATCACCAGCAATCAGAAAGAAATAATTTGAGTATTGTGGAAACACAATCAGAATAATACAAGATCTGGCAGTTTCTAAATTAAGGGATTAGAGGGCTTGGAATATGATATTCTGAAGGTCAAAGGAGCTAGGATTCAAACAAAGAATTACCTACCCAGAAAAACTGAGTATAATACTTCAGGGGAAAATAAAGTCATTCAATGAAATAGAGGACTTTCAAGAATTCTTGATGAAAAAACCAGAGCTGAACAGAAAATTTGAATTTCAAATACAAGAAGCAAGAAAAGCATGAGAAGGTAAATGGAAAAAGAAATCATGAAGAACTTATTAAAGTTGATCTATTTACATTCCTACATAGAAAAATGATAATTGTAACTCATGAGACTTTTCTCAGTGTGAGGATAGTTGAAAGCAATATACGTGTGTGTATATGTATGCATGTATACATAAATATACCTGTATGTATAGGAGGGTATATGTATATATAAATATATGTGTGTACATATATATGTGCATATATGTATGTATAGACAGAGGGCACAGAATGAGTTGAATATGAAGGGATAATAGCTAAAAAATAAAATTAAGAGTTGAGAGAGAAATATATTGGGAGAAGGAGAAAGGGAGAGATAGAATAGTTTAAATTATCTCATATAAAAGAGGCAAGAGAAAACTGTCACAATGGAGGGGAAGAGCAGGAAACTGAAAGGGAATAGGTCAACCTCACTCCCATTGAATTTGGCTTAAGGAGGGAATAACATACACACTCAATTGGGTATCTTTTCCTACAGGAAAGTAGGTGGGAAGGGGATAAGAGGGGGGTGATAGAAGGGAGAGCAGATTGGTGAAGAGGGTAGTTAGAAGCAAACACTTTTCAATACGGACAGGGTCAAAGGAGAAAATAAAATAAGTGGTGGTGGTTCAGGATAGGATGGAGGAAAATACAGTTAGTCTTTTACAATATAGCTACTATGGAAACATTTTGCATAACTACATATGTACAACCTATATTGAATTGATTGTCTTCCTAGTGGGTGTGTGTGAGGAGGGAAAAAGGGAAAGGCTCTGGAAATCAAAATTTAAAAAAAAGTATTATTTTTTTTAATGGAATGGGAAAGTAAGATATATGGGTGCTGGGGTTTAGAAATCCATCTTTCCCTACTAGAAAGTTGGGGGACTATGGGGGAAGGTATAAGAGGTAACAGATTGGGATAAAGTATATTCAGTTGGCATTTTATCTTGAGTTGGGGGTAGGGGAAAGACGGGGAGAAAATTTGTGACTCCAAATCTTGTGAAAATGAATGTTGAAAACTAAAAATAAATAAATAAATTGGATAAAGAAAAAAAGTGAAATGTCTTTTATTTCCCTTTCCATCTAGTGTAGAGCTCTTTACAAATAATGAACACAATCTATTATGTGTAATGAAATCATATCAAATGTAATATATGAAATAAATAATTACATATTGTCTAAGCTCTCCAGTAACTGAGAGAGTAAAAGGTAGTAGGAGTCACTATTCTTTTTTCTCTAGCTTTCCTAGGACCTTTGAATCTTAATGGATGTGTGTTTAATGTGCACTATACCTCTGCGAGACTTATTCATTTTCTATCCTCACTATATCAAACTTCTTTAAATTGTGAGCCTCTTTGGTTTTAGACTACTAGACATACATCTTAAAAAGGATCTATAAGTATCATATATAAATGAAAAGTTCAAAATTTTCAAACAAGAGATTCCATACTGTTTCACAGAAGCTAAAAGAATTCCATATTATTTCCCAATCCTTGCTTATGGTTAAATTCTGCTTGCCTCAAAACATCCTACTTGTGCCACACAATTTGATCCTGTGATGAAAATATTAATGTTTTCTTTTCTTTTTTTACTTTTCAGACCTCACCAGAATTTCTCAAGAGTCCAAATTTTTATATTCTCTTAGTCTTACAAAAAAAATATTTTGCTCACTTTAAAAATAATTCTTCATTCAAATACATTTGAGCAACATGCCTAATTCCATCAGCCTTTAGTAATACTGCTAAACTATTGGGTAGTACAAATGACTTTGATTGGGTTACTATAAGGAACACAGTTTTCTTTCCATCTTCCCATATTTCATTATGTTATGAAAACATCATAAGAAGTTTCCCATGTGTAGCAACTCTAAAGAAATTATGTTCACTAAACATCAAACCAATTCCTCTGCCAAAAGAGAATAATTTTTTTTCTTTTTCTGACACTTTTTCTCCTTTATTTTCTAAACTGCTTCTTCGTATTTTCACAAACCAGTGGTTGCTTTTAATGTAGCACGGTGTACTGCAAAGGTCCCTGGCATAGAGCCAATGGAAACGAGCAAGTCACTTAGCCTCAGATTCTGCAACATTAGCAAAAGGTTGATTATATTTATATTAGCTATCTAAAAGTGTTATTATGAGAATCAACCTTTATTTAACTTATTGCTATAATTTTCATCATCATAAATAATAATGTTTAAAAATAATATTTATTACCACAGAATAAAAATTTTAATTATCATTTTCATCATAAACATTTATTGAACACCTTATTAAAGCCATTTTTTCTATGAAGTGCTATGAAACACAAAAGTAATGAGTCCTTGCCCTCAAGTAGTCTTTAATGAAATATTTCCCCTCCAGTGGCTAGTTTCAGATTATTCAGAAAGAACTTCACTTTAAATTATGTAGCATGAATTTGTGAGAATTTAAGACAAGCTAAAACTATAATACAAGAAAGAAATAATATGTTATAATGCCATGCACCAGCAGATTCCCAAAAGAATGCTCATGTGAACAGCTTTTAGAGTTCTGTTTACACAATATAGTGAACACTCTGTTTATTTCATTACAAATCAAGGCAAACATTCAAAACATTGCATCTTATCACAGAAAATGGCCACACAGTTTTCACTATAGTGGCCACAATATTTAGAACAAGGAACAATAGAATCAAACTTCCACTCATGGGGCAACTCAATACTTAATCATTCAATCAATTCACAATAGAATAATCAAACTTCCACTCATGGGGCAACCATTAACCTAATCAGTCACTAATCTAGATTCACAATTACTAAATATCTTAATCACAAATACAGTCATTAGAAAAACCACACAAACCCTCCACCCCTTGGTGTCCAGAAAACCTTAATTTCATCCAAGGGGAGGCTGATACTTCATCTTGACTCTGGGTGGTCTCTCTGTACCCTGCCAAGGTCCCAGCTCCTACTTGTATCCACCAAACAGTCACCTGGATTAAGAAGCAGACAGCTCCAAGGTCCTTGTGCGGTCCTCAGAGGTAGACAGCTCCCAGGTCTTTGTCCAGTCCTCAGGGCAGTCCCTGGCACACCCTGAAGTTCACAGGGTCCAGCACATCTCAAACTCCTCACCACTTCTCTTTTCTGGAACTCAAGGATCAGTCAGGCCACTAAAAAACAAAGTCTTATCCTCGTCATGGTTCTTCAGGCAAGCCCTCTCAGCCTCCTAGGCAGGTGGGCTTCACCAGATTCTGGTCTCAGGAAAACTCCATCTCAGCTCTCAGCTTCCAGAAGCTGGGAGAGAAATTAACTCTCTCTCTCTCTCTCTCTCTCTCTCTCTCTCTCTCTCTCTCTCTTTCTCCCTTTTTTTCTCTCTCTCTCAGGCGGCTTCAGTCTCCAAAATTCTTCTTTCAGCAGGAGCAGCGTTCCAAGTCTATCTCTCTGTCTCTGGAATTCTTGCTTACATACACACCTCAGCCAATCCCCTTCTTCCACATCAACAGGGAAGTTCATGCCTTCTCAACCCTGGGACAGAGTTTGCACCTTCCACACTTAGCCCCAAGGTACTAAGTGCTAAGTATCTTGCTAAACTGATTACTATTACATATGTGCCCAAAACATGTCTTCTCCCTCATTTGGTCTTTTTCTTTATAAATCTGGCTAACATTTCATTTAGGAACAATTATGTACCTTATATACATACCTTAAAATTTTCCAGTTTTGAAAAAAAAAAAGATTGTAAAATCTATTTTAGCTACTTCAGTTACTATTTATGCCAAAAGTAGTATATGTCTACCAAAGTCAATCTTGTTACATTACATTCTCAAATTTCTTGGGACTCTGTTCTATCACTATATTTCAAAATATTTCTGGAATCTTTTTTGATGCTGCAAAATGTACTTCAATCTTCTGCTTGAGTTACATTTTTTTAAACAAATGTGCAAGGATCTCTGCACCTTATTTTGCAGATGAAGAAACAAAGTGACGTTGTTAATTTCCCCAGGTGCCCATTAAAATAGTTGCAGAGCCAAAATTTCGACTAAAATCTCAGATCCTTTGCCTTCTATTGTTATTTCAGTGTGCTCCGCAACCAACAAGTTAATTGATTCCATTATGATATTCATGGGTTCTGCTTTTAAAAGAGATGCTTATAATCTGATCAAATGAGAAAAAATATGTAAAGTGCTTTGTAATCTTTAAAAAACTATATAAATGCTAGATATGATGATAACGATAATGATGATGGGCCTTATAAGTAGCTTGAATAGGGGAAGAGAAGATAATATACATTTTAAATGTTCTGCTATGTGTCAGACACAGTTTAGATCTTTATTGGGATGTGATTTGACCCTCACAATAACCCTGCAAGGTAGGTACTATTCTGATTCTTAACTTACAGTTGAAGAAACTAAGGTAGACAGAAGCTGGGGTCACAAAGCTAGTAAGCGTCTGAACCAGGATTTGAACAGTCTTTTTCTGACTACAAGTTCATTACTGTACCTGCTGTGCCACCTAAGCAGTCAAAAATTGGGTTCCATGGAAAAGTAGCATTTTGCAACTAATAGGGGCATTAGAAAATTTCACCCAACTCACTTGTATTAAACATGAAGAAGTTGAGACTCAGAGTTGGATAGTTGGTGACAAAATTGGAATTCAGCACATATAATACTTGTTCTGGTTCTATGCTGCATTCCTTTGGCTGTAAAATCGTAGGACTAGAGCTCAAAGGAAGCTTGCATGCAATTTGTTACTCTTACTAATTTTAGAGATGCATAACCTGAGGCACAGATAACTTAAGTGATTTACCCAATGTCAATAAATGTTAGAGGTGGCATTTGAAGCCAAACTTCTAATTCAAGATTCCTTGTCCATACCATTGAATCATGAAGGTGCTGAAAAGGAAATCAGTTGGAATCAGTGTTTCCCTCCTCTGATGTTACAATACTTTATTTGTGTTTATCTCACCCACTTATCACACATTATTTTGCATAATGACATAGTGTATAACTTAGGAACTCCCTTCTTAAACATGGGATCCCTGGAAAGGCCACCCTAGTCTCAAGGTATTCAGTCAAAAGTCTATTAATATGTTTGTCTCTCCTAGCCAGCCACTTCATAGGATATACTCTTGTCCCTTTGCCATCTTGACCTCTTAGTGAATCTGTTCAATTCGCCTCTATACTCATTTCTCAATTTCCTCACCCCCTTATACTAACAAAGATCATGCCCTGTCAACTTCTGGTTTTGCATTGTTCACACAACTCATTTCCTTCTCCTCTACTCTGAGGGTGCTGAACGAAGCTAGGAAAAATTGCATACTATGCTAACTGGGTCCATTAGAAATTTGTTACATAATCTCAACAGGTACCTCATTGTAGCAAGGCAATCCTTTTATACAGTCTTAATTGAGTCACTCTTCAACTTACCACAGTGATTTTTCCTTTTCCCTTCAGACTTCCCATGAATCTCCAAACCTTGACTCAATATTTCATTGAACAAAAATGAAGTCATTTACTGTGAGCTTCTTCTGTCTCCCTCTTCTAATGTCATTTAAAAAATTTGACCCATTATCTCCTTCAGCTCTGTCTCACATGAATACTTGGCCATTCTGACAAAAGCAAACTCCTTTTCACACACAAGGAAAGCGATTCCAGCCCATGTCTTCTCTAGTATATTTCCTCATGAGGATTCCAACACTTTCTCACTCTACCATTCTACTGACTACTTCCATAATGTCTATAACCACATCCATGTCTTGCTTACCTAAAAAAAACAAAACAAACAAAAAACCTTCCTTTGATTCATCCATACTTTTCTTTTAGTTTTCATTATTCACTTTTAAAGATTTTAAGTTCCAAATTTTTTCCTCTCTCTCTCCCCTCCAATTTTCCTAGGATAGCAAGCAATCCAGTATAAGTTATACATTTACAATCATGTTAAACATATCTCCACATTAGTCATGTTGTGAAAGAAGAATCATAAAAAGTGGGAAAAAAAACAAGAAAAAGAAAAAATAAAACAGAAAAAAATAAAAATATAATCCTTTGATCTACATTCAGACTTCATAGTTCTTTCTCTGTATGGGGATAGTATGAGGTTCACATTGCAAGCAGTTGTGTCATGCCACAGGGAAGTGTTTGAGGCCCTGGAATTAGTTGGATCACGTGGAGGTCAGGGCATATTGTACTGTCCCCGGCCAGGGGATACAGCATTGCTCAGGACTCTCTTGCGTGGGGTTACCCGCTGTTCCTGTTTGGTATCTCCACACCTTGGGGCCTTCATACCCTTGTAATTGCACTCCCCCTCTCACAATTCTGTTCAGCTTGGTTCTATCATGTGTGGTATGTGAATCTGGGGTCTATTTAAGACCAAGGGCTGGGAGGTATCTTTGGAAGCCTGCCTTAGTATATGGCTTTAAGGCTTCCCCATGGAGATACCTTAATAAACTTTTCTGTTTGGACCTCAGAGCTGTGACTCTTCTGTTCCTGAAAGGTACACTAGCGTCATTGAATTATGTGTGTAACCAGTTGCCTCTGCTGGTAAGTTAAGGCACTCTAAGAGAGAACCCTGACAGGATAGTATTTTCCATCATGAGTCTTTTGGAATTGTCTTAGATCATTGTGTTGCTGAGAAGAACTGAGTCTATCAATGTTGTTTATCACACAACACTGCTGTTACTGTTCACAAAGTTTTCTTGGCTCTGCTCACTTCACTCAGCATCATTTCATGTAAAACTTCCTAGTTGTTGGTTTTTTTCTTCTGAATTCAGCCTGCTCATTATTTCTTATAGCACAATAGTATTCTATTACATTCATGTACCACAATTTTTTCAGCCATTCCCTAATTGATGGGCATCCCCTCAATTTCCAGTTTTTGTACACAAAAAGAATTGCTATGAATATTTTTGTACATGTGTGCCCTTTTCAATTTGTTTATGATCACTTTGGCATACAAACCCAGTAATGATATTGCTAGATCAAAAAGTATGCACAGTTTTGTAGCTCTTTGGGCATAAGTTCCATATTGCTCTCCAGAAATATTAAACCAGTTCAGAAATCCACCAACAGTGATTATTGACCTGATGTTTCCACATCCCCTTCAGCATTTATCATTTTCCTTTTTAATTTTTTGTCATATTGGCAAATCTGATGGGTGTGAGGTGGTACCTAAGAGTTGTTTTAATTTGCATTTCTGTAATCAATAGTGTTTTAGAGGATTTTTTATATGACTATAGATAGCTTTAATGTCTTCATCCAAAAACTGCCTATTCTTAATCAGGAATTACTTGTATTCTTATAAATTTGTCCCCAATCTTTATTTATTTTAGAAATTAAGCCTTTATTAGAAACATTGGCAGTAAAAAAATTGTTTCCCAGCTTTCTGTTTTCCTTCTTATCTTGGTTGCCTTGGCTTTGTTTGTGCAAAAACCTTTTAACTTAATGTAATAATAATAATAAAAAAAACTCCCTTTTGCATTTCCCAAAGTGATCCATACATATTTGATAGCTAATATCCTATCTTTTTCTCTCCTCTTAGAGGAAGCTATGTGGAACAGTGAATAGAGCACTAGGTCTTTAGTCAGGAAGACCTGATTTCAAATCTACACTCAGACAGAGAGGTATTAGTTTATGTGACCATTAACAAGTCACTTAACTTCTGAGTTTCCCCAACTGTAAAATAGGTATAATAATAGCATGTACCTGCCAAGATTGTTGGAAAATCAATTGAGATAATATTTGTAAGGCACTTAGCACAATGAGACACATAGGAGATACTTAATAAATACTGATTTCTTTCTCTCTTTCACAGAAAGAAAATCATCTGCAATTGGTGTAGGGGAAAAAATGGGAATTTCAATAGATATCTCCACTCCCTTTTCTCTAACTCTCTTTTTAACTCTTCAAACTAGCTTCTAACTCAGCATTCAACTACAACTACTCTCTTCAGGTACCAAGATGTATACTCCAAAGTGCCGTCTTTGGCCCTCTTTTGTGCTGTGCTGTTTGATGATCTCATAAGCTACCATGAATTAAAATATTAGTTCCATGCAGATGATTAAGAGATCTTTTTATTCAAATTTAATGTCTCTCCCAACCTCCATTTTTGAATCTCTAACTTTTTCCTGGATATTTTTAATGGGATGTTCCATAAACATCTTAAATTCAACATGTCTGAACTGAACTCAGTAATTTTTCATAAAATCTGAACTCAGTAATTTTTCATAAAATCCTCTCTTCTTCTAAACTTCTATGATACTAATCTAGGGCAGTTACCCACAAAGGTAATGTAGTTCTCATTTTTGACTTGTCACTTTATCTTGCCTCCATATCCAATCAATTGTCAGCTCTTATTACTCCTAAGGGCTTCTAGGGCAGCAAGGTGGTGTAGTAGATAGAATGCTGTAGTCAAGAAAACATGGTCCTGAGTTCAAATCTGGCCTTAAATACTTATTAATTATGTGATCCTGGGCAGGTTGCTTAAGTCTGTTTGCCTCAATTTCCTCATTAGTAAAATGAGGTAGAGAAGGAAATAGCAAACCACTCCAATATCTTTGCCAAGAAAACCCCAAATAGGGTAATACAGAGTCAAACATGACTGAAAATGACTGAACAACAGTACAATTTGTTGTAGTCTTGCAACATTTCTCAGATATGTCAACTTCTCTCCTGATACTGCCACTACCATAGTGCAGGACTTCCTCTCTTCTTACCTATAATTGCAGTGGCCCTCTGGTGAGACCCCTTGTCTCTTCTCTCCCCACTCTAGTCTTTCTTCCACTCAGTTACCAAAGTCATCTTCTTAAAGTATAAGTCTGACTATGTTATGCCTTTTCTTTCCCATTCAGTATACTGCACCCTATTGATTCCCTATTAACTCTAGGATCAAGTACAAAAATCTGTGACTTTTACATCTCTGCATAACCTATCCACTTCCTACATTTCCAGCGTTTTAAAACTTTGTTTGTCTTCATTTACTCTGTGATGCAGATAAACTGACTTCCTTACTCTACCTCCCACGAGACATTCCAGCTTCCATTTTCTCTGTTATTTCCCATGCCTGGAATGCTCTTCCTCCTCTACTTCTGGTCTTTTCTCACTTTCTTCATGTTTCAGCACAAAAAAATCTTCTGCAAGAAACCTTTCCCAGTCTCCTTTAATTGTAGTATTTTCCCTCTGCTATTGCCTCAAATGACACTTTATATATCTTATACATATACAGTTTCTTGCATGTCACCTGACTACAGACTGTTACCTTCCTATCCTCAGTGCTTAGTACAGTACCTGCCACATAACAATAGCTTAATACATGCTTTTTGAAAAATAAAATTTAAAAATGTTTCTTGACTGACTGACAGCCAAATGATAGAATCAGCTTAGAGTACAGGATTCAGTGAAATACCAAAGGAAAAATGTGACAATGACAAATTTCTACCACATATCTCAAAGAGTATCTCACTCAAGTAAATTTATCAAACAATTGAAAATCTCTGTTCTTATCCACATGATATCACAGTGACAATTCAATCCTTCTATAGTTGTGTAGGCATAACTATGTACATAGTAAGTTTAAGAAACAATTTTAAAATTCATTAGTCATTCATTTATTGGAAAAAAATATTTTAAAAACATAAATTAAGTTTATATATTTTTAAAATTATACTAAAATAGTTATCTATCTATGTACGCAAACAGCATATGTTTCTAACTATACATGTATCAAGTTATGTACATAATCTATGCACGTGTATGTATGTATTATATATGCATCTATCAGTAGAGCTGTGATTGATCTACCTATACATGTTCATAAACTCCAGGTAAAGAACTCCTGACTGAAATTTTCACTGATAGATTATATAAAACAATATTGTCATGTAACTATATTATTTCATAAAGGAAAATGATTTGTCCTTAAATAGCAATTTAGATACTGATTCAGGATTTCCACTAAGATGGAAAAGAAAGGAATTTCAACTTTAAGAAAATATCTTCATTTTCTCTGGACTCTGTGTGTTTTTTTTTCCTTTCTCTCTTTTTTTTTTGATGAAGGGATTTGGTTAGATGATTGTGAAAGTCTGCTACAATTCTGAGAGTTTGAGGTCTATGTTTCTATAATCCTGCTTATTCCAAAGGACAGACATTAGGGAACAACATAGGAGTTGTGGTCCACTTAATGGCATTCTTATTGTCTTAAGCCTTTGTCTAGCTTCCTCATCTCTTCAGAGTCTTTGCCTTGAATTTTTTAAAAATAAATTCTATGTTCATCTTTTGCTTCTTGCTACTCCCAGTATTATCACTTATTAATCTGTATTTAAATTAAAGGGAACTGATTTTGAGCTTGGTAGTTAGCAAATCTCTCATATAATTTTTGGAATCAGCACTGTACTCTAGAATCATCAAAGGACTACTTTTCATTGGATTTAAACGAACAACTAAAATAAACCTAATCAGTGATATGAATGTTGACAATCCAAACATGAAGAGTATCATTTGAGGTAAATAAGATACTTCTAAGCAATGTCTAAAGATTTCATTTTTGCCAACAAAATCTTACCAACAAAAATGAAATTAGTAATGGCTGAAAATCTAATACTGTCATTTCTCCCATAAATTGTCCTTACTCATAGTTTTTTTTAAAGCTATGCTTCTTTCAACATTAGTTCTCTATTTTAAGAAATTTTGTTTCTTTGTTTATCTGCTTTTCAAAAAAACTTAATCCTAACTTTCCCCTCTCACTTTTTTAAATTAAAAAATATTGTAAATTATTAGTCCCAAAAAGGGAACTGATTCTTTTGATGGACCATCGTGAAGATATTTTAGAGATTAAAAAAAATGGTGCAATTAGAAATTATATCAGTTTGTAAATATAACTTAATACAGTCTTGGATTTATAATATGAAAGTTTTTTTTTAACATGAGAGATATGAAATAACTTTTAACATAAATAATGCAATTTACCTTCATACAAATTACCCTTTTATTTTGCTTGTTGATATTCACATTCATTAGCCTAAATACTTTAGCAAAATGCTATTTCATTTTACTGTTCTCAGCCTCGTCTTAACAAAGAGATATCAGTAATCAGTTACTAAGTAAAGTTATTAAATCACAAGCCTATTTTGTCCTTATTTATAGTGAAATATGATAACTCAGAAAGGGCTCAGAACATTTAAACTCCTAGAGGGAAGTAGACAAGAGATGGCCCATTGACCCAAGGTCTAACAAAAGAGCACTTGTGAAGGTAATATGCAAAGCAATAATTTTGTAGGCTGCCAATACGCTAAGCGTGGTGGAAGTCAATAATGCAGACTGTTCTTAGAAGCACAAATTTGGGAAATGCTTCCTATATTTTGTGTCTAGCCAGATGTGGTAAAAGGAGAATCTGTTTTATATAGGCTGGACTGGTTCTTTAAGGGGATGGGATGGTCCTTTGGATTTGTCACCCATGGAATCAAAGGTCTAGTCAATGATGATTTGCAATAAGAGCTTTGAGAGAGCTTCTATCCCTCTTTAAGGAATAACTTCCTGCTGTTGTGCTAAATGTGGAGGTAAAGGGAAGTATTTTTTTTTCTTAAATTTTTAATTTAGAAATTAACCCTTTTAGTTGTTTGTCATTATTAAATGACAACATCCTCTGTCATTATTATATTTCTAGTTCACAAGATCCTCAATGCATTCTCGTCTTGAGTTTGAACTGTACTCACCTCTGACCTTTGCCCAGAATATTTGGCCAACCTTTGACAAAATATACAGTAGATAAAGTGTATTTTTGGCCCTCGTCTTGAATCATTTTTTGTGCTCCTATTCTAATTTATATCCTATGCTCATTGCCTAATTCTTAGAAGTTGACTTTAAGCTTCCTGATGGTTCCCACTGTGGTACTCCATCTAAACCCATCCTTCTCTGATGATAACCTATGCTTTATGTATTTTTAAAATTTCACCTTACTTGTCATTCCATAAGTAAAAATTTACTGACTCAGTTCCTTGTGGGGATATGATAGTTTAATTTGTCTGAAAAATGAACTTACTTTAAGTAGTTAATATTAAATAGTAGCTTGATATTTCTTTGCTTTTGAGATAACACTTGCATTAAAAAAAAGTTATTCATAGGTTTAATCCAAAGGACTAATTAATATTGTAATTTTTAACAATGAAATCAAAGACTCTTATCTCTGATAAGAATGGAGTAAGAGATTTCAGAGGAAGAAAATCCTTGTGAGCCTCAAATTTTCTATGTAGATAGCTTGGGAAGACTAGTCATTTTGTTCCATACTAATAAGAAGTGAGTGTCCTTAAGTAGTGTTGAAATTGATTGTATATTTAGTGAAACATGAGGACCTTGGGGACTGGAGTCAGAAGAGAATGAGTTTGAATGGATCTCACAATTACTAGCTGTATAATCTTACTCAAATCATCTGACCATGCAGAACCTCACTTTCCTCATTAAAAAAAAGAGAGAAATTATAGGTACGTTAATTATCTCAGAGTTGTTGGTTGGTTTGTTTTTGTGGTGAAAACACTTTGTGAACATTTCAACAACTATATAAATGAAAGTTATTATTTACTACATACCTTTGTCAAAAAAGAGAACATCTTTGTTTACAAACTTGCAATCAGAACACACAAGTTCATTTTTCTGAAACCTAACTACAATGAAAATAAATTGACTATTAGAGAAGAATCTAAACCTCACTCCCATTTCTCTTCTACCCTCCAATTTGAATCCAGTCTCTGCTTAATAGCCTATTGTTATTTCTCCATAATTTATTATTCATGAATTTAATTTTATTCATCTAGCACTTATTAAGTACCTACTATGTGCCAGAATAGAGAAATGTTAGAATGTTGCTTTCAATTTATTTCAAATCCAAGTGTAATGAAAAAAATAAATATCATAAAGACATTTTTTTATGAATACTGTTTTCTGTATAAAGTGTCTTAAATGTATTCTAGATAAGGCTCATCATTCTTTCAGTTTTAACAAAAAAGAACCTCTGAAGGTTTGGTTATCAAGCATCATCTCTTACTAAGAACTCATAATTACTAAGACCTCAGGAAGGGGATACCATGACTTGAGAGTGAATTGGATTTAAATGAGAGAGGGCTCTGTAGTCACCAGCCTCACAAAATGTGAAACTGTGTGTGTGTGTGTGTGTGTGTGTGTGTGTGTCTATTGTAGGAACTAAGAGAGAAAACAAAGAGTAGAAGGAAGAAAGGAACAAAGAAAGTGTTGCATGGTAGAGAGAAGCCTGGTATCCAAGACAGAAAGATCTAGGCTCAAGTTTTTACTATAACATATTGGTTGTGTGACCCCAGGGAAATCATTTAATCTCTCATTGTCCTAGGAAGTTATATAAATCCAAAATGATAATTTGCAACATAGGTGCCTATCTACATTGGTCAAGAGTTATTTTTTTTAAGTAGAAGTCTTTCTATTTTTTTTAGGTACATGACAATGAAATGAAATGCGTACTCTCTCTCTCTCTCTCTATCTCTCTCTCCCCTTTTTCCCTTTCTCTCTATGTATCTGTATATATATGGCTATACACCCATATATATGCATATGTGTATGTTGACATGCATTTATATGGTGGTTTGCAAAGCACTTTATAAACATTATCTCACTTTATCCTGACAACAATCCTGAGAGATAGATACTATTATTATCTTTTTTTAAAAAAGCGAGGAAAATCAGTCAGACAGCAGTTAAATAATTTGCCTAGAGTCACAAAACTAGTATGTGTTTGAGTTTGGATTTGAACTCAGGTTATGTTGACTTCTAGTCTCTACTAAACTTCTAGCACCCAACCCATTGTACAACCTAGTGAATATTTTCATTCATGTTCTTTTAATCATGAGCAGATAATATTGTAAAATAGTAAAGGGAATTAACATATAAATAATAAAATTTTGAACCAATATATCAGTAAGAAAGAACAATGCATATAGTTTCTACTCAATTCAAGCAAATGGGTTAAGGGGCACCTAGAAAGCAATCATTCAGGAAATTAAAAATATTATAATATAATAATATTGAGGAAATCCCAGTAAGCAGGGATAATTAGAAGTCCAGATTATTGTCAGAAGTCATTGATGCGATCCTATTCACAAGCTTTTATTAAGTACTTACTTTATGCAAAACACTCTGCAAGACAATGGGGGTAAAAAAAAAAAATCCACTGAAAGGCAGTACCAGCCCCTAAAGAGCTTTTATCAATAGGTAGATGATTGTATAACACCAAGGTAGCAATAATTTTTATTTTACTCAGCCCAGATAACTATGCTTTTATTACCAGAAATTGTCATGGGAAATGTTAAATAAACTCTAGGATGGAAATAGACACTTAATATGTTGTTTATATTTCTATCTACTATGCTTATGTAGATTTTTCATAATTATATAAGCATATGGTTGACTTAACACATTTTGTATGATATCTGAAAGCAAGCATACATTATGTGTATATACAGGCACTTCTCAATTAAAAAAAAAAATGTCAACTTGCAAACAAATCCTGCCACCCTTGGCCCTATCTTCCCCACTGCTACCACAAGAAATTAACCGTGAATAAAATTGGATTTTTTATATATCAAAATTCAGAAATAGAGGAAGTAAATTGTATGGAAGAAAGTGTGTTAGATTTTGAGTTAGAAAACACAAGTTCAAAACTCAGATCTGCCAATTTTTTTCCCATACAAATCTTGGAGAAGTATTTTTTTTTAAATTTCCTTTGGTTTTCTTTCCTCACCTGCAAAGTGAGAGGATTGCACTCAAGGACTCCAAATGTCTCCTCCAACCCTAAATCTATGAGCCTTTGATGTAGGATAAATGAAATCACAAAAAGTAAGATCTGGTCTATGGATACATTCTACAAGCACACACACACACCCGCACACACATGCACGCACACACACACACACACACACATATATTTTCCTCATAAACAATTAGCTAAGGTGGGAGTGCCTGCTTATTCAAAAACGAAAGCTTTTATTACATAATGCAAGTATGCACATCTGTTTATCATCTATCTCTCTGCTTGGATCAATCACTTTGTTTTTATCTATATCAACATCTCTATGCATCTTTGTATCTAAAAAAAAAAACCTTACATCTCACCTACTCTTTTCTACAGGTATGTCAAGTGAAGGGAATTGAGATACCCAGATTTCAGTATAATAGGTTTCTGACAGTATACCTGAACTATATGGGTTAGGTATATTTAGTATTTGTTCACATCCAGAGCTATTAAAACTGTCTACATCAACCCAATTTTAGATTCATATAATATAGTTGCAACTCTTGATCCATGGTCTCACAATTTTGGACATATGCAAATTGGGTTTGACTCAGGGGGCCATGAGCACAAAAGGATCCAGTTTTTCTCTTTGATTCATTATGCCTTCCAACCTTGCGTTGCACTGTGGGGATAAATTCAAAATAAAGCTTCATTATGGCTTTTATCTAGGTTTTCTCCTTAAGTGGGTGTCAGGGTCACTATCTACTACAGGTACTCAGTGCATAAAATAACCTTTATTTGACCCTGAAAAAAATATGCATAAGATGAATAGAATCTTAAAAACTCTTCAATAAGTATAGAAATGAATAAAGCATTCAAATAACCTATTAGAAAGTCCCTAAAAGGTAAACATGATTGGGTTGAGGGGCGGCAACTGTCTTATACACATAAGTCTCCACTTTGCATCTACAAAATCTGAGCAATTAATATCAGTAGTGGTAAAAGCAAAGTCCTGATATCCTGTTCCCTACCATGATACGAAATGCCTTGAGCATTAGGAAACATGTTAGGAACATTCTTCCTTCTCTAAGAAACATGCTGGTTAAGAAATTTTCTTCTTCTAGGAGACAGATTCCCAATTGCCAAAACTAAAAGATCCTTGAATTTGACATTACCAATGAGGTATCCTCAAAGATTATTCAAGTCCACTCTCAAGTTTCTCCTTTTGTGTGTATGCAAGCAAATATCTGTTACTATTATATGTTTCTACAAAATGTCATGCCATTGCTTCTTAGACAGTCATGTGTTCTCGGAAATCTTAGTCTCAGATATATACTCAGAAAATGAAATAGAAAGCACCAGTGTTTGAAGATTCAAGAAGAATCAGCTGTGGACATCAGCTGTGGACATCAGCTGTGCACAATGTGTAGTTTGCCATATACTTGTGTTAAAATTCTTAGGTAGACATTCCCTTTGCACCCTGAATACACAAATGAAAATCAGTTTTGTTTGGCTTTTAGTCTTCCAGGTTCAAGGCTCAAGGGGAGAGAGAGAGAGAGACAGAGAGAGAGACAGAGAGAGAGAGACAGAGAGAGAGACAGAGAGAGAGCATGATAGTAAATCATATTTTGGTGGGGAGGAGTGGCTCTTATAAGAATTCATCCTCTAGAATGTTATTAATTAATCAAATGGGAACCAGCCCCAGATACTGGAAACAAATCAGTCTTTTCAGCGTATTGATAATACAAGCTTGTTTATGTCTCTCTAAGAGAGACCCTTCAAGTGTCTCCAGAGAAAAGTTCACACCATATAATCTCACCAAATTGATTGGAAAAACTCATCCAAATGAACACTGTTCTTGTTGCTCAATCATGTCCAACTCCTCTTGACCCCCATTTAGGATTTTTTTGGCAAAGATATTGGAGTGGTTTGCTATTTGCTTCTCCAGCTCATTTTACAGATGAGGAAATGAGGCAAACAGGGTTAAGTGACTTGTCAAGGTCACATAGCTAATAAGTTTCCTAAGCCAAGTTTGAACTCAGGAATATGAGTCTTCTAGAACTTAAGCCTGGCACTCTCTCTGTTGCCAACAATGACAGCTCTACCTTTTCTTATACTGTGATGTTTCCAGGAACTAATGGTTTATGCAGATTTTCACCTAAAATATTTGGTTCCAGAATTGCCCTTAACTGACATTTCTATGTCTACTTCTTGGTTTTTCTATTTCCCCCTAAATACCACAGTTAATAGTCCCTTCTGACTGTTCTCAGTGGACCATCCTTTGATAACGACTTATTCCCTTCTAATATGCTATGTACAAATAAAACAAATAACCAAGTTTATTAGAATTGTAAATAAAATAAATGACACACTGAATAAAGGCCTGAGTTAGAACTCAATAGAAGAAAATGCATAGACTTTATAATGTCTATTTCTCTACTCAATGTCTTAAAAAAAACCACAACTTTATATACATAAATATTGAAGTTACTGGAAGTGAGACCTTATTCTGGTTGAGTTTTAGTTGTTGTTTTTTCTTAACCATAGAATGACACTTTCCCAAAAATGAAATTGATTTAAAAACTAAAAGATTCATTTTGAAAATTTGATTTTTGAATGACTTCCACGTAATATCCTTTATCTAGTATGAATTCTATAGTTCTGGCTTAAATGGCTAGTTGCAATCTTTGGACCAGCTTCATTCATATAGGAAAATACAACACAAATAGTTAGCTAAAAAAAAAACAGCAGGAATGGGGGGGGAAAGTAATAGGAGCAAATACACGTTCCATTATACAGTGATCAGAAAATTGTAACTCAAGCCATCAAAGGATACTAATCTATCTTTTAAAAATATTACTCAAAATTTTGTGAATAAACAATATATGAATAACAACATTTTTAAAGCTTAACACAACATAATA
>CM053592.1:96921856-96938960 GCA_028646515.1 Pseudochirops corinnae | reverse complement strand
ATGTGGAGAGAGAGAGAGAGAGAGAGAGAGAGAGAGAGAGAGAGAAAGAGAGGGAGGGAGGAGAACCAGAAAATACTCCTAAGGAACATTTACAGTTAGAGGGAATGATCTGGAAAAAAAAATTCAGCAAAAGAGACAGAGAAGGGATGGCCAGATGGGTAGAAGGAATACCAGAAGATGGTGGCGTCCCAAAAGCCTAGAGAGAAGAAAGTATCAAGTAGGAAAGAGTGATCAGCAGTGTGCAGAGAAGTCAAGGAAAATTAACATCGAGATATAACATTTGACAAATAAGGGATCACTAGTACCTTTGGAAAGAGTAGTCTCAGGGGAATGAGAAAGTTAGAAGTGAGATTGTAAGATGTTAAGAAAAGAGTAAAAGGAGAGAAAAGGTATTTATTGTAGACAGCCTTTTCAAGGACTTTAACTTCAAAGGGCAGAAGAGAAATGAGATGAGTGTAGGGATGAAAGGATCAAGTGAGACTTTCAGGATGGGAAAACATGGGAATACTTATAAGCAGTAAGGAATGAGCTAGGAGAGAGGAAGAGAATGAAAATATGGGAAAGCATGGGGATGACAGAAAAGGCCATTTATTGGAGGAGACAGGATGGAATGGGATCATTTGAACAAGAAGAGGAGTTAAACTAAGAGAGGAATAAAACCACTTTATCATGGATGGAAGGGAGAAAGTGGCAGAGGGCAACAGAATGATAGGAAATGAGGAAAGGGTAGATAAAAATGGAGTTCATGGTGAATGGCCTCATTTTTTTTTTTTTGTAAGATATGAGACAAGTTTCTCAGTTGAGAGAGATAGAGCAGTGAGGGGGAGCCCTGGGAGGTTTGAGAAGGGATGAAAAAGTATAAAAGAGTCACTGTGGACAATGAAATAATGAATTGATAGAGATATAGCAGGTTTGTCTAGCAGTGGTGAGGGTCCAGAAGAGGTAACAAAAACATACATTTGTAATGCACCCAGTCAGAATATCTCTGTGATTGTATCCACCATTATTTATCAGGACATGTATAGGCTGAAGATGACAAATGGTGAGAGTGATCCAAACCTGAGTGTTAGCTTGGCATAATTTGAGTCATGATAAAAGGCTTCAACAGAGAAAGACAGTGTAGAGATAAATTGGTTCACCAAGGAGGTATGATGGGGAGGGGAAGATAGATTGACTGTTGTAGGTACTGGGAGAGACTAGAGAGGTTAGGAATTAGAATTCATGGTATTGATGAAGAGTAGCATTATGTAAGCGAAGGCTAAGTGAGAGATAAAAAGCCAATACATATTTATATGTAGTATAAATATATGTATACACATCTATTAAAAACACTATTACTATATTTTAAGTTAGATGGGCAACCTCTCTCTCTATATATATATATGCATATATATCAGATATATATGCATAAGCACACACATATATGTATATATCTGTATAAACACCGAGAAAGAGAGAAAATCTTTTAAATGTACATTGGAGTAGTCTAAATAATAGATGTTCTTGATCAACTTTTTTTCTTTTTTTTTTTTTTAAATGTGTATGTCTAGACCAAACTCTTGAAAGGTTATAGATTTTGTCTGAAATACTCTGCCCTGTTTGTTCCAGGGCTAGAGTTAATCAACACAATGACAAATTATGTTTTGTTCCTTTTTAATACTCAGATTTTCAAATAAATGTGTAATCTCATTGATTCATGACTTCCCTTCAACAATGACAATAGTAACACATCTATACCAGCTAATCCTGTGTAATAATGCAATTTTTTTAAAAAAAGTGAGAAATCGTGCTACTTTTATCATTAAGTTCCAGTGCCTTTTTATCATGTCTCAGCAAAAAAAAAAAAAATAATTCCTATATTTAGTAGTTGAAGACTTTCATAACTTGGCTTCAGTTAGTCTTTTAGGTTTATTTATTTCACATTGCTCCCCTTCATATATTACATTAAAAACAGCTTGTTGTTCTTCCCCTTACAAATCATTCTGTTTCTCATGTCTTTTCCTTTGTACAAACTGCCACCTATCCCTAAAGTAGTTCTCCCTCCTTATTCTTCCCTCTTATAATCCCTTGATCCCCTTAAGGTTCAGGTCAAATTACACCTTTTTACATATCTCTTCTTGATCTCCCCAAGTTTTTAATGTTCTCTTTTCCTTTTGAAATTGGATTCAAAGAATCTGGATTAGAATTCTGGCCCTATTCTATCTGTATCATTTTGGGCAAGTCATCAAATCTCTCTTAGTTTTAGTTACCTCATTTATAAGTTGTTTTAATGATATGATAACTAAGATTCTCTTCTGTTAGAAATCTATGATCCTATGAAACCAGATCAAGGAATCTCCACACCCTCTATCAGCACAATAAAGACAGTTTCCCTCCTTCAATTAGACAACAACAAACAATGTTTTTGGTTTTTTTTTTTAAGGGTTATATTGATTCTTAAAAATTTTAAATGCAAATGTAAGTGTGGCTTCAAATGCTACAAGGTTAGTGAACTAGGGCTACTGACCTAAGACTATGACAACCCAGTTCAAGCAAAAAGTAGCATTCAAGTTGTGCTGTACAGGAGGATTGAAGGTCATCTCTAGAAGCAGATGATCTTGCCTTTTCATTTACAATTGTGGATATTAATATCTTGTTAACACCATTACTTAAAAGGGTAAAACATATTCTTTGTATAATTTCATAACTCCTCTTCACTCACTAAGTTTGCCTTTTTGTCTTTTAAATGAAAATGAAATTATATAATATGTATAAAACAAGTGTAGAATGCTAAAACTAGTAATTAAACATTGTATTTTTGTACTTAAAAGACATAAACTGTTATATAAAATTATTAATTAATCTTTTTTTCAGTCACTCATAGTTTTAAGGCATTATTTGGAGTTTTTTCTATCTTCCTTCTAATTTTTAAGTTTCAGGTTATTCCTATATTTCTTCATGCAATCACTATTATTCCTCTTCTTTATAATAGCATCAGCAATAAGCAAAGTAGTCATAAAACAGTGCTTTAATTGGTGCTTAAAACCTCTCAGTTCAACACACATGGTTTTCGTATTTTCAGTAACAATCAATATGCACTATAGTCCACTTTCAACATTATGCCAATTAATTGACTGGAAACCTTTCACTAGCATTTGCAGAAAAATAATTATATAGGTCACAATATTTTACAGAAAAATGAGATTATATAGCATGCAATACAATGATAGCAATTTTAGATAGCTTATATTGTAACAGATAAAGCTAAATATGTAGATGCTCTTATTTCCTTTGACTACATATTAACTATATATAGTTTTATATATATATATATATATATATATGACTTATTCTGCATATTTATTTTGAACACTTTTGATTCTGTTTTTTTTTTTTTCCTTTCTGGGCTACAAGATAAAAATGTCCATTGAAAATGCCAATTATGACACACTTAGATTCAAATATTAAACCTCACAAGAACAAGAAGGGGAAGCATGGCTGAAGAGATGTTCACATGAAAAAATCAAGGTGGCATTAATAGTCTGTGAACCCAATGAGCTAACAGAGTGAGATGACAGTATATACTTAATATGCTTTATGTAAAGTTGTAAGAATTTTTAAATGTTTTTAATGGCAACACCAATATTGTTTTAAGAAAAACTTTGACTGTTATAAATACCCAAATCAATCAACAAAGGACATATGAAGGAAGACTATCTGTAGCCAGAGAAAGAACCAATGAATAGAAACATGTCTGGGATGATTTTAGGTATATACACATATTTTTCTAATGGTAGCTACTTCTGGGAGAGAAGAAAAAAAAAAGGAGAAACAAAGCACATGATAATTTCATTATATTTTTAAAAGGAAAAAGCAGTTTGTACACAGTAGATTAACAGTTTCATTTGCAATCATCTTTTTTTTTTATTCTGCTATGCTATGAAAATGCTTGATTTATTTCTGAAGTTCAGAATAAAATAAGTAAAAAAGTAGTATCTGAGGTGAGGAAGAGATATATGGTGTCCAAACAGTCTCCAGAGTGGTATGTTAAGTCTTATATGCCACATAAAAAACAAACAAAACAAACAAACAAAAAAAAAACAGGCAAGTTCTAATCTTAAGTCTAGCTTCTGACATATATTGACTGTGTGATACAGGGCGTGGCACTTAATATGTCAGTGCCCCACATAATTTTTAAGACTGTAAGGTAGATAATAGTTGTTTCTATGCTTTGGTAAAGGAAATTTCTTATTTGGGAACCAGTGAAATCAGATGCAGTTAATAATATCAGTAACAGAGTAAATATTGGAAAAAATACAGATCTGGAGGTGGTGAGATAAGTTAAGAGACTAGCACAGTAAGTTAGTGGTCCAATGATTATATTAGCATAGAGACAGTGAGAATGGAAAGAAAGTGAGGGATGCCAGAAACATTGTAAAGGGGGTACTGCCAGATCATAGGCAAGCCAAGGGAGAGAGAAAAGTCAATTATCTTTAAGTTTTCCAGTCACGATAAATTGACTTTGGGAAACCAGTAACAATGAGAGAAATAGAGAAGTCAGAAGGAAAAAAAAATGCAGCAAAATGATGAGTTTGATTTTAAACACTGATTTTCAGTAGGTTGTGGGATAGGTGCCCAGAAGTCAGTTAGAAAGTCAGGACCAGAGATCAGGACAAAGATTGGGGTAACAGATGAAAGATTTAATATACACCTTTGCTAGAAAAAGTAGCTTAAATAAAAACCAAATAGATGAGAAAACCAAGAAAACTAAACATATTATTGCTATTGAAAAAAAGGCCAAGAGTTAAGCTCAGAATGGGATGGGGGTGGCAAAGAATGAAGTCAAGATTTCAAAAGAGACAAAAAAAAACCTGTTAGCTAGGAAGATAAATAGAGTGGTTTGGTATTTTGGAAAAAAAAAAGAGTTATAATAAAAAATGTTAGTGGTCAGTAATGCTAAAAGCTTAAGATGAATCACAACCTAAGATGGATTTCCAAGTAGTCTTGGTTCACAGTGCCCTTATTTTATTTTTACTGCTTTTTTTTTCACAATTCTCCTAGACTAAAATAAATACCTAATGGTTCTTTTTATTAAGTTGTTGGGTCCAAATAATTTGATAAGTATTTATATCACAGTAACTTTGTATAGCTATTTGAAAAAAAATAATATTAGTTGCATTTTTAAATTTATTTTTAAAATAACCACAATTACTAATGTGATATGTGTGTCTGTTGATCACTAACTTCTCAAACTGTAGAGTCAGATTGGACATCAATTGGTGTATTTGCTGTTCCACATTGATTTAATGCAGTGTTTGCTTTTTATCATAACAGCTTCTGGAAACCGAGTTTTCTCAAAATATCACAATTGAAAAAGATGAGAAATTACTGACACTGTCAAAACTATGAACAAATAAAAATATATTTCAAACATTTGAGAAAATCATCAAAAGGCGATGTAATAATGAAACTGCTAGTTCATACCTTGAGCTAATAGTTCTTGTGGTATCTGACAGATGAAAGATCTTGACTATTTCTGTGTTAACCTCAAAAATATAAAATATCTGGTGTTTTTGCTGTGAGTTAGCCATGGAGCTCTGAGTTACAGCGGCACACATAGTGGGAAGCAAGTTTCTAAGAGTTAGGCACAATAGAACATATTGATTGATTGCCCTTGTATTTGGCAAAGTGTTGTGTTTCAGAAATACGGTCTCAAGGTTGAATAATTTTAAGATATTGACTTCTCTCAAGGAAGTGAAGACTATCAAATTAGCTGATATATGTACAGCTGTTTTCAAATCTTAAAACTGAATTTGAATGCTAGCTATTATTTCCTGTACTCAGGTAGTCATCAAGTCCTATCAAGGCATCCTTTTCAATGTCTCTACTTTCATCACTTTCTTTCCATTTTCAGTACCGTAGTTCCATCTTCTTTATGTTTGAGTTCCCTCATCTTTGAAATAAGGAGGCTGGAATAGATGATTTTAAGAGACCCCTTCCAGCTCTACATTGCTAATCCTAAAATCTTAGATGGGAATATGATACTGTTATCTTAATTGATCTTTGTAGTTGTAAAATATTTTATTCTTCAATACTTCTTACAAATCCATTTTTACAAATTTTTAACTTTAGTGAAAAATGTCTAATGAGTAGGCAGTAATTAATTGGAGAGAAGCAACTATCCTGTGATCTTCCCTGATTGCTCATCACAGAATACTGCAGTCTATTAAAATTTTAGTTTGAGAATCATCTAAACCCAATAGAGAGGCACATGGCGACAATGATTAGGCTATCATACATTACAAATAAAGAAACATGTAGAGAAGATAAAAAGGATGTTACGAGAGAAACACATACACCCCTCCATATGCCCCAAATGTGTTCTAACAGATTGTAAAGCCTCTCTCTTTCTCTCTCTGTCTCTCTGTCTCTGTCTCTGTCCCTCTTTCTCTATCATCACTGGAAAGGAATGGGAAATATTCCATATTTACAATTGTATAGAACCTTCAAGATTTAGTTTAGAGGTGTCAAACTTATGGTGAGTCAATGTGAAGAGAATCAGATTGATATATAATTGGTTAATGCTTAGCAAAATAAACTTAAAAATACAGATTAAAAACAAGAATTACGTGTTCATGAGATGGATTCATTGCATTGGCAACTTTGCTTATTCTTTTATTTTTTGCTTCCTTTTTGATTAAAATGGAAAATTCAATTTGAAGGAGCTAATGGGAAAGAGGAATACTTTCCCCCAGAAATGATTTTAATATGAATACAAATGACATCAATAAAACATAGTTTTAAAATAATGGACTGTTTAGGTAGTGAGAGTAAGGAACAACCAATGCATGGCCTTTATGTAACCACACATATGTGTTAACTCCAACGTGTTAAAGTGTGAGGTAATCATCCAGTCCCTGAACACTGGATGGATTCCCTATTTATCAGAAGATATGAATGAGAGTGACAGGGGATGGGCATGCATGGACAGATTAGAAAGGATACCCATATATTCAATCTTATGCCCTGCTCCCTAAACTAGAATCTACCACAATATGGGAGTAAGTTCCTGAGAGTCTTTAAATGTGAAGAGATAATAGAGAAGTAATACATGACTGATACATGCGTCACCATAACTACATTTTTTCATTTTGCTTCACAATAAGCATTTGCTGTTGGTACCTGATATAGTAATAAAATTTGTCTGATGAAGAAATTGAGATGCTGAGAACTTATATGACTTGAATATGTGAATTACTAGTATTACTTAGAGGTAGTATTTAAATTCAAGTCTTTCTTATTCTAGGCATGAACTCAAGGTCCTTTATTATCCTCATTGCTCTTCTATGAAAACCCTTCTGCTTGTATCTTTCATGTCCATGATTTTCATAGGCTGACTCCACCTCTCACCCCCATGTATCATTCTCACCTCTTCTTTGAATCCTTTATTTCCTTCTAGATGAGTTCAGATACCACTTCCTACGAATAAACTTCCCTGTTTTGACTTCCTCCATTGCCTACTTCTTGGGGCTCTTTCCATTCTGAAAATATATTATGTATACCTATCTGAGTACAAAGGTATTATTGCTTTTTGTCTTTGTTTCCCAAGTGCCTATCACAGTGACTTGAATGTAGCAAAAATTCTTAATAAATGATTGTTGAATCGATTTGACTCCCAAACACCTTCTTTCTTAAAGGAAGAATCCTGCTAATCTTAATAATTTGTTATGAAAATATAAAAATATAACCTGGAGATTTCTAAGTGCTTCCATTCATGCTCATTAAAAAAAAGGGGGGGAAAATTTAGGTCACTCAAAGAAAAAAATAAGACTTCAAAGATTATGAAAATAAAGGTATCATGAGAAAACATGTGCCACAAAGGTATTTCCTCCATGTAGCAGGCATGTTTGAATAAGAAAGGAATCACTTTTTCACAGTTCTGGGATTCCTCAGTTAGATGTTTGGAAGTAAAGAAAGGGTTTGTTAGAACTAAGAGTGATGAGATGCAGCTTTGGACACATAAACGATGGAACTAGGAACATAGCCACTACTCAGGACAGGGTAACTACAAAACAAAAATTTGGCCTTTCATTGAGGTCACTAATGTCGAAGCAGAGATTTTGCAAAACAGTACTGCTTAAGTTGGGAACTTTGAAATAAGCTGCTTTTAGGTAACAGGATTCTGTCTTAGGACTGTGGTCTATATCTGTTCCCTAGCTAAACAAGATTCAGAGGTTAGCCATGTTTTTCTCTTTTTAGCTTTACAATAATTTGTTCGGTATTTAAATGAGCTTTGATAGTTATGGTGGCTTACAAATTGAATATCCCATGGGGAGAGGAAGAAATAAAACAAACTCATATGTTTCCAATTTTTACTTCTGGGTTATGAAAAACATGAGCCATAACAATGTAATTAGAGAGGAGTATGTATCAGTCATTGAAACACGGTAACTGGTACATTCAATGAAAGTGTTGATTTCCATAGTGTATTTTATCTACTAAATTATTTTATGATTTTTCTTCTTATTCACTTTTTGAGTGGACAGGTAACATTGTTCTAGGAATAAAGGCATATATATATGATGCATTGTAATCGTGCCTATTTTTCTGTTTAAGAAATGTATATCAGATTTGTTCTTTGAAAATTCAGCAAGCCATATAAAGTTATGAGGATAGTGCATTGTCAAATACTGTGTTTTGCAAAAAAAAAAAAAAAACCACAAAAATTGCCAAGTATTGCTACTATTACTACTACTACTATTACTACTACTACTACTACTACTACTACTACTACTACTACTACTACTACTACTACTACTACTACCATTACTACTGTTGCTGCTGCTGTTGCTGCTGCTGTTACTGGTGCCACTACCACTACTGTTTTATTGGCAAATGGTTTAGAGATGATCTAACATTGCAGGCTATTCAATAAGCTTTTAAAGTCCTGCATTCATTTTTAAGAAGGTTATATGGAACATTGATTTGCTAAAGGAATAAATAAGATTTTTGCCTTTATAAATTTACTACACTGAGCTTTTTTCATAAACAAACTGCTTAAAAATGTGTGTGCTTTAAACAAATGAACCTAAGCACTCTATATCTCATGGAGTAAAGTTGTATTAAATAATAAATCACATTTAATTTATATATCCATTTAGACATTGAATTATAAATACCTATGTCTTCAACCTTACATATTAGCAAGAACAGAATCAACAAAAACATGTTAAAGTGAATATGATAGCCCTTTGTATTTTAATAAATGTAAGGGTATTTACTTAATTCAATATGTATCTCAAATAAAATGCTTCCTTTTGCCAGATGATTTCATCTTCAAATAAAAAAATTAATTTCCAATATTAGCACTAACAAATATTATTGTTAAGCCAATTATTCTTAGCTGACATTTATAATTATAAAGGAAACCATCAAATTGCCCAGAGATACACTTTGTAGCTATTATTCTTAAAGCATATATTTGGCTACATAGCTATGTTGCTCAGGGTAAAGAGAATCTAATTTAATGTTAAAAGCTATCTTTGAAAAGCATTTGTTGCACTGGTAGTTTGGATATGTAGGCAATGCTAAAATAAGGAAGATTCTTGAATGTAGTAGCTCATTAACATGAGAGAAAAACCTCTGGGTCCTAATATAACACATTTAGTATACTTTCAAATTTACATGCTCATTGCTAATTGTAGCAGAATCAATCCTGAAAATATAAAAGTTGTCAGAGGAATAAAATATTTATCATTTTAGTTTGAAATGTGCTTTTGAAATCTTTTGGGGTTGGATACTTTTGTTTTCCCAAGAAGTTTTTATCCATTTTATTTCAAGGTCATCTCAGGATTCCATGGTGACAGCAATTTCATCTAAAGGCACTTCTACATTTAGAGATTATGTTCTTTAACTATTATCACACACTGGCAAAATCATAAACATTTTGGGGGAAAATTTGAAAACAAGATCAGTCTTTGCAGGAAAATATCACCAAGAAATTTCGGATTTCTTTTTGACTTTTTTGGTAGCTTGTAAGAAACTATTTTTTGACAACATAACACTGCAGCATTGGATTTTATCCATCTATAAAAAGAAATATCAGTCAAAACCATGTAATATACTTGATTTTGAAGTACTAAAAGGGTTGAAAGTCATAATGTATTTCAAACAATATTTCCATTTCCATTTTGCAAACTATTAAATAAGTTTTCGATTGTGGTTTGTCATTGGGACCTTTTTTGTTTTTTTTTTCCTTTCTGTTTGAGGATATTGGTGAGAAAATTCAATCAATCAATATATTAATTAATCAGTCAGTCCGTAAGTATTTAGTGACCTTCTGTAATGGCAAACACAGAAGTAGTTCACACCTTGTTTCAGCTGTTGAATTAACACTTTGTTTCTTTCAAGTTTCTTTTGAGCCTTGTATCTTCTGTTAAGAAACAGAACATGTGAACTCCACAACTTGTGAAACCTAGAATTCATAAACTCCTGCATCAGGAAGGGGAGGAGCTAAGCACCATATATAAGGAGAGGCCCAGGCTAGAGACAGCAGAACTGAGAAGAGGAATCTTGTGGTGGCAGAGTCAAAAAGGAGAAAACTTGTGATATCCTGGCACTCTGTCTTCTCTGTCTGTGTTGATGGTGGGTTTTGTTTTGTTTTGTTTTGTTTTTTTTTTTTTTTTTTTTTTTTTTTTTTTTTTTTTTTTTTTTTTTTTTTTTTTTTTTTTTTTTTTTTTTTTTTTTTTTTTTTTTTTTTTTGCAATACTGTGTACAGAAGCCATGGGATCACTGGATACTTACTGGAATCACTGAAAGATGATTTTCTGATTGTATGTTTACAGTAGTCCTAGAAGAGGGTTTTGGTGGTCCTGGAACTTTACTGATGACCTCTTGGACCCTTTGTTTGTGGGTCTGTGTTGATTTCTACATTGATGATTTGTGTTGAGTACTCAGACCTTATTGATAGGTCAAAGTTGATTTCACAGGCAGATAGTAAATTGATTATGGTATTGGCAATGTGTATGAATATTAGTGTGGCTCTGTCAAGCTTTGTCTTCCCAGAAACAGGAACTGTGAAAGACTTGAGATGAATTAGACACTGTGAAATTCAATATGGAATGGGAACTGGGTAAAGAAATGGTAAAGAAGCTGGACAAGGAACTGGCTGTTGCTTGCCTTTGAACCCAAGTGACAGTTGGAGCTGGGACCATGTAGGAGGAACCAGGGAAGCTGAGGGCCAGCCTTGAGTTAAGCTGAAAGAAAACTTTACTTGGATACTGTGTACTGACTGAGAAGATTATGGTTTACTGTGACTTTTGGGTGGAGAACTTTGACTCTTGTACTTTGTTATCGAATTAAGGATTTTGTGATTGAGTAAATGAATGCACTTTGTTGGAAACTATATCACTGCTTTGGTGAAAATTACATGGCCATTTTAACGATAAGTTGTTGAGTTGTGACATGGTGAATGCTGTGTTTTGATTTTCTGTGATAAGTTGTAATATTCTGAAAGTTGTACTTTGTTTTCTGTGAATGTTTTGCTCTGCTTTATTACTGAATAAATAGTTTACTGTACCATGTAATCAGAACCTTGAAAGCTGTTCATGGAAGCAGTCCTCTGGAGAGTTGCTTGTGCTTGGCTTCACATCTTCTATGTGTCAAGTTCTATTAGAGGTACTCTGATTAAAAGTAAAAAAAAAATAACTCCTACTCACAAGGAGTTTATACTCTAATGAGAGAAAAAAACAAATACATTTTGTATATTTGACAAATATATCCTACATAAATATAAAAGTTAATAAATACAAATATATAAAATCATTTTATTTTATGGTAGTTTGAGAGGGATGGAATTAGTAATTAGGAAAAGAAGGAAATTGACACTTACGTATATATTATATGTTAGTCTCTATGCTTAGTTCTTTACAGATAGCACTTATGATACAATAACCCTGTGAGGTAGATACTATTACGATCTCCTTTTTGCAATTGAGGTAACTAAAGCAAACACATAATAAGTGACTTTTTTAGGGTCACACAGCTAGTACCTGAGCTTTGATTTGAAAACAGGTCTTCCTGATTCCAGGCTCAAATCTTAATATACTGGGCTACCTAGTGGCTTCAGGCAGATCATATTTGAGCTGTATCATAAGGACAGAGGGATGCCAAAAAGTAGAGGTAAGGAGGCTTTGTGTTCCATTTTGGGGTATCCAGTCTAAAGGCATAGAGAAGGGATGTGGAGCATCACATGGGAAAGAGAAAGACAGAACTGGTTTGCAGAATTCAAGAGGGGAAATAATTTACAGTGAGAATGAAAAGACAGATTGCAGAGAAGTTTTATAGATTTCAAAAATTTAAGCAGAGTTTATATTTTGTGAAGCAATAGGAAGCCATTGTATCTACTCTGCATCACATAATATGGTAAGCACTAAGGTTACAAATAGAAATAATTAAATATCTCTAATTTCAAGAAGCATCCACTTCTAATGGACATATCTATCTTCTCTGCAATGTGTAATTTTAGAGATTGACTGAGAAATAGCAAAATTAAATGGCTTGCTTGGGATCAGAAAGCTAGTATTTGTCAGAAGCAGTGCTTGGACCCACTTCTTCCTCATTCTAAATCCAGATCCATTTCTCCTTGCTGTGTCTAGTTCCAGATTTGGAGCTTTAAAATAGATGTTCAAGAGTTTAATGGATTTAAGATTACAGAAAGTTTTAAAAAAATCACTAGTGTGTTTCTAATAAAATAGGTCTTTCAAAATTTGATGAATTTTTATTTTTTTGTTTTCTCCTCTTTTGCATTTGCAAAAGGTCGATTACTTTGATTTCAAATGGGCAGACTCTCAAGTAAGCTAGTCTGAACATAGACTTTAACGAAATCAATTTTTAAAAAATGACAAATTTATAAATTTGGTAATCTGTATATTTTGTTCTTAAATTAATCTTACTCTATAACTTTGAATCATTTAGACCCTTTAACCTAGATTTGAAAGGCAGCAAGGAGCAATGAACAGAAATATGGATTTGGAGAAAGGAAGACATGGTGCTTTCCCCACTGTTACATGCTAGTTTTCTAAATTGAGATAAATACAATAAACAAATCATTTAAATCCATTAAAATATTTTATTTATAAAGTTTTGAGTATTTTGTTTCTTGTTAGGGGTGTGGAAATAGAACACTGATCAATTAATCTTCCTTACAAAGAGAGTAGACCTTTTCAGATTTGGACAATTTTATTTGTAGAAAAGTATAGGGCCATAAAGAGTTTTGAAGAACTTCAGAGGGAAATAGTTCGGCAAAGGTACAAACAGTTCTGAGAGGAACTAAGAGAAAGCAAACCTAAGAGGAGGCCTGCACAACTTGCAACCCATGGATTACAAGGATTTTTGGTAGCCCATGAAATATATAGAAGAAAACATTCTTTTTCTGTAGAGGAAATCCTTTGGCATGCAGAGAATGTTCCAGGGGCTGCAGGTTAAGCAGGCCTGCCTTAAGGAAAAGTGGTTATTTGAAACAAAGAGGACTGAGGGATATTGTTTCTCAGCAGCTCAATTAAATATGACTTTTTGGGGGGACATTGAGGTTTATGCCTGGGAGATCCTGATACAATTTTTTTGGACACTATGAAATAAGTTTATATTGCTATTTTGTGTGAAAAAAGAAGTAATTTCAGTAGAGCAGCTAATGTGAAAGTGCCTCCACCCTGAGTAGACTCTTATTTGTGAAGTACAAGGACATCAAAGTCTGACATCCAGAGCTCGAAGCTGCCCATGGCATATATATTCCCATACCCAAGTGACTTCCTCTTGAATTTTTGTAGGTTTTCAGTGCTCTTTTCTCTAGACTTCATATGCATTTGTGGGAGAGAGTGACCCAGGTTTATAGATGAATTGTTTTATTATGATGATACTGCTTGCCTTCTGATTCATAAATGGTTCATCATTAAGAATTTATAGTGTTACTTGATTGATTTTTTAAAGTGAGGAGCTCAACAGTAGCAGTTCAGAAGTTATACATGTGTGGAGTAGGCATAAAGTTTCCCTTCCCATTTTATTACTAGAATCCTGAAAGTGAGTTGTCATTGTATTGCCATTCCCTCTGGAGAATACCTTTGTCCAGTAATGCAGGTATAGATTGAAGTGAACACAAAAAGTCCATGCAAAAATATTCCACTGAACAATTACAAATATGAGAAAACACTTAAAAAGTGTAACACAGAAAGAATCTGTTGGGCAGAAAAGGGGTACCTTACTACACCCACAGAGCAATCATCTGAGAACAGAGCAATCTTAATCCGCAAATTCTTAGAAGGTGCCCCATGTCTAGAATGCAATGTTTCATTATCATTCTCTCTCAGAAATCTTGTCTTCATTCAAAGCTCAACTAATGTATCACAACATTTTTTAAGTCTCTCATTCCCACACATGTTAATGGGCATCATTTTTCTTTGAGCTGAATGATAGGATACATACTTTTCAGCAGTTTTTTCTTTAATTGCTCCTTTTAATTTTAAAGTGTTTGTTAGTAAGTTTTAGGGGATTTTATTTTGTTATTTAGATTAAATGACATTTGAAGATACTAGTTCTTTTAAACTATTGCAAATTTAAAGGAATTCTAAGACCTAACATATATTGTCTATGATCATTATTATGATTGATTACAAACAACTTGAAAATGTTATAATATTCAGAGCAAAGACTGAAATTAAATATTTCATAAGCACTAGTAGAATATTGCTAATAATTTTTTCCTTTCCATAAAAAGAGCTATTGTTGGTGTGGAGTGGAGGTGTAACTTAATAAAAAGCAAATTATGACTTAGAGAATATACTGTACTTTGATTTGCATTGTACCCAGAATAGCTCAATAAAAAAGTACAAATCTGAAAGACTTGTTTACCAAAAAAGCAGAGATAATATAAGTCTTAAAAGTATCTTCAAACCTATTCTAACTTCTGTGGATATTAGGAAGATGGGTTGATTCTAATGAGTTGAAATTTAATAGGAATAATTTTAAAGTTTTATAGTTAGGCTCAAAAATGAACTAGACTTAAAAAATGAGAGACAGTGAGAGACAGAAAGACAGAGAGACAGAGATAGACACACACATACAGAGGGAGAGAGAGAGAGAGAGAGAGAGAGAGAGAGAGAGAGAGAGAGAGAGAGAGAGAGAGAGAGAGAGGAACTTTTAAGAAACCACTTTCATAGGGAATATTCAGAGAAGAAAGAAGTAAAGCTTTGGTGGGCCTAAAGAAAGGGATGATGTGGGCAGTGAGGTAGGCTTCCTAGGGTTTATGCTGCAGAAATTCTTTTACTCACACAAGGTATTTTTGCCTTAGAAAACTTTGGAGGGGAACACATGGTCACCCCCCCCCCCAAAAAAAAAAAAAAAAACAACTTGTGAGGCAGCATAGAAAGGCAGTTTAGAAGGGTGAATTCTCAAAAGAGGTCTCCCAGCAGTTAGTAATAGTAAGGGTCACAAATAAGTGCCAGATTGCAAATGGTAATGTTGAGACACAGGGATGTGTTTGAGGCCCGGGAATTAGTTGGGTCACGTGGAGGTTAGAGCGTATTGCCCCATCCCTGGCCAGGGGATGTCTCATTGCTCAGAACTTTCTTGTGTGGGATGCCTGAGGTTCCTGATTGATGTCTCCACACCTTGGGGTCTTCATGCCATTGTAATTACAATTTACCTCCCCTCTCTTAATCCCGCTCAGCTGCGCTGTGTCACGTGTGGGGTGCGGATCTGGGGTGGATAAAAGGATCCAAGCCTTGGAGGGGAGGGCGCCTGAGAGTCCAACTTTAATAAACCCTCTTAAAAACATCCAGAGTCCTCTCCTTTGAAAGGGTAAGTACCTTCTGCCCCTGAGGGCAGGGCTTTCGAACCCTGACAAGTAATATTGAACAAGTACTCTCATTGACATCTGATTAAACTTTTAGTGTTATAAAAGGAGGAAAAACGGTGATATTCTTTCTTTCTCTCTTCTTTCACAACTCTGATCAGGTTGGAGATTGCAGAGATAAAGACAGACAAGAAAATTAAGGGAATCTTTTATTTTCCTGATTTGGAGAAATTTATGGCAGTATATACTAGAGCCCAAAAACTGCAATTAAAATATAATATCTTTAATATAAATTTCCAAATTATGGCCACCATTAAAACATTTTAGTGGATTTTAGAGGTTTGTCATCAGAATTACGATCAAATACAGACAGCACACACATTTCTCTCCTTCTGGAGGTCAATAGATATAGAGTCAAGTAATAATCTGGAAAAATGAAAAATAACCGGGGAAAATTTCAGACTACAGAAACTTAGGTGACAAGGAAGATCAAAACACACACGCAGAAGAAGACAACAAAATAAAAGCTCCTACATCCCAAGCTTATAAGAAAAATACAAATTTGTCTCAGACCATGGAGGATGTCAAAAAGGATTTTGAAAATCAAGTAAGGGAAGTAGAGGAAAAAAATTTAAAGCAAGTTTCTCTGATAAAACCCTTATTTCACTACTATATAAAGAACTGTCTCAAATTTATTTTTAAAAGCCATTCCCCAATGCATAATTGACCAAAAGATACAATCAGTTTTTAGATGAAATAATTAAAGCTATCTATAGGCATATGAAAAAAAAATATTCTAACTCAAAATTAATTGGAGAAAGGCAAGTTAAAACAGTTCTGAGGTACTATCTTAGACCTACTAGATTGGATAACTAGGACCAAAAATGAAAATGACAAAGGTTGGAGAGAATGTGGGAAGAAGGAAACATCAATGTACTGTTGTAAGAGTTGTGATTTGATTCAACCATTATATAGAGCAATTTGGAACTATGTCCAAAGGACTGTGCAACCATGCATGCCCTTTTTCATAGCAATATCACTACTAGGTCTATATTCCAAAAGAGATAAAAAACAAAAAGGAAAAATACATATATGTACAAAAATATTTATAGAATCTCTTTTCTAGGGAAAGGAAATTAGAAATTGAGGGGACATAAATCAACTGGGGAACGGCTGAATAAGTTTTAGTATGTAACTTTGATGAAATACTATTGTAAGAGAAATGAGGAATCAAAGTTTAAAGTAAAAGGTTAGTTTCAATATTTCTATACTTTAATT
>CM053592.1:96897983-96921356 GCA_028646515.1 Pseudochirops corinnae | reverse complement strand
AGTGAAAGCAGAGGGTTTGGAAATTGGTAGTGCCGGTTCCTAATTTCTCAGGAAAAAAATGAGATTTTTGAATGCTACCATTTATGTTTATAAATCCAATTTGATTTGGTTACGGTTTGTCCTCAAACTAAATTACACTGCTGTTTTATTTAAAGTGAAATGTCTTCTCCTCTTAGGATAATTGAGACATATTAGAACTTAATGCAAATACATTTGCCACTTGGTATTGAGACCACATGTTGGGAAAATGCATGAATCAGGAAAACCTTAGTTCAAATTCAATTCAATAAATTTATCAGCTATGTGATCTTAAGCAAGTTACTTCACCTCTGTTTACCATAGATTCTCAATCTCTAAAGGTGATAATAATAACATCTACCTCCCAGGCCTGTTGTGAGGATCAAATAACATAATAGTTATAAAGCACTTAGCACAGTGCCTGGCACATGGTAAGCACTAGGTAAATATTAATACATTTAATACATTAAATATTCTATTTTGATTTTCTTGCAATCACTATAGAATGCCAAAAGTGATAAAATGAATAGCTCTCAAAGTAATGAAATTTGGAAATGTGTTTGACTGAATTGATGTCATCTGACTGGTAATGAGTTTTGTTTTGTGTTTTAAATATATGTTATATTTGTATGTTATCATTATATTTCTATTTTTTATATTGTGAAATTTGGAAAAAAAGCATTTCATCAGAAATGCTATGAGAAAAGTAACCTCTCTTTTAATCTGGATGCTGTTAGATTATATATTGAGTTGTTAAAAGAATAAGATGAAAATATTTTAAAATTGTTATATAGGTAATGGGGGATATTTTGCTCAGAAATGGATGAATTATTTGACTATCACTTATGAAAATTAAGAAGTTGAATCTGTTAAAGTTATATCTGTTGATGTTACTTCTTTGAACCAATTTAGCAACAATAGACTTTAGATTAGAAGATTTTAATTTTTCAACCCCTAATGTCAATTAGGACTTAATAGGAAATACAAATTAATGGTTTATGGTCATCAGGATTTTTCTGGGGTTTTGAGTGAACTATCATGTATTTACTGTATGTCTGAAATTTTAGAATTAATTTATAAAAGAAAGATTTCCTTATGTGCTCATTTTTAACTCTTAACAAAACATGAGAAAAAGTGTAATAACCAAGCCCTACTGTATGATTAGTGAAGTTTTGCTTTGTGAGGTGAAATCTCTTGGAATTGTAATTTGACATCATTCTAAGTTTTCATTTCGAGTATGATTGTTTCAATTTTCATGAAGCCAATAGTCCACTATTCAAAGAAAATGCCATGTGTTCCCCAAAGGCAGTACATTCTGAGAATGGCTTCAATTAGATATCTGCATCTGGGAAAATTGAGGGTACCAACTTGTGTGAACAAAGTAGGATCTTCTTGATTTGGTTTCTCATCTGAATGGGAAAATTATCCACCTGATTAATTCCAAACATGGATATGATACCCTATGAATACTGTAGAACTTTGTTGTGTAATTGACTTGCCTGAAATCAAACAGAGCAAAGGAAATTTTCCCCTTGTTATGGTTTGTGGTAGATCAATCCTTGCCCTTGAAGGGACAGTACTGGCATTTTCATAACTGAGTTCCTTGTCCTTTTTCTTTTTCATTTCATAGCTTTATTTCTATTATTAGAGCAGATGAATTGTGGAAGTTTTTTTTTTTGTCATTTAAATGGTACATATAATCAATTAATCTAATTAACTAATAGATTAAAATAAAAACATCTGAGTTTCTGAAATAGGAAAAAAATAGAAAAGATTTTACTATTGCTAATATGTATTTTAGGTCAACACCACATCCTATGCAACTTAGGTAGATGGATTCTTAGGCTTGCCATCTCCTTGCTAATATTTATATATTCATGTATAAGATTGGGTCCTTAAGGAATCCTGTTCTTTCAGGTTTATTATAGGATAAAATGCATATCATTTTTAAAATAGGTGGGAGGGGGAGGATGAGAAAAAATGTAAGAATTTTTAAAAGTTTAATGGAGTAATAAACTTTGAGACATTGACAAGATTAGAACTAGGATACGTGTGTATATGTATTTCAGCTACCAATTATTTTTAAAAGGAAATGTGTTAGCAATAAGTTCTCAAAATTTAATTAAGGATTTTACATATAAAATTGCATTAATATTGATTAAAAATGTTGTTTCTTTCCCTTTCTTTTTCTATTTCAAAGTGTCTGTGTGATAATATTAAAGAAAAGGAAGGTTAGCTTTCCAAGTAAAGTCCTGTTCCTTCAACCTGTTTATGACATCTATATCAGATATGGGGTTTTGGGTAGAAGCAACAAAACTTCGCAGCTCTCCCCATAACCACCTCAAATACCTACAAAATATGACTCTAAACAAATTTTAAAGCTCCAGAACTCACAAAATGACAGAGTAACAAAGCTCCTCCTGAAGGCAGCCTGGCAGGCAGACAGGAAGGGGTTCATCGCAGCACACTGAGAGCCCATATCAGCACTGCATGAATCCAGGGCTGGAGCCCTAGGGCCACCAGAACAAGCTGTGGCTGGAGTGCAAATCACTGGCACCTGTGATGTTTTCCAGAATTACCAACCCATAAGAAACAAGGACTAAGTGAAAGGTCAGTGGAACTCAGATAAATTTCGGGGAGAAAAGCAGGTCTGACCTATGGCCCCAGGGCTAGAAGTGGAACTGCAGCCGCCTACACCCTGGCTGCTTCAGAAGTTTGAAGACTTCTAAGCGTTCTTGATGAAAAAATCAGAACTGAATAGAAAATTTCACATTAAAATACAAAAAGTATGAGAAGGTACACATGGAAAAGAATTCATAAGGAACTAATCAGGAACTAATCAAAGTTGAACTATTTACATGCCAACATGGAAAAATGATAATTATTACTTATGAAACTTTTCTCAGTATGAGGATAGTTGAAGGGAATATAAATGGATACATAGATAGATATACACGTCTATATAGGAGGATATATGTGCATATGAATACATGTGTGTGTGTGTATATTTGTGTACATAGACTGAGGGCACGGGATCAATTGAACAGGATGAGCTAACATTTTAAAAGGTGAGAGAGGATTAGAATGAGAGCAGACAGGGAGAGGCAGAATGGGGTTAATCATCTCATATAGAAGAGTCAAGGGATAATTGTTACAATGGAGGGGAAGAACAGGCAGGCAAAAGGGAATGGGTCAACCTTACTCTCATTGAAGTTGGCTTAGGGAAGGAATGGCATACACTCTAAATTGGGTATCTCATCCTACAGGAGAGTAGGGGGTAAGGGGATGAGAGGGGGAAGGATGGATGGGAGGGCAGGTTGGGGGTGGGGAATTGTTAGAATCACACACTTCTGTAATGGGACAGGGACAATGTAGAGAATAGAACAAATGGGAGGTGGAATAGGAAGGAGGCAAATACACAGGTACTAGCGTAGGGAGATCCATCTTGCCCAACTGGAAAGTCATATGGGTGATGGGGGAGGATATAGGAGAGAGCAGATTGGGGGAGGGGGTATACAGTGGGATCGCTGTTTTGGGGTGGTGTGTAGGGGAATGAAGGGAAGAAATTGTAAATAAAAATCTCGTGGAAATGAATGATGTAAACTAAAAATAAACAAAAGTTTAGAAAATAAAAAATTTAAAAAATAAAAAGAGGTAAGACTTTGGTGAAGATAGAAGGAATAAGTAGCATGCCAAACATTAAATTCCCTAAACTTTCAGGTGAATTATGGCTTCCTAGTATGTTATTATTGTAATGCTACCATTAATAGATTTTGATCCATAAAACTTAAGTTAGTTTTCACTACATGAACTAGTTATAGTAAAAGCAAGATTAAGAGGTTGTACTAAATTTTGTTGAATCTTGTTACTAGTAGATTTATCAAAATTACCTTGGAATTTTTGCAAGTGACTTGGAACCAGAGAAGATCTTCTATTAGAAGTCCTCTTTAAGAACTTCCGTGGTAATCAGGACTATGCAGGAATGTCCAAAGAACATGCTTCCAGGGGCCAGAGGACTCCATGAGACAACTAGGACTCGAGATAAAATATTGTTTGGTTGTTTCCCTTCATTCTCAAAGCAGCCCAAAAGGAAGTCACTCTGGTAGAATCAAGTTATAGTGCATTTGAGTGGCTGATCAGACCAATATGAAATCAAAATGATCCATTTGATCATTTAGGGTGGATTCACTAAATTTTCATATCTTGTGTTTCTTTTGATCTACTTCAATTCTGCTTTGCTCATAGAGCAGAGTATCTTTTTTGTACTTGCCATGGTGGATGGTCCTTTGCCAGTGTCTCCCATGGCATGTAATCAATTCCAAAATTTTTCAGAGAAAACATGGCAATGTACTTGTATTGCTTCTTCTGACCACCATGTGAGTGCTTGTCTTGCATGAAGCAAGCATACACTTGACAATGTGGCTAGGTCATCAGAGTGGGCAGAGTTGACAGAGTCTACTCTCTGCAACAGAGTTGTAATGCTTGGCATTTTTGTTCAATAAAGGACTTCAGTATCTGGGATCTTATTCTGCCTGGTTATCTTTAGAATCTTCATAAGACAATTCAAAAGGAAGTGATTCAGTTCCCTGGCATGGTAGTGGTATATTGTCTGTGTTTCACAAGCATGCAAAAATGAGGTCAGCAAAGCAGCTCTGTAGGTCTTCAGTTTGGTAGTCAGTCTAATCCATCTTCTCCTCTACACTTTCCTGTGGAGCCTCCCAAACACTGAGTTAGCTCTGGCAGTGTGTGTGTCAACCTCATTGTCAACGGACATATCACTGGAAATATGCTACCAAGGTAAGAGAATTTATCCACAGTATTCAAAACTTCTCCATTTACTGTAACTAGTGGTTCCAGATGGTTCTTGGCTTAGTATGAAGGTCGATGAAGTTCATTTTCATGCTGATAGTAACAATTCAAAGTACTTTTATGAAGCCCTGAAGGCTATTTATGGTCCAAAGGCACATGACATATTTCAACTATTCAGTACAAATAGAGCCACATTGATTAATGATAAGGAAATAATCATGGAGAGATGGGGTAAATACTTTGATAGTGTTCTCAAAAGACCATCACCAATCTTTGCTGAATGTATTGACCATTTACCTTAGGTTGAAGTCAATCACTCCCTAGCTGAAGTTCCAACTGAAGAAGAGGTTTTTCATGCCATTAGGCTCCTTTCATGTGGCAAATCACCTAGTGCTTTCTAATACACCTGAGATTTACAAGGTAGGGAGTGTATTGCTCATACAAAAGCTGACTGAAATTTTCCAGGTAATATGGCAAAAGGAAATTATCCCCCAGGAGTTCAAGGACACGTCCATTGCCAATCTCTGAAAAGGAAATAGATTGGCCTGTGTCAATAACATGGTGGTGGTGGTAGGCGGGAGGAGATGAGCTCTCTCTTAGTCTAACAAGATTCTTGCCAGAGTCCTCCTTAATAGGCTGGTCCTTCATGTGGAAGAAGGCCATCTACCTGAAAGTCAGTGTGACTTCCAAAAGGGCTGAGGAATGGTTGATGTAGTATTTGCTTCTCTGCAACTCCAAAGGAAATGCCAGGAGTAGAACAGAAATCTATACACAAAATTCATTGAACTGACACCAAGATCTTTCATCAATTGTGTGGGTGTCTAGAAAATTATGTTAAAATTTAATTGACTGGAGAAGTTCATCTGTATTGTATGTTTCTTATATGACCACATACGTGTTGGGTTCTGGATAATGAATGATACTCTCCCAGTCATCAGTGGAGTGAAGCAGGGTAGTGCACTTGTACTCATGCTTTTTAATATGATGTTTTCAACAATTTTATCAGACACCTTCAGCGAGGACAAACACAGCAACTAGGTCACCTACTGTATTAATATGGTACATTATTTAACCTGAAAATGCTATAAGCCAAAACTTAAGTGGAGCAAGAGATGGTGCATGATTTTTTTTGTTGTTGTTCACAGATGATTGTGCACTCATTGCAGCCTCTGAATTTGGGAGGCAACAAAGTACATATTGATTATTTACTGCTTGTGCTAATTTTGCCCTAACAATTAACATCAAGAAAATACAGGTGCCTGAACAGTCAGTCACACCATCTATACATGGATCCATCAGTAATAGCAAATGAAGAAGCTGAAATGTACTGATTAAGTGAACATTACAAGTGTGTTATAATTTTACAAGAAGACTTGATGTTATTTAATATTGGTGATCATTATTATATTCTCCACTTTTTGTTGTTGTTATTGCTATTGTTTATTTCCTGGTGTTTATATTTATTGAGTTTCCCTAGTGATTGTGGTCATATGTAGATCTCCCCCTCTCAATTTAGTACATACTGAGTCCTCTAAGTGGTTTATTCTGTAGCCTGATGTAGTTTATCTATAGAGTTTGTTTAAAAAATGTTTGCCTCCTGAGGGTCATATGTTGTACAGGCCTACTCTAGATTCAAATTGTATAAACACTTCTTCCCTCTCTACTGCACCAAAGTCAGAGAGATTGTATTGGTATAAAGCAAATTTATTTCTGGAAGAGAAAAAAGAAAGATTATAAACTCAAAAGAAAATGTTTTCCTCCTTAAAGGACATATGAAATTATGATTCTGTTCAACTTTTATGACATTGAAAGAAATAGGAGATGATGATTTTTGTAACACTCATGGTCACATTACACTTGTTTCTGGTTGCAAGGGTAATTCCCCTAGTTTATAGCCATTAATCTTTACTCAAATTGACTTGGCAAAGAAACGGAGATTGGAATGATGCATTTAAGGATAGAGGAATGATCTGATTGTGGTGCTGCACTATGAATATCATTAACACCAAAGGGGAAATTATGTGAAGTCAATCATTGGGACAGACATGCTCTAAGTGACTCCTGTGATTTAACCTTGCTTTGAAATCAAATCTTTGAACACTGTGTTCAGTCAGCCTACAAGAGAGGGTGATGTTCTCTTAAAACAATTCCCATCTCCTATAGACTAATCCCATCTGAGGGCTACTCCCGTCTCTTTAACAGTTATCCCATCTCCCAATGATGCTATAATGGGAAAGAACATCAGTGACACTGATTCCACCTACTCTTTGAGAGGTCTACCAATCAGAATTGTATAACCCTTACAGATAATTTATTTTACTCTTCTTTATAAAAGCAGCTCACAGTTGAAATTCTGTGGCCCCAACCCCACTTCAACTTGTTGATGCCTTTGTGTGACAATAAACTCCTATTGTTTTTAAAAAAAAACATACCTTCCTAAAAAATTGAACTCTTCCTTGTTTTTGTACTATTGAATTTATAGCCAAAATTGGAAAGTGATAATTCAATCTTTTCCTCTGCCAGTTTGAAATCTTTCCTTCAATCAAAAGAATTTTAGTCACATTTATATTATTTAATTTAAAAAGGCATGTTCTGATAATTGCTTAACTAAATAGTAGAACCAACTTGACCATTAGCCTCTAGTCACTAATTATAACATAGAAATTCCTTTGCTAAAATTGAAAACTAATTTGAGTAAGTTTAACCTCAGAAAGATAGGTGTTGTTTATTTTTTTAAGTTTTTTTTTTCCCCAAGTATGTAATGGGAAAATGAAAGGAAAAAAAAATTAAAAAGATGAAAGAATAGGAGAAGTATGTATGTGCCTAATATACACATATGCATATATAGTTTTTGTCCTTTTGTATAAAATAAAAATAGAGTCAGGCTGGTCTCGTATATAGGGTATATAATAGGTATTGCTGGGATTACTGAGCTCGGTGTCAACAAGTATTTTTTAAAATTGCTTACTATGTGCCTGATACTTTGTGGTTTTGAGTCAGGATGACTTGATTTCTAATATTTGCTGCCTTGGTGATCCTGACTGAGTTATTCTATACCTTTATGTACCTCATGCAATACATTTATCTCACTGGTACCTTCTGTCCTTTAGTGTTCCTTGATCTAATCAGAGAGTGGAGAGTTCCTTCCAGAACCTCTATTTAAGGCACTAAGATCAGGCATGTCTTCATTTCCCATTCTACCTCACTCCTATGGATTTTTCCATGATAACCTCGTCCCTACCAGGTACCTTTTCTCTACCCTACTCCTTTTCTAGTTTTTGTGTGTGTGTGTGAACCTATCCTTTCTCCTAAGTAAGTTCTATCTATTTGAAATTTTAAAAAAATAGACAATATCACAAAATGGAGGTCTTTAATTAGGGCAAGTGAGTTTCAGTTCAGAGTGCCACACAATTGTAAAGCCAAGCACAAACAGCTTTCCAGAGGAATGCTGCTGTGATCAGCTTCAAGGTTCTGATTACACAATATAGTGAACTCTCTATTCAGTAGCAAACTAAGACAAAACATTCCCAGAAATCAAAGTACAGCATTTTCAATGTTATGGCATAACAACTGATCACTAATATGGCCAAATAGTTTTCCCCAAAGTGGTCACATAGTTTTAAACAAAGTACATGCATTTAGTAACTCAATCATCTAGTAATCCACTCATTTCATAAGTCCTTATTTCAATCACAAAGTACAAAGTTCAAAGTTCTTCACCCGTTGGTCATATTGTCTTAATCTCATTAATCAAAAAGTCTTCTTTCTTCTTAATTGGAGAATTCCTTAACTCAATCATCTAAATGTAAAGGTCAAAGTTTCCCACCCCTAGGCCACAGTAAATCATGATCTTTTCAGTTTGCATTAAATACCCAAGAAGAAGTCTTTTCATGATGATTTGAGGCAGGCTCTCAGCTTCCATGATTCCTCTTCCACGGTCCCTGCTCCTAGCTGAATCTATCAAACTTTCACTGGAGTGATTGGCAGAACAGAACTTAAATAGAGGTTCTGGAAGGAACTCTCCACTCTCTGATCAGATCAAGGAACACTAAAGGACAGAAGGTACCAGTGAGATAAATGTATTGCATGAGGTACCTAAAGGTATAGAATAACTCAGTCAGGATCACCAAGGCACCAAGGCAGACAGCTCTCAGTTCCTTTTCTGGCTCCTTGTGCAGTTCTTGTTCCATATTGAAGCTCACAGTGTCTAGTTCACCTCAAGTACTTCACAGTTTCTGTTCCTGGGAAGACAAAGCTTAACAAAGCCACAATAACATCCAAACACATTACCAGCATCCACATCAATTCACTATCTGTTTGTGAAATCAACTCAGACCCACCAACAAAGTTTGAGAATTCAACACAAATCATCAGTATAGTCCTAGAACCTCTGAAAGCATCAGTAAGACCTTCTTCCAGCATTTCTGTAAACATACAACAAGAAAATCTTTTTTCAAAGCTTCTGAACCAGCAGTAAGTTCCCAGTGCTTCTGTAACAAGAGCAACATCCTCTATCAACAGACAAATCTGACAAAGTAACATCAAAACAGACAGATAAAGTACTGGTACCACAGTCATACCTAAGTTCTCTTCTCTTCTCATTTCTCAGTTTCTCTCAATTCTCTTCTCAGTTCTCAGTTCTCCATTCTGCTACCACAAGTTCTGTTCTCCATTCTGTTCTCAATTCATATCAGTTCTCAGAAGTTCTCAGGATAATAGCAGTTCTCTCTCTCTTGGCAATTTGGCTCCCTAGTTTGGGCTTTTCCTTATATATAGCATTAGCTCCTCCCTGTTCTGCCCCTTCCTGTTACATCAGCAATTTTCTCCCATGGTGGGATTCACAAGTTCGAGATCTTAATACCTGATACAAAAATGAACTTGAAACAAGATACTATGTACCTGTTTGCTTGCCAATACAAGGTGCATGGAAGATCTTCAAATAACAATTACCATTACAACAATAAATGCTGCAGTACCCAAGGAGAGAGGGACAGGATTTATATAGGGTACTAGAGTAGAGAGAAGGATTAAGCTATGGGTAGGAGGAGTTAGGCATCTCACAGCCTAAGGAAGAAAAGTCCTTAAAGATTGCTTGAGAATAGACTTTGGGTGATTTACATAATAATCAGAGGCTATGACTAATGACCTCTGGTTGACCTCAGGCAGCTTTAGTCCAGTCTTAGTCAATTGTGTTTGTCAGTTCATCATTTTCAGGGATTGTCTTTGAACTTTCTTTATATTTCTAGTATTTTACTTAGTGCTTGGCACATAATATGTACTTAATTTATTCAGTGATTCACTGCATGGATGAAGCTCCCATGCCTAGAGTTAACTGGGCTGCTAAAGTTAAAGACTTTTCAATAATCATATTTCCTTCTGTACTCATATCTTTATTGAATTAAAATTATATCCTTTAAGAGAACAATTTATTGGTCTTTAATACTTTCAAAGTATATAAAATGCAAAGCATTCATTGCAGTTAAGAAATATCTAAATCCCAGTTGTCTCCAAAGTGTGAACCAGAATTCCATGTGGCCTGTGATCTTGGGGAAATGTAGGAGGTAGACTGAACCTAGTAAGAATATATTTCAGCAATCAGATGGTGGGGAGACAGGTCATATCTCAGGGTTATTCCAATGTGTGGAGCTTGTTTTCTGCACCATTATTTCTAACTTCATTTGCCAAGATTACCTTATATCTTTTAATATATGGGTTCTTTTCTTCCCCCTTCAGATATGGTCATTACCACCTCTGGACTTCCAGGCACTCATAGTAACAGTTGTGTTAGGACTATTTGGAAAATTCCTCTCCCATGTCCTGTTGTAGACCTCTTTGTCTACAGAAGATACTTTGAAAGAGTGCACAGTACTGGAGGCAGTTGCCTATGGATAAGAGCTTCGCATCCTACTTTTCATTCAAGTTGGGAAACAAGAAGAATAGGGATAGGCAGTTGTTATACATACATAATGTCTTTTGGTGCTATCTCCTACTCCCTCCCCAATCCATCTATCTTTCAAAATCCCCTATTATCTCAGCAATACCTTCTTTTAAAACTCCTAGACTCTCACAACCTAAGAGTCACCTTACACCTCTCAGTCTCTCTACCCTTGAAGTCAATTGCTGAATCTTGTTGCTTCTGCTAACACATTTTTCAAATCCCACTCCTTTTTCTCAACCCAAACTGCTACAATCCAAGTTCAGGTCTTTATCACGTTTTCCTTCTGCTATTGAAATAGCTTAGAATTATATTCCTTTGTCTTAAGCCTTTTCCCTCTCCAATTCATTCTTCCCATTGTTTCTTAAGTGATTTTTTTCACTAAAGTTCAGGTCATGGAATACCTAATTTCTGATTCATACTCCAGTAACTCACTAATATTGACTCTAGTATCACATTTCTTTAGCTCATTATCTTAAATTTCTCTATTTTTATAAATTTTATAATATTCATGGTTACCAATATGATAATACATGCATCTTTATTATAAATACATAAACATACATAGTGTGTTTTAATGATTTACAGCCAAGAGAACATGGACAAAATGTTTGGCTACTGGTTTATAGTATACCAGTCCATAATAATGAACAATTTTTTTACACGTACTCTTCACAAATTAATATACCTTGAGCATAATGCTTTAAAACATTTGTGCTAACCAGATAGCCTGTGTTTCAAGGGAACTTTCTCAGAGCTGACCTAAACGTAGATCTTCCTTTCTAGTTACTTAGATCACTTCACTTCATAAATGAATAGCTTTATTCAACAAAGGGAAAGAGAGATGTATTATACTTTTTATTCAATCACCATAAATGGTACTTGTTCAGTAAATGAGGCAATTGTGTATTCTTACAAAACACAGACTTGAAAAGATTATGGTTTAATTGTAATATTAACTAAAAAATTTAGAATTCACCCTAAGGCACATAACCAGCTCAACTAATCTCAAGTTCCTGCTGTCAATAAAACTTCTAACAAATTTTGCACATAGCCTGTCATCTAACAAATGACTGGCTCTTTTATTACTTAATGTAGTTCTTCTTATTTGACAAGAACACATGGATATTTTGAAGGTGCCTGGATAAAGATGTAGCCTACAGAGTGATATCAAATATGTTCAATTAAAGCAAAATGGATACAAGTGAAAATGACTCCAGTGGCTCTTTTAGAATGCTTTTCAAAAGATACTCAGTGTCAATCTACATTTACATTTGTTAAAACTTAAATTCTTCACAGACAACATGGAAGCCCCAGAATTTGTACCTGTGCATAGTTAATAACAACACCAAATTCATTTTCTGGATTTATGGAAATGAAGGTACTGTATCACAATCTTCAGATGTGTTATACTGAACATCAACAGGTTTCCTTTATGAGATAATACTTTTCTTACTTATTGCGAATTTCCCTGTGGGAGCAGGTTGGTGTTGTACAAAGTGAATGTAATGGTAATTAATTTAAATTTGAAGAACTCTTTTTGCTATGTGAAGTAAGCAGGTACTTAGCCATTAGTAATCAAACATTTGTGGCTAAGAGACAGAGGGTGTGAACTCTGTCTCCTGTGGCTGACATAACAGGAAAGGTTTGGCTGAAACAGGAATCCAGTGTGTGTGTGTGTGTGTGTGTGTGTGTGTGTATGTGTGTGTGTGTGTGTGTGTATAGGAGGAACTCCAGAGAGAGACAGTGAGAATTAGAATTTTCTTCCTGCTGGGCTCCTGGTGGAGGAAGCAGAATTTTCCCAACATCTGGAAGCTGGGCTGCTAACTTGTTGGACTGAGAACTGAGTTGGGGTTTTCTTGAGACCAGAATCTGGTAAAGGCTGAAGCTGCTACCAAGAAATTCACCTGGAAGGCTGAGATGTCATCTGGGTATGAGGGCCAGCCATACTGCTGAAGGACTGAAGAAGCATGACCTGGATAGGACTTTGTGTGTTTGTGGCTTGGTTGATTCTTGAGTTCCCAGCAACAGAAGTATTGAAGGTTTTGAGATGTGCCTCAGTGAACTTCAGTGTGTAGCAGGAACTGCCTGGAGGACTGGACAAGGACCTGGGATCTGTCTGCCTCTGAATCCAAATGACTGTTTGGTGGATTCAGGTAGGAGCTGGGACCATGAAGGGAATACAAGGAGTCTGAGAGACCACCCTGAGTCAAGATGAAGAAAAGGCCTCTCCTTGGATATTGAATGCAGTGATGAAATAGAAGTTTATTAGAGACCAAAGGATGGAGGGTTTGTGTAATTTTTCTAATGATTGTATTTAGTGACTAACACTACTTAGTGACTGATTGCTAGATAAGTGACTGATTAAGTTAATCTACATTTGCCCCATGGGTGGAAGGCTGACTATTGTATTTTGAGAAGACTGAATGACCCTGTAAGGGTAAGGAGGCAAATCTCCATAGGGATACCTGATGATTATTCTTTTGTTCTTTGTTCAAAATATTGTGACCACTTTGGTGAAAACTATGTGGCCATTTTAATGTTAAGCTGTTGTGATCACTAAATTCTGATTTCCTGTGATAAGATGTAATTTTGTGAATATTACTTTGTGATTTGTTGTGAACGTTTGCCTTGATTTGCTATGAAATAAAAGGAGTGTTCACTATACTTGTAACCAGAACCTTAAAAGCTATTCACAGTAGCATTCTTTTGGAAAGCTGCTCTTGCATGGCATTACAGTGAATTAGCTTTACATTCAGGAAAGCATAGTTTCAGAGCCCAACTCTGACTCAAATTAACTGTGTGATCCTGGACAAGTCATCTAATTTCTCTCAGTTCCTCTAGGCAGTTCCATAGGAGTATGCATTTCATTGAAGGTGCCAACTTGCTTTGGTAGATACTGTTCCTCTTTAGGAATTCCCTATGCCAAAATACATACATATACATATACATATATATATATATATATATATATATATATATATATATGGATATAGATATAGATAGATATATAGATATATAGATATAGATAGATAGATAGACAGATATATATATGTCCCCTCAAAAGAAAAATAAATCACTGCTCTGGGCAAAATGCCATCTTTTTTTTTTTTATATTTTACAAATTCATTTATTTATTTATTTTTATAGAAATTAATTTAATTAATTTCTTGTTTACATCATTCATTTCCATGAGATTTTGAGTTACAAATTTTCTCCCCATATTTCCCCTACACAACACCTCAAAACAATCATCCCAGTGTATAACCTTTCCTCCAATCTGTTCTCTCTTATGTCCTCCTCCTAGCTCCTCTGACTTTCCGGCAGGGCAGGGTGGATCTCCCTACCATAATGCCTGTATATCATAATTCCTAGTTGGATGTAGTCAATAATAATAATAATAATAATAATAATAATAATAATAATAATAACAATAACAATAATGATAAACATATATATTTTTAACATTTGATTATAAAACTTTAAATTCTAGATTCCTCCCTCATCACCCACCCCCACTGTAAGGACAAGCAATTAAATATAGGCTGTACATGTGTAATTATGCAGAACATTTCCTCAGTGGGCATATTGTAAGAGACTGATTATATGTTCCTCTTTCCTATCCTGCCCCCCCTTTCTATTCTCTACCCTGTCCCTGTCCTTATCCCTTTACAGAAGTGTGTGCTTCCAGCAACCCTCCCACATAGCCTGCTCTCCCCTCTTTCATCCCACCTTTCATCCCCATCCCCCTTACTTTCCTGTGTGGAAAGATATCCAGTTTAGAGTTTATGTCATTCAGGCCCTAAGCCAAATTCGATCAGAGTCAGATTGATCCTTTTCCTTTTGCCTCCCTGTTCTTCCCCTCCATTGTAATAATTATCCCTTGCCTCTTCTATATGAGATGATTAACCCCATTCTTTCTCTCCCTGTCTCCTTGCATTCTAATCCTCTCTGGCCTCAGAATTTTACCTTTTAGAGTATTGTCCCTTCCTATTCAATTGATCTTGTGCCCTCTATGTGCTCATATATACAGATACTCAGATATGTGTTGGTACACATATATAAACCCTCTTATAGAGACATATGTGTATGTATATGTGTATATATATATATATATATATATATATATATGTATATATATATATATATACATATATATATATAAATGCACATACACACACATTTGTATTCCCTTCACCTATCCTCATACTGAGAAAAGTTTCATAAGTTGCAATTATTGTTTTTCCACATTGGCATGTAAATAGTTCAACTTTGATGAGATGCTTATGATTTCTTTTCCATGTTTACCTTCTCATGCTTCTTGTATTTGAATGTCAAATTATCTTTTCAGTTCTGATTTTTTCAGCAAGAGTGTTTGAAAGTCCTCTACTTCACTGAATGAACATATTTTCCCCTGGAACATTATACTCAATTTTGCTGGGCAGATGATTCTTTGTTTTAATCCTGTCTTCCTTGATCTCCAGAATATCATACTCCAGGCTTCTTTTCTCCCCCAAATTTAGCTGACTTCCACTGACCTTTCACTTTTTCATTCTTTCTTATGGCTTGATAATTCTGGAAATTGCCACAGCTGCCACTGATCCACTCTCTTGAAGCCTCCAGCTGTGGCTTGTCCTGGCCTCCCTCGGGCCAAGCCATGGTTTCAGACTGAGCTGGTTTCGCCTCCCAGCATGCTGCAATGAGCCCTACGTGCAGAGCTGCCTTCAGTGGGAGATGTGTTTTTCTGTATTTTTGTGAGTTTTGGAGCCTAAAATTTGTTTAGAGTCATATTTTATGGGTATTTGAGGTGACTATGTGGGAGCTGTGGAGGCTTGTTGCTTCTATGCCGCCATCTTGGCTCCCACAAAATTCCATCTTATTAATAATAATAAAATATAGCTACAGAAACCTAAAAGAAATAATGCTACCACAAAAACTTGATGGACTTCTATGATTAATGGTATATGTAACTTCACAAAACTCTCTAGGACCCAGACATTTTCTTTCTTACCATGGTAACAGTATTTGAGACTTAAAACAACCCTGTGAGACAGGTCTCACAATTATTAGTATCCCCATTTTATAGGTCAGGGAACCATAATTCTGAAAGGTAGGATGATTTATTTAGGGTTATACAATTAGTAAGTGTCTAAAGTAGAGTTTAATCCATGGTCTTCCTGAATCCAAGTCTAGCACTTCTCCAATATTTCACATAATGTACATCTTGGAACATTTCTCTTACTGTTGTTTAATACTACTGTTTACATCTTTTATTGTATAAGTTTTCTTATATAAATATTCCATATCCCCAATGACATAGTTCCCTAAAAAGCAGGAAGCATGTCATATATTTCTTTCCATTCAATACAGTGGTTAGTATGAAAGGTGGAATTAGCATGCAGCAGACACCTATTGATTATCATCTTAATTTAATAACAATGATTTTTACCTGACTTAAGAGGAAGATGGATATTGATTATTAGGATTGTGCTTTGCCTTTTATTTGACTATATTTACTTATAGACTCTGTCTTGTATAGGTTAACCTAAGACTCCTGATCTCCAAGACTTATCACTGGACCATGTTGCTCTAAAATTGTTCTCTGAGATCTATTGCTTAGAGTCTGTTGGATGTGTTTTTCTACAATTTGCTGCTAACAGTTGGAGTGTTTGATTTTGTCAAAGTCTTTCAAACTTATACTTGGACCATAAGGTGACTATGGTAAATACCACAGTTTCATAAATCTAAATTATAAATACTTATTACACTATTAATTTCATGTAGTTCCTTATTTTTGAACATGTATTTTGATGAAATTTTAAAATCTTTTAACTCTGGTAAATTTCTCCTGAAAGCTACCAGCATAAGGATGGCCATTATGTCATTCTGTTCCTGGGAATACAATCCAGTTTGATAAATAACTGTACCAATTATAGAACAGGAATTTGTCTAGCATCATATATACAGTTCAGGCAAATTTTATAACCTGGTCAGTCCTTTATACAATCCATGATAGAATGATATAAAAAGATGATAGACTGTGCATAACCCAATGGCTGTGAAACCTTACTTGACTGAAACAAAATTCTAGAGTATTTTCCCATAGGAGAAATGCTGACAATACCTTTTAGTGGATTTTGCCAGCCCAATTCTCCATTTTTTTAGTAGCTCTCCATCTATAACTTAAAGATTACACTAGAATAATTAGAAAACTATTTTTTTTGTTTTGAATATTTGTTCAAGATGTATGACTCCAAAAGATATTTTAAAAATAATTTTGTCAATGTCACCAATTTTGGTGACAACCAGGTTATGATGAGATGGGAGTATTTTAGATGGAATTAAATTAATATTTTAAGATTTATGTTTCCACATGGGAATCAGTTTTGTCCCCACCAAAAAAAAAGTTTCACTCAAGTTTTTAATTTGAATTGGATATTTTTGGCAATTAGAATACTGATTTTATACAAAAATGATATTGGAAAAAAAAAACCCAACATTGACCCAACTGCCACAGACAATGAATGCATGAGTGAAGAAAAAAGAGCATTATAAAGAGATCTAGGGCAGAACATTTTTCTGTGTATGGCATGGAAAGGAATGTATTCATCATATTTTCCTCAAACACTTTGACAAATGAACATCATTCTGTGAAGTCTGAAGAAAATACACAACTTTACTGAAATCAACATCATTTAAAAAATCACTAGTGTTCTTCCTATTAATATGAAATCATGGAATACTGGCAAATGAAGGTGAGGACAGTGGATATGGGATTTCATAAGCACAGCAAGGAAAAACTTGTCCTTAAAAACATGGAAGGTGTACAGAAATATTGAAGCAACAAAGTAAAAAAATACATATTCTGATATTATAGAACATAATTGGTAATTTTTAAAAAAAATCATAGACAATCTAAACAGGACATTGAAAATTAACTTTATCCTTCATAAAATAATACACTATTATTCTTATCCATTACAATTATGAGAACATTTCAACCACGAAAGATGTTCATGTTAATTTTTCAATTGACTACTACATCTTTTTTTCTTTTTTCATTTTTAAATTTTAAATTGACTTGTTTATTTACTTTTAGTTTATAATATTCAGTTCCACAATCCCTTGAGTTTCAAATTTTCTCCCTTCCCTTTCCCCTGACCCGGTGGTGGCATGCAATCAAGCACAGTATCTGCAAATCCTTTCACATTGTACAATAGTCTGGTTGCACAGAAGAGTTATAACCAATGGAGTGAACAATGTGAAAAAGAGAGAAAATCAAACATGAAAAAGAATGATAGCATGTAGATTGCTTCAATTTCCATTTAACTCTGTTCTTTCTAGACCTTACTCTGAATACAGATATCTCCTTCCATCCTAAGACATGTAGAGATGTCTTATACCTGTGCATTGCTGAAAAGAGTCCAGTTTATCAAAGTTGATAAACACATTGATCATCACACATTTGATGTGTCTGTGATTGTGTACAAATTTTTCATGGTTCTACTCTTCTCACTTAGCATCAGTTTGTATAATCCTCTACAGGTGAATATGAAGATTGTCTCCTCCCCATTTCTTATAGCACAATAGTATTGCCTTACATTCATATGCCATAACTTGTTTAGCCATTTCCCAATTGATGGGCATCCCCTTAATTTCCAGTTTTTTGCCACCACAAAGAGAGCTGCAATAAATATTTTTGTACATATGGGTCTTCCTCCCACTCCTATGATCTCTTTGGGATACAGCCCCAGAAGTGGTATAACTGGGTAAAAGGGTGAGGAATTATTTATAGCCCTTTGGGCATAGTTCCATATTGTTCTCCACAATGGTTGTATCAGTTCACAGTTCCACCAACAATGCATTAGTGTTCCAGTTTGTCCACATCCTTTCCAACATTTGTCATTTTCCTGTTTTGTCATCTTAGCCCATCTGACTGGTTAGATGTGGTACCTCAAAGTTGTGTTGATTTACATTTCTCAAATCAATAGTGATTTAGAGCATTTTTTCATATGCTTATAGATATCTTTAATTACTGCCTCTGAAAATGGCCTGTTCATATCTTTTGACCATTTTCAATTGCAGAATGACTTGTATTCTTATAAATTTTACTTAATTCCCTGAATATTTTAGAAATGAGGCCTTTATCAGAGACACTGGTTGTAAATATTCTTTCCCAATGTCCCACTTCCCTCTTAATCTTGTTTACATTGGCTTTGTTTGCACAGAAACTTTTCAATTTAATGTAATCAAGTTTATCCATTTTGCATTTTGTAATGCTCTCAAACTCTTCTTTGGTCATAAAGTCTTCCCTACTCCATAAGTCTGACAGGTAAACTATTCCTTGCTTCCCCAGATTATTTACAGTATCAGCCTTTATGCCTAGATCTTGCATGCACTTGGACTTGACTTTGGTGTACCACATTAGATGATGGTCTATGCCCAGTTTTTGCCATACTATAATCCAATTTTCCTAGCAGTTTGTCAAATAGTGAGTTCTTTTCCCCAAAACTGGTGTCTTTGGGCTTATTAAACAGTATATTACTATAATCATTGACTACTAAGTCTTTTGTACCCAATCTATTCCATTGATTCAACGACTCTATTCCTTAGCCAGTATCAAAAGTTTTAATGACTGCTGCTTTATAATACAGATTAAAATCTGGTACAGATAGCCCACCTTCCCTAGCATTACTTTTCATTAATTGCTTTGATATTCTGGACCTTTTATTCTTCCAAATGAATTTTGTCACTGTTTTTTTCTGGTTATATAAAGGAATTTTTTGGTAGACTGATTGGTATGACACAAAATATGTAATTTAGTTTAGGTAAAATTGTCATTTTTATTATATTAGCTTGACCCAGCCATGAGCAATCGATGTTTTTCCAATTACTTGGATCTGATTTTGTTTGTGTGGAAAGTGTTTTGTAGTTGTGTTCATAAAGATACTGGGTTTGTTTTGGCAGATAGATTACCAAATATTTTATAATATTTTATACCAAATTATTCTACAGTAACTTTAAGTGGGGTTTCTCTTACTATCTCTTGCTTTTGGATTTCATTGGAAATATGTAGGAATGCTAAGGATTTATGTGGGTTTATTTTATATCCTGCAACTTTGCTAAATGTATTTATGGTCTCAAGAAGTTTTTTACTTGATTCTCTGGAATTTTCCAAGTATATCATCATATCATCTGTGAAGAGTGATAGCTTAGTCTCTTCTTTGCCTAATTTGATTTCTTTGATTTCTTTTTCTTCTCTAATTGCTACTGTGAACATTTCTAGTACCAGATTGAATAAGAGGGGTGATAGTGGACATCCTTGTTTCACACCTGGTCTTATTGTAAATGCTTCTAGTTGATCCTCATTACATATAATACTTGCTGATGGCTTTATGTAAATGCTAACTATTATTGTAAGGAAAACTCCATTTTTTCCTATACTTTATAGTATTTTTAATAGGAATGGATTTTGTATTTTATCAAAATCCTTTTTCTGCATCTATCGAGATACTCATATGGCTTTTGCTAACTTTTTTGTTGATATGATCAATGATGCTGATAGTTTTCCTAATACTGAACCATCCTTGCATTCCTGGAATAAATGCAACATGATTAAAATGCATTATTCTTGTGATAAGTTGCTGTAGTCTATTTTGCTAATATTTTATTTAAAAAATTTGCATCTAAATTCATGAAGGGGATTGGTCTATAATTTTCTTTCTCCATTTTCTCTCTCTCTCTTTTAGATATCAATACCATATTTGTGTCATAAAAAGTATTTGGTAGGACTCCTTCCTCACCAGTTTTCCCAAATAGTTTGTAGAATATTGGTATCAATAGATCTTTAAATGTTTGATAGAATTTACTAGCAAATCCATCTGGCCCTGAGGATTTTTTCCTAGGGAGTTCTCTGATAGCTTGTTCAATTTCTCTTTCTGAGATGGGGTTATTTAAGTAATTTATTTCCTCTTCAGTTAGTCTGGGCAACTTATATTTTTGTAAATATTCATCCATTTCACTAAGATTGTCAAATTTATGTGCATACAATTGGGCAAAATAATTCCTAATTGTTGTTATAATTTCATCTTCCTTGGAGGTACATTCACCCTTTTCATTTTTGATAATCAAAATTTGGTTTTCATTTTTCTTTTTTTTTTTTATCATGTTGACTAAGGGTCTATCAATTGTATTGTTTTTTTTCCCTAAATCCAACTTAGTTTTATTTATAAATTCAATAATTTTCTTGCTTTGAATTTTATTGATCTGTCCTTTGATTTTCATTATTTCTAATTTAGTATTTAATTGGGGATTTTCAGTTTGTTCTTTTTCTTGCTTTTTCAATTGCATGCCCAATTCATTGATGTCCATTTTCTCTAATTTTTTCATGTATGCATTCAGGGGTATAAAACTGCCCCAATAACTGCCTTTGCTACATCTCACAAGTTTTGGTATGATGTCTCATTTTTGTCATTCTCTTGAATGAAATTATGTATTGTTTCTATAATTTCTTGTTTTGTTCATTCTTTCTTTATGATTAAATTATTTAGTTTCCAATTAGATTTTTGCCTATCTCTCCATGGCAGTTTATTGCATATAATTTTATTGCATCATGATCTGGGAATGATGCATTTAATATTTCTGCCTTTCTGCACTGAATTGTGAAGTTTTTATGCCCTATTATATGGTCAATTTTAGTGTATGTGAGATGTACTGCTGAGAAGAAGGTATATTCCTTTTTATCCCCATTCAGTTTTCTAAAGAGATCTATCATGTCTAGCCTCTCTAAAATTCTGTTTGCCTCCTTAACTTCTTTTTTGTTTATTTTGAGTTTAGATTTATCAGGTTCAGAGAGGGGGAGATTGAGGTGCCCCACTAGTATTGTTTTGCTATCTATTTCTTCCTCTGATTCCCTTGACTTTTCTTTTACGAATCTGGATGTTATACCACTTAGTTCATATGTGTTAAGTAATGATATTGCTTCATTCTAGATGGTGCCATTTAGCAGGATGTAGTTTTCTTCCTTATCTCTTTTAATTAGATCTATTTTTGCTTTTGCTTTATCTGAGATAAGAATTGCTACCCCTGCTTTTTTATTTTAATTTAGCTCAAGCATAATATGTTCTACTCCATCCTTTTACCTTTACCTGGTGCGTATCCCCTTGTTTCAAATGTGTTTCTTGTAGACAGCATATTGTAAGATTGTGTTTTTTAATCTATTTTGCTATCTTCCTCTGTCTTATGGGAGAGTTCATCCCATTCACATTCACAGTTGTGATTGCTATCTGTGACTTTCCCCCCACCTTATTCCCTCTCCTGTTTATAACTTTGTGTCTTCCTTTTTCCTTCCCCTTCTTAAAAGTTTTCCTTTTCAGCACCGCCTCCCTCAGTATTCTCTCCCTGTGTCCCCCTTATTTACCTACCATTTCCCCTTGCTTCTCTTAACCTCCCTTCTGACCACTATCCCCCTTCTTACACCCCCCCACACCTTATCACTCCTACTGCCTGTAGGGCACAAGAGATTTTTATTCTTAACAGAGTATGTTATTCCCTCCTTGGACCCAAACCAATTCTAACAAATTTCATACAGTGCTCCTCTCCATCCCTCTTTTCCCCCTATTGTTATGAATTTTTGTTTCTTTTCATGTTAAAATGTAAACTTAACTCTCTATATTGATCCCTTTTTAAATCAGAAGGAATGAGAATAACAATCATATGATGCTCATCTCCTTCCTTCCCTCCCTTCCACTTTAGTTTGTTTTTATGCCTCTTTTTGCGGCGTAATTTACCATTTTCTGCCTCTACCTTTCCTTTTCTCCCATTCCAATCCCTTTCTTCCCCTTAATAGTTTTTTTTAATCTTCAGATTAGTTCATTTATATCCACACCTTCTTTCTATGTACATCTCTTTTAAGTAACACAATACTTATACAAATTTCAGTATTGACAGGCATCTGCTTCTCATGTAGGGGTTTAAATAGTTTGCTCTTATTTAGTTCCAAGTTTTTTGCATGTGTGAGCATCTACGTGTGTATGCGTATGTGTCAGTGTATGTTTTCCTTGTTTACCTTTTTATGTCTTTCTTGGGTCTTTTAAGTGGAGATTGAATTTTCCATTGAGCTCTGGCTTTTTCATAAGGAAAATCTGGAATTCCTTTATTTCATTAAATGACCATCTCCTTGCCTGAAAGATTATGCTCAATCTTGCTGGGTAGTTGATCATTGGTCACAGTCCTAGCTCTACTGCTTTTCAAAATATCACATTCCAGTCCCTCTGATTTTTTAATGTAGCAGCTGCTAAGTCCTGTGTAATCCTGACTGCAGTTCCCTGATATTTTAATTGTTTCTTTTTGGCTGCATTCAGTATTTTCTCCTTGCCCTTGTAGTTCTGGAAATTGGCTACTATATTTTTTGGAGTTTTCAATTTGGGATCTCTTTCAGGAGGATATAAGTGAATTCTTTCAATAACTATTTTACCTTCTGATTCTAGGACCTCAGGACAGTTTTCTTTGACAGTCTCTTAGAAGAAGTGGTTTTTTCATCATGGCTTTCTGTGTAAGGGTGTTTGACGCCATTAGCCGCTGGGAGTGCACCGCGACAGTGTGGGGATGGA
>CM053592.1:96866564-96890984 GCA_028646515.1 Pseudochirops corinnae | reverse complement strand
ATATATATATATACATATGTATATATACATGTATATTTATTTGTTCGTTTGTTTGTTTATTTATTTATTTATGCACACACACATTTATATTCCCTTCAACCATCCTCATACTGAGAAAAGTTTCATAAGTTACAATTATCATTTTTCCATGTAGACATGTGAATAGTTCAACTTTGATAAGTTCCTTATGATTTCTTTTTCCTGTTTATCTTCTCATGCTTCTTGTATTTGTATGTCAAATTTTTTTATTCAGCCTGGTTTTTTCATAAAGAATGCTTGAAAGTCCTCTACCGCATTGAATGACCATATTTTCCCCTGAAGCATTATACCCAGTTTTGCTGGGTAGGTGTTTCTTGGTTTTAATCCTTCCTCCTTTGACCTCCAAAATATCATATGTCAAGCCTTTTGATCCCTTGATGTAGAAGCTGCTAGATACTATGTTATACTGATTTTTTTCCCACAGAATTCAAATTGTTTCTTCTTGGCAGCTTGTAACATTTTCTGGGAACTTCAGAACCTGGCTATAACATTCCTAGGAGTTTTCTTTTGGGGATCTTTTTCAAGAGGTGATTGGTGAATTCTTTCAAGTTCTAATTTGCTCTCTGGTTTTAAAATAGCAGGGCAATTTTCCTTGAGAATTTTTTGAAGAATACTTTATAGGTTCTTTTTTTGGTCATGCCTTTAATGTAGTCCAATAATTTTTTGAATTGTCTCTCCTGGATCTATTTTCCAGGTCAGTTGTTTTTTCAAGGAGATATTTCACATTGCCTTCTATTTTCCCATTCGTTTGAATCTGTTTAATAGTATCTTGATTTCTCATTTGCTTCCATTTGACCCAATCCAATCCTGAAGGAATTAATCTCTTCAGTGAGCTTTTGAGATTCTTTTTCCATCTGGCAAACTCGCCTTTTTAAGGCATTCTTCTCCTCATTGCCTTTTTGGGCCTCCTTTGCCATTAGAGTTAGTCTATTTTTAAGGTGTTATTTTCTTCAGTTAGGTTACTGACATTCTTTTCATGATTTTCTTGCATCATTCTCATTTCTCTTCCCAATTCCTCCATTTCTCTTATTTGGTTTTCAAAATCCTTCTTATGCTCCTCTATGACATGTAACCAGTTTATATTTTTCTTGGAAGCTTTTGGTGCAGGAATTCTGACTGTGTTTTCTTCCTCCTGTTCCATGCTTTGATCCTTTTTGTCCCCAAAAGAGGAATCTAAAGTTTGATTGCTGTGCTTACTTTGCTTCCTTTGCCTGCTCATGTTGACAGTCAATTACTTGACTTTTTAGCTCTGTGCCGCAGTGGAACTCTGCTTCTAGAGAGGAGAGCTTTGTCACTAATGGCTGGGGTCTTTGCAGCTCTCAGAGGTATCAGGAGGCTGCTGTCTCTACAGCACCCACCAGCTTTGGCCCACTGGTCATGCACCTCAGAATCACCACCCAAGCCCACAATCCAAATCCAGTCAGGTTAAGAGAAGAGCTCTTTGTCTCTACGTGTTTGCTTGGCCCCCCTTCAATCTGCAGTCTGGGAGCTCTGAAGCAGCCACATGCGTGGGGCTTCAGGGTCATCAGTTCTGGTTCTGGGAACAGAGGATCAGACCCACTCCTCCACCTCCCACAAATTCAGCCTAGCTCCACTAACCTTTCACTTTGTCTTTGGCATTTATGGGTTGGGAATTCTGAAACCACCACAGCTGCTGGTGATCCACTCTCCCAAATGTTCCAGCCCTGGCTTTTCATGCCTGCCCAGGGGCTAAAATTGCAGTGGGGCTGGTCCCCCATCCAATTTTTCTACTGAGATTCATCTCAGAGTCCAGACTCATGACATTTTATATTTTTTTTCTCCAAACTTCTGACTTCCTCTTTTTAATCCCAACTATATTAACAAATGGTCATTTAATAATGATAATTATTATTATTGAAAAATATCAAACAGAACATTTATTATACATTGTAGACACACCTTTCATTTTAATCCCCAAACTATTTCCTTATCTTTTTCATTGCATCGCACCAACTGGAATCTGGTATCTTTTTTTCACTCTTTTAATACCTGAGAATATTATAGATTTAATGATTTATCTCTCCAGGAATACATTTTATTCATATGCTTGTAGAAATTCCCTATATACACTCAATCTTAGACATTTATGTGATGAATTCGCTTCTTTTTTAATCCAATGATTCTTCGTCTTCTAATAATAGTATTTGGGGCTTGAATTTTTTTTTCAATTTTATATAATCAATATCATCCAATTTACAGTATATTATCACTTCTATTCATTGTTCAAAAAAAATCCTATAATTCATAGTTGTGAAAAATATCTCCTTTCTTTCTCCTCTAAGCAAAGTCACCAGCCTCACCCTCTCCTCAAGAGTCATCTGGGTTCAGTGACATGATTTAGCGCAGGATGACTGGTGATGGCTTCAGATGCAGTGAGACACCTTGATCTTTAAAGCTAAGGCCTTTCTGAGGTCTGAGTTTGTCTGAGGCAATTTTTACTTGGTTATTAAGGCTAGGTGTGAAAAGAAGGAAAATGGCCTCTTTTATCTATTAAAAAGAATCAGTTTGAGAAGGGAAGACCTTCCTTAGACCAAATCCAATGAGAGTAAGGTTGACTCATTCCCTTTCACCTCTTTGTTCTTACCCTCCATTGTAACAGCTTTCTCTTGACTCTTTTGTGTGAGATAATTTACCTTATTTTCTCTCTCCTTTTATTCTCTCAATACATTCCTCTCTCATCTCTTAATTTCATCTTTTAGATACCATCCCTTCATATTCAAGTCACCCTGTGCTCTCTGTCTATGTACACATATGCTTAGACATATACATAAATATGAATACAAACACACACACACACACACACATATATATATACACAAACATGTACATATACATGCATATAGATCAGCAGTTCTCAACCTGTGGGTTATGTTCAATTTGTAATAATGGAGGTACATCCTGCATATCAGATAGATTCATAACAGTAGCAAAATTATAGTTATAAAGTAGCAATGAAAATAATTTTATGATTGGGGGTCACCACAACATGACAAACTGGATTAAAGGGTCGCAGCATTAGGAAGGTTGAGAATCACTGACATAGATATAAATATACATTTATATATATATATATATATATTCTTATGCATACACACATGTATATGTATACATATATACATATCTATCTATTTATTTATTTAATTACTTATTTATTTGTTGGTTTAGTATTTATTTATTCCCTTCAACTATCCTGCTACTGAAAAGAGTCTAAGGAGTTACAAATATTATCTTCCCATGTAGGAATGTAAACAGGTAGACTTTCGATCATATATCAATGAGGGAAATGACTTGTATTCTTATAAATTTGGTTCAGTTCTCTATACATTTGAGAAATGAGGCTTTTATTGGTGAAATTCACATTAATTTTTTCCCAGGTTTTTTTTTTCTTTACTCCTAATATTGGCTTGATTATTTTTGTTCATGGGAAAAAACCCTTTTTTATTTCATGTAATCAAAATGATTCATATTTTATCTCATAGCACTTTCTATCTCTGTTTGGTCATAAATTCTTTTGAGATCTAAAGGCCTGACAGGTAAGCTATTCCATGGTCTCCTAATTTGCTTATGGTATCACCATTTATGGCTAAATCATGCAATCCACTCTACTATCTACTTTTTAGTTTTTAACTTCATAGTTGAGTTCATCCTATTCACCTTCACAGTTGTGCTCTCCTTATAATTTTGATTGCACTGGTTTTGTTTATTCAAAACCTTTTACGTTTCATATAATCAGAACAAGCTATTTCATATTTTGTTATATTCCTTATCTCTTTTTTCATCCTAAATTCTGCCCTTATCTCTAAATCTGACAGACAAGCTATTTCATACTCTCTCAATTTTCATAGGGTGTCACCTTTAATGTATAAATGATGTGGCATACAGTGTAAGATATTGGTTTATACCTAGTTTCTGTAATACTGCTTTAGAGTTTTCCCAGCACTTTTTGTCAAATAGTGAGTTTTTGTTCCAAAAGCTTGAATCTTTAGTCGTTATCATATACTAGTTTGCTGTGGTCATTTACTATAATGTAATTTGTATATAATCTGTTGCATTGATTCATGACTCTATAATACAGTTTGAAATCTAGTATGTCTAGACCACTTTCTTTTGTATTTTTTTCATTGGTTCCCTTGATATTCATAAATTTATTTTTCCAAATGAATTGTGTTATTTGTTTAGTTCTATAAAATATTTTTTGATATTTTGATTGGTATAACACTGAATAAATAGATTAATTTAGGTAGAATTGTCATTTTATTTATATTGCCTCAATCTATACATGAGCAATTAATATTTTTCCAGCTGTTTAGATCTTACTTTATTTCTGTGAAAATGTTTTGTAGTTGTGTTCATATAATTCTTGGGTTTGTCTTGGCATGTAGACTCCCAAGTAATTTGCCTTATCTACAATTGTTTTAAATGGAATTTCTCTTTCTATCTCTTGCTGCTGGTCTTTGTTGGCAACATATATAAATGCTGATGATTTATGTAGCTTTATTTTGTATCCTGCAACTTTGCTAAAGTTGTTAATAATTTTAATCAGGATTTTAGTTGATTCTCTAGGATTTTCTAAATATAACAACGTTATCATCTGCAAAGAGTGATATTTTTTTCCTGGCTGTCTGTTCTAATTCTTTTCATTTATTTTTTTCTGTTATTGTTAAAGCTAATATTTCTAGGACAACACTAAATAATAGCGGAGATAATGAGCATCCTCGCTTCACTTAGGATTGTACTGGGAAGGCTTCTAACTTATGCCTATTATAGATAATGCTTGCTGATGTTTTTAAATAAAGGTAAGGTAAGCTCCTTTTATTTATTGTTTTAAGGTAAGCTCCATTTATGCCTATGGTCTCTAGTGTTTTTAATAGAAATTGGTGCTGCTTTGTTAAAAGTTTTTTCTGCATTTCTTGAGATAATCATATGATTTCTATAGGTTCTGTTATTGATACAGTCAATTATGCTGATAGTTTTACTAATATTGAATGACTCCTGCATTACTGGTATAAATCCCACATGGCCATAATATATGAACATTTGATATGTTGCTGTAATTGCCTTGCTAATATTTTGTTCACAAGGTTTTTTTGCTCCAATATTCATTATAGAAATTGGTTTATAATTTTCTTTCTCTTGTTTCAGCTCTTTCTAGTTTAAGTATCAACACCATATTTTTGTCATAAAAGGAGCTTGGTAGGACTCCTTCTTTGCCTATTTTTCCAAAAAGTTTACATAGCATTGGAATTAAATATTCTTTAAATATTTTGTTGAATTAACTTGTGAACTCATACAGTCCCAGGAATTTTTTCTTGGGGAGTTCATAAATGGCTTGTTCTACTTTTTTTTTTCCCCCCAATATGAGTTTATTTAGTTATTCTATTTCCTGATCTGTTTATCTAGGTAATTCATCTTTTTATAAATATTCATCAGATTTACTCAGATTATCAGATTTATTGCCATATAATTGCACAAAATATTTTCTGATGATTCCTTTAATTTCTTCTTTGTTGTTGGTGATCTCAACTTTTTACTTTTTAATACTGGATATTTGGCTCTCAATTTTTTTTAATCAAATTAACCAATGACTTATCTCTCTTATTGTTTTTTTTCATATAATCAATTCTTATTTTTATCGGTTCAATAGTTGTTTTTATTTCAATTTTATTAATCTCACCTTTGATTTTCAGTATTTCCTATTTGGTCCTCAATTGGAGATTTTTAATTTGTTCCTTTTATAGTTTCTTTTTTAATTGAATGATATTGTCATTGACTTGCTCTTTCTCTATGTTGTTGATGTAAGAATTTGGAGAATTCATGTTTCCCCCAAGTACTTCTTTAGCTGTGTCCCATAAATTTTGGTATATTATGTAATTGTTGTCATTCTCATTAATGAAATTATTGATGGTTTTTATGATTTGTTCTTTTACCCACTTATTCTTTAGGATTAGATAGTTTAGTTTCCAATTAATTTTTATCTATTTTTTCCACTGCACTTTTTTGAATGTAACTTTTATTGTATTATGATCTGAAAGTGATACATCTAATATTTCTGTCTTTCTACATTTGATTTTGAGGTTTTATGCCCAATATATGGTCAATTTTTGTGTAGGTGCCATGTGCTACTGAGAAAAGATATATTCTTTTCTGTTCCCATTCTGTGTTCTCCAAAGGTCTGTCATATCAAACTTTTCTAATATTCTATTTACCTCCTTAACTCTGTCTTATTTTTGGTTTGATTTATCAGGTTGTGTGAGGGGAAAGTTGAGGACCCCTTCTACTGTAGTTTTGTTATGTATATATATATATATATATATATATATATATATATATATATATATATATATATATCTTCCTGTAACTCATTTACCTTCTCCTTTAAGAATTTCAAGGATATACCAGTTGGTGCATATTTATTTAGTATTGATGTTACATTATTTTGTATGGTACCTTTTAGCAAGATGCAATTTTCTGCCTTATCTCTTTTAATTATATCTATTTTTGCTTTTGTGCTGTCTGAGATCAGAATTTCTATCCTTACTATTTCTACTTCAGCTGTGGCATAATAGATTCTTCTCCAGCACCTGACCTTTATTCTTTGTGTGTCTCTCTGCTTCAAATGTGTTTCTTATAAACAACATACTGTAGGATTCTGGTTTCTAATCCACTTTACTATATCCTTCCATTTTATAGGAGAGTTCATCCCACTCACTTTCACAGTTATGATTATTGACTGTGTATTTTTCTCTATCCTAGTGTTTCTGCTATCTGTTCTCTCTCTTTCCTTATTCCCCTCCTCAATAGTGTTTTGCTTCTGTTTACAGCCTCCACCAATCTGCCTTTTCTTTGTCAGTGTACCCTCCCTTTACTTGAACTTCTCCCCTTGTATTTCCCTTAGGGTAAGATATATTTCCATATTTAAATGATTGCATTTATTATTCCCTCTCTGAGCCAATACTGAGGAAAACAAGGTTCAAGCAATACCCATTGCCTACCCTCCAATTTTCCCCTCCAGTGTAATTGTTTTTTCATTCCTCTGTATGTGAACTAATTTGACCTGTTCTATCTCTCCCTTCCTTCTGCGTTCAGTGTACTCCTCTTCTTTATTCTTTAATTATTTTTATGTCATTCCCTCAACTTAAACTTATGTCTGTCCCTCTATGTATATTCCTTCTAGTTGTACTATAAGCACTATAGTTTTTAAGAATTACAAGCATCATCTTCCCATGGAGTGATGTAAACAGTTCAGCTACATTAAACTCTTTGTTTTCTTTTCACCTTTTTGGCTTTCTTTTTATCTTGATATTGGAGATCAAATTTTTTGTTTATTTCTGGTCTTCTTATAAAAACTTGAAATCCTTCTATTTAATTGAATGACAATTTTTTCTCCCTTGAAGTATTATGTTTAATTTCACCAGAGAGGTGATTCTTAGCTGTAATCCAAGACCCTTTACCTTCTGGAATATCGTATTCTATGACCTCTAATTCTTTAATGTTGTAAGTGTCAAGTCCTATGCAATCCTTTTTCTGATCTTCTGATACTTGAGTTGTTCCTTTCCATCCACTTGCAGTATTTTCCCTTGCCTAGGAGTTCTGAATTTTGACCATAATGTTCCTTGGAATTTTTATTTGGGGATATATTTTCTGAGTTGATCAGTGGATTCTTTTACTGCCTATTTTGCCCTAAGGTTCAAGAATATTACGGCAGTTTTCCTTGATCATTTCTTGTAAGATACTGTCCAGCTCCTACTTTCAATTATGAATTTCAGGTTGTCCAATGATTCTGTCATTGTCTCTTGTATCTATTTTTCAATTCAGTAGTATTCCAATGATATATTTTAGATTTTCTTCTGATTTTTTCTTTTAAATTTGTGTGATTGATTCTTGATTTTTCCTAATGTCATTAGCTTCCACCTCCCTAATTCTTATGTTTAAGGAGTTGTTTTTCTTAGTTAAATTTTGTACCTTCTTTTCCATTTGGCCTATTGTATTTTTTAAGGAGTTGTTTTCTTCAATGGATTTTTTTAGATCGTCCATGACACCATATTAACTTTCTATGGTCAGATTCCTGAAAGAGATCCCCAAATCAAAACTCGCAGGAATATTATAGCCAAATTCCAGAGTTCCAATTTCAAAAAGAAACTGTTGCAAACAGCCAGAAGGAAATAATTCAAGTATCATGGAACCAGAGTTGGAGATAACACAATAATCAGCACCTATTGCATTAAAGGGTCAGAGTACCTGTAATAAAATATTCTGAAGGACAAAATTAATATTACTACAACAAATTCTCACCCATAAAGAAAAACTGAGTATTATACTTCAAGGAAAAAAAATGGATATTCAATGAAATGGAGAACTTTCAAGCATTCCTGATAAAAGACCATATCTCAATAAAAAAATGTGACTTTCAAATGCAAGACACCAAAAGATAACTAGGAAAGGGAAATTATAAGGGACTTAATAAGGTTAAACTTTTGATATTTCTTCATGGCAAGATGATACTTATAACTCATAAGAACTTTCTCATTACTAGGGCAGATAGAAGGTGCATATATTGACAGAGAGCACAGATGTGAATTGAATATGAAAGATTTCTTTTAAAAAATACAATTAAAGAGTAAGAGAGAAATTTACTTGGAGAAAGGAAAAGGCAGAGGTAGAATGGGGTAAATTGTCTGATATAAAAGAGGAAAGAAAAAAACTTTTACAATGGAGGTAAAGAAGGGGAAGGTGAATAAACCTTACTCTCATGAAAATTGGCTCAAATGGGGAATAACATACATACTCAATTGTGTATAAAAGTTTATCTTACCATACAGGAAAGTGGAGGGGAAGGGGATAAGAGAACACAAGGCTGATAGAAAGGACAGTGGATTGGGGAAGGGGCAAGAGAGATGGATGAGAGAAAATAGAATAAACAGTGGAGAGGGATTAGGATGGAGGAGAAAACAGTCATCAATAGTAAATAAAAAAAAATTGAGGCAAGTATTTCTGATAAAGACCTCATTTCTCCAACATATAAAGAACTGAGTCAAATTTATAAAAAAAATATGAGATGTTCCCCAATCAATAAGTGATCAAAAGATATGAATAATTTTCAGATGAGGCAATCAAAGCTATCTATAATGATAAAAAATAATCTCTAACAAATGATTGGAGAAATGCAAATTTAAAAATTTCTCAGGTACTACCTCATACCTATTAGATTGGCTAATAATACAGAAAGAAAAATGATGGATGGTGGAGGGGGATGTAGGAAAAGTGGGCCATTAATGCACTTTTGAAGGAGTTGCAAACAGATCCAACCATTCTATAGAACAATTTGGAACTGTGCAGAAAGGTCTATAAAACCATGCATTTATACATTTATGAATGTTTAACCCTTTGGCCTAGCAATGCCACTCCTAGCTCTGTATCTCAAAATAATTTAAAAATGCAAAAAATGAGAAGAACCTGTATTTACAAAAATATTTATACCTGCTCTTTTCTGGAGGCAAAGATTTGGAAATTGATAAGATGATCACTAATTGAGGAATGGTTGAACAAATTGTGACATGTGATTATGATAGAATATTATTGTACTTTAAGAAATGATGAGCAAGATGTTCTCAGAAAAACCTGAAAAGACTAACATTAGCTGATGCAAAGTGAAATGTACTTGGTACAAGGTAACAGCAACATTATAAGATGATCATCTGGGAATGACTTAACTATTCTCAGTAATTCAATCATCCAAGCAACTCTGAATGACTTATGATGAAAAATGCTCTCCATTCCCAGTGAAACAAACATGTTTTTCTCTGGATTTTTCCTGAGGTTTTTTGTTTATTTGTTTGTTTTGATTTGTTTTTTTTGTCTCTGTTTTCTTTCATAACATAACTATTTTTGAATGTTTTGCATGACTACATACATAAAATTATTCTGAATTACTTATGTTCCCCATGGGGATGGGTCAGGAGAGAGGAAGGGAAAAAAATTGGAACTCAAAGTTTTTTGGGATTTTTTTTTGGCTTTTTCTACTTTGTTTCTTTATTCATCACAAAAAAGATCTTCATATGTCTCACTCTCTTTTATTCGATAATAAACATCTTTTACATTAAATGTGAATAGCCCCCAGAGCTTTGTTTTAGGTTCTTGGGTCCTATCTTCTTCTCTCCTGAAATATTCTCCCTTGTGATATCATTAGCTTCCAGGGAATTCAATGATCAGTTCAATTCAGATAATGTAGATGAAGGCCAGGTATGTAGATTTAAGAGTCATCTGTATGGAGACAATAATTGAATTCATATTCTACATTAACTATCTACTGCATGGATTCCATCAGGATATCCTAAAAAGCATTTCAAACTCAACAAGTCTAAAGCTGAAGTCATTATCTTTCCTTCTAAATCCCTTCCTCTTTCAAACTTGCTAATGTGTTTTAAAGGTGCCACAATCCTTGAATTCCCTAGTTTTAAAGTCGATTGATAGGTATAGTACTCTTTCCTCATTAGTGGAGATAAAGGCCTTTTCCTGTATGAGGGGCAAGTCAGATTTGTTCAGAGTCCAGAGTTTAAGGTCTCAGTAAGTTCCCCTTTGGGAACTTTTCAAGTATGATCTCCTCTTCTGGACTCTAGATGAGAATAGTCTTTGAACAATATATCCAGGTTTCAGAGAGAAGATAGAAGAGGCAAAACCCATGTCAGGTTGCTGAAAGAAAAGACTTTGGGAATATATGAGAAGTGTGGTCAGTCTTCATCATATCCCTATACCCAGCCTACTAAATTTGAAATTTCAGGGAGTTTTACCTTGGATGAGATCTAGGACTGAGTTATCTTGCTCCCAATAGGAAAGGAACTCAAAGTTCTATAAACAAATATTAAAAATTATTTTTACATGTTACTGGGGGGAATAAAATCCTAAATAAAGGGAAAAACACAAACTTGAGCTCTGCTCCTGGGATGGAAGGAGTATTATCTCAGGCTTCTTCTTCCAGTGGCTAGTGACCCTGGCTGTTTCTTTGGTGCTGCACTGATATTGCCCTGAGATCCACAGGAGACCCTCATGTCTGGTGCTATGCTGAGGTAAGGGTGGACATGGCTAGTGTTGCTGAAGGTAGTGGGGATCTTGCAGTTTATGTAGTGCTGAGTGGGGTCTGACATGTACCATTGGCATCTGCTAGTTTCCCCAAGGCTACCCTGGAGCACATGGAGTGTGTGTGTGGGGACTTTCTGGATGTTGATGATGCCTTAGGCATTGGTGTCTACTGATTAGTCCTGGGCCATCCTGAAACATGTGGAGATCTGTCTACTGGAGGCTTTCTGTTTGCTCAGAGCTATGCTAAAGAATGTGGCTGTTCTTGGAGTTAGAGTCTGTCCATTTTCTGTCTATGCTAAGGGACATGGGGGATTCTGGCATTGCTGTTTGCCTTGTCCAATATACTGGCACTCAGGAATTCACAATGGTTTTCTGTGGCGGGGCTTCCTGCTGGCTTGCTGGGATACTTCCTGTCTTGGACTACACTCTCTCTTTAGCTGAGTTAGGACCTTTCCTTCCAATCTTACAAGTTTTTTTTAGGATCAAAGATTGTTTTACTTGATCTTTTTGCTGGTTCACCTGTTCCAGGACTTGTTTTGGGGTGCTATTTTATTGTTCTTTGGTGGTGAATATATGAAAGTTATTGTAATTTATTACTTACTGCACTATGTGGGCTCCTGAAAGTCTTATCCACACATGCTTGAGAAATATAGTATCAACAGAAGGAGCTTAAAGCATGAGTTTGTGGTGCCAAGATGCAGTGGCTGCAAAGGGTGATATATGAAATGACAGGGAGAACATCCAGTGACAATTGAATTCCAGGTTCCATCTAGAAATCAGACAAAAAGAAAATATCATTCTAACTCTAGTTGGCATGGCATCAAAATATGGAGAGACCATTCTTTTGACTTTTATAGTAAGAGAATACTTCCCTCCACCAACAGCTTTTGTGTTGATATGATCCTTTTGCAAAATAGAAGTTGAAAATTTAGATATTAACATTAAATGCCTTAACAGCTGCAAAGTTGACATTCCCAACATTTCTAGAAACATGAAACAGCCTCAGATGCTCAGGATCTTTAATGTCTTATCTTTTCACTTTGATTCCATTCAATTAATGTACACAATTCCACAATATTACTCTGTAGTCCTTTTTCATAGGCAAAAAAATGCAACATGGACAAATGAGATGAATTAAAATCTACTTTACATTTTCCATATCCCAAATTAAAAGGGAAGATATACTGTTTGATTTCTGATTTTGGAGCCTTTAATACTTTAGGAGCCTCATCTGTTTCCAGATTTTGTCCTTTGATATTCTTGCATAGAGGTTGCTTATCACAGAGAATAAAGGGGAAAATATTTTAGCCAACTTGTCTCATCCATAACACAAGATAATACCTGCTGTTTGTGTCCTATTTACAACATGGATGGCCAGGGTATCCTGAGAATGGAAGTGGAACCCTGTAAAGTGAGTGATTATGCCCAAGAAATATTCACCTACGTGCAATGATCTCTGAAACCAACAAGTTATAAATTTCCTCTTAGCAACCCTCACAGAGACAAAAAAACATGTGTTTGAATCGGACACTAATCTGCAAAGGCTACTGATCCTTGTAAGGGCAAAATCTGATCTAGAAGAGTCTCCATTCCTTTCCAAGTTTTGCCTCCCTAAGAACCTTTCAACACCTTCTCTTTTTCCTGTTAACATTTAGGTGTCATTCCCCCATTAGAATGTAAGCTCATTGGGAGGCAGTTGCTATCTCTGCTTGCATTTATATTTCTAGCATTCAGCACAGGGCTTGACAAATACAACATTCTTAATAAGTACTAAATGACTTCATTAAAACATACACATTATTATTTTTTTCTGGGCTTCTAGCAGTCTTCATTATGCCAATTCCTTTACTTTGGATAAATATCAATAAGAAACTTTGACAAAATAGATGACATTTTCAATTCACATCCACAAGCATTTATTTATTTCCCTATAATTTACAGGATGACAAAGACCTGAGTTAGGCATTGTGTTTTAACGGATCTAGGACAGAGGGAAAGCTTAATTCCCTCTTCTTACAAAACTTACATTATATAACACTGCTGTGGGCAAGAAGCTACATACAACATGTAAAGGGGCAATTATATAAACAGTAATTTGAAGAGAGAATACTATCTACTATGAGGATCATGAAAGTCATTTCATTGGCAATGTCCTGTGAAGTTTGAAGGAATCTAGGAAGTTAAAGAGTTAGAGATGAGAAATGAGTGCCTTTCAGGCATGGAGAAGAGTCTCTTAAAAGAGAGATAGAATGCTTAGTCCAGAACTTAAAAATTTTAACTGTAACATCAATTTTGTGACGATTAACCACTTTCCCTGAACAATTTGTAGCTTTTTCTAAAATAATCATCATTTCAATAAGTCAATTTGAAGACTTTGTAGTTAGATACCCTGTCTTGTCCTACTTCTGGTTTCTTTTAGTTTGGTGTTTGGCATAGTTGAAATGGATTCAGATTCTGCACAGGAGAGACACCTGACATTTCTAACTACCAAAATGATTTATTAACCTTGCAGAGGCGGGAATGACTTGGGAATCCCATGCAGTAATGCATCAGCAGACACACACACACACACACACACACACACACACTATACCAGCAATGATCAAATGAAATGAATGTGTTTCTGCATAGGAAGAGAGAAAGCACTCAACCCTACAGAGTTGCAAAGAGCCTTTCTCTCACACACCATCAGTACTGGACCACCTCCAGATTAACAGCGGCCCTGTGCTTTTGTAGACTGCATGTTTTATTCCCTCTCAGAGGCTGCTCTATGAAAGATAGCCCCATAGCCCCCACCAGTGGGTTTTTCAAATGATGCAAGTGTTTCTACTGGGATCCTTATTGATCTTTATAATAAGAGGTGGGGGTCCAGACCATTGGTCTAAGCCTTATTCCCTCCTCAATGTTATTTTTATCTTTGACAAGTTGATTGTTACACATGGACAGGTAAAGTATACATTAGAATATGGAGAATAAGAGGTGGAGCCAAGATGTCTGAGTAGCAGAAAGAATTAGTGAGAATTTCACCTTCTTTACATATATGCAGACCACACTTGACCAAATATTAATGGGATGATCCAAGAAAAAGTCATAGTGTTCAATTTTGCTAGTCTAGCCATAGAGAAATTGGGGGTATTTAGGGACAGTAGGGATGATCTCTGCCCAGAAACACACGCAATAAGTCTTATTAAAAAGAAAAATTATTTACTAGGACAAGATGAAAACTATACCCATTCTGGGTTCCTGAGACCTCATGTAGGTTGCAGAAACAGGTACCAACTGGCAAATTTTTCACCCATTTTCTGCTTCTGGGTTACAAATAAAAGAGAAAGTGAAATGAGGAAAAGACCTATACACAGAGATTGTGTTCCATGATAAGGAGGTAAATTGTTCTTAGCCTCAATGAGTTTCTGAATCTAAGCATATATTTATAGTTGAGTGTTTACCAGGTCTATCCCCTAAAGAGATATAAAAGAAGAAAGGACCCTTAATGTAATGTTTTATCTATCTAACTATCTGTCTATCTATCTATCTATCTATCTATCTATCTATCTATCTATCTATCTATCTGTCTGTCTGTCTGTCTATCCATCTATCTATTTAACTATTATAATGGTTGCAACAAGAAAAAGGAATAGAGGAACATGGTTCAAAGAAGAAGAGGGACCAACAACCATTGGAACAATGACTAGAATGCTTTCCTTCTTCCTCATCTCCTCTGAACTTCTCTCACTTTACAAGACACTTTAAATCCTACTTTCTGTAGAAAATCTTTTCTGCCCCTCCCCTTTTTGAAAAAAATTGATATCTAAGATGAACTTCCATTTACACTGTATATAACTGGTATATAGATAGCCACTTGAATGTTGTCTTCCTCCTCCCCCACTTCCCTGCCCTTAGAATATAAACTTCTTGAGAATTGGGACCATATTTTGCCCTTCTTTGTCTTCCCACTATTTAATACATTACCCAACACATAGTAGGTACTTAACAAACTTGTTGACTGAAAATTGGAAGACAGAAGCTGAAAATTATTGAATGGAAAAAGTTGCCTATAACACCTTTGCATTGCCTGAACATTTGAGGTAACTGGAAAATGTGTCATAAAATAGTTGATTGCAGGAACTGGAGGAATCGTGGCTTAGAATGCAATATGAGAGCTAATTTCTGGTCAATTACTTTGTCCTGTGGAAAAGGGAGATAGTTGTCTTCTATTAGTTTCTAGATGGAATAAATAAGAGGAATGTGAACAGTTTCAAAAAGGAAGATTTAATTTTACTAGTAGGACAGACTTGCTAAGAATTATTTTTAGTCATTTTATCATATCTGTCTCTTTGTGACCCATTGGATCATGGGATTTTCTTGGCAAAGGTCGTGTAGTGGTTCCATTTGAGTTGTCCAAAAATAGATTAACCCACAACATTGGGAGCTAGTGAGATCTTCTTCACTGAAGATCATAAAGAAAAGCAAAAACCACTCATTAAAATGTTTCATAAAGAGTTACTATGGACAAAGTTTAGCCTAGATGGTCTTTGAGATTCTTTGTAACTCTGAGCTTCAGTGATCCAACAATTCCCTTAGTGCCAGATTGCAATTGTCATAAATATAATTAGCATTCCCTGAATATATATTAATTGGACTCAATGATTCAGTGAGTCTGAAATTAATGTTGTGAGGAAGAATATTTATTTATTCATGTCTTTTATTTAACTTTGCAAAGAAATTTGATGGATATTGGAAAGGGGATCTGATGCCCCATTTACAAGAACAATAGGTCTTTTATGATCCAAAGTTGTCCTTGGATTTTCAGCAAAACACAATTTATTATCATGCATCAAAGAGATAAAAGAGTGACCCAAAAGGATCTCTAAGAAGATGCTAGTCAAAAGAATATGGATAGTTCCATGTAGTCCATCACAGTTTCCAATATATCCAAAGTGTGGAGGCAAACTGTATCACTTTGGCATTTAAAAGACCTTTTATTTTTGAGGATAATGAATTCATCTTTATAAATACGTATTAGTATGTACTTGTTCTGAAAGTAAAGCAAAACATGTTCAAGGCAAAATAATATGAAATTAAATGAAAGAGGTTTAAATTATTCTGAGCTATTAAATAGGACAATAGCTTATGTTTAGCTAGAATATTTATTTATTTTTCATAACACAATATAATTTATAATTGTTCTTTTATACTGTCAGACATATTAGAGTGACAGGACCTTATGACCACATAAGAAAAATAAAGCATGCATGATAAATAATTCAAATATAAAGGGAATTGTCGCAGGACATAATATAATTCAAAATGAATTGTTCTTGCTGTTATTTTTAATCAAACTTATTGAAGTGCAAAATAATAATAATTTTCCTCTTTTAAAATAGTTTTTTTTTCTGAAGAATTTACAATATTGCAGGGTTATCTGATGATAGTTAGTGACAGTTTTGGATTAGGTTAACTACCAACTTAAACTCATCTAAAATTGTCTTTTAAAAAAAATCTCATAACACTTGAATTGAATATGAGTAAATGAAAGACTCATGTGCCAGCTAGTAAAAAGAGGCTGCAAATTTATTTTTGTATTCATGAGCCCTGAGAAGATCAAAGAAGTATAGTCCACTTTCAAATTTCAAAGTATTGAGCTTTAAAACAAATGAAAATATGTGAAAAAAGGACAATTTGAATTTGTAACAGTATAATCATTACTTTTGGGGGCACTTATACTCATTATAGGAGGGGGAATCTCACTTTTGTGCATCTTGAGAGTCAACGTTCAATTTGAACCAAAGGATTTAAATTTTCTTTACCTTCTGGATTTACAGTAACAAATTCAACTTTGTCCTTAAAGCCTGAGTGAAATTCTCACTGACAATTCCTGACATTAGCCTTAGGTACAAGATGGAAAAAGGAGCTATTTGTAGGACAGTATTTAAAGCCTGTGTACCGAAACATTAGATTCGTATTTTAAGGCCCTTCTTGACAAATTTGCATTTAATTTGGGTTCAGGTACATTATCTCAGAACTATATAGTATATTAGGATGCAATCATTTGTCCAATTAATCTATTACCTTTCATGTCATTCCCAGGCATGTAGTAGTTATTTACCAAATTCACATCGATTTGATTGTTGATTGACCTGACTTAGCTAGGATGAGTCCCTGGAAGAAAAGGAGTGGCAAATGGCAGTCTTTGATAAGGAATGACATAAGTTTATGTGATAAAATTTATAAGTCTAATAAAGCATGAGCAGAAAGCAAAATATCAAATAGCAAGGAATTGTGAAGGAGTTATACAAATAAAATAAAGATAAGTTTCTGACCTTGTAGCAAGAAGAGGAGATAGCAAATATAAAGCCTACTTCTTTGATTATATTTTTGTGATGTTATGAGGGTAAGTAGAAAGGCATCAATATTCCATGACAAGGTTGTATTATAGAAGAGTAAATTGATAAAATCAAAAAAGCATAACAGAACATGTAGTTACGAAAATATATTTGTCCCCCACAGTATTTCAAAATCGTCACTTTGAAAGTTGACAGTTTAATTATTTCAATAATGCTCCTATTACTCTAAAACTTTAAGAGTCTTTTTTGGGAGGGTGGGGAGCTTAACAATAGCCATATGTTTCACTGTTCTCTGTGTATGCCTCATCAAAAATATTCATTACTAATTTAAAGTGGTAGTTTCCAATTTGATCACTCATTTATTCACAAAAATTGACTTCAACTTCTGGCCATTTTGAATAATCAAACCCAACCTTAAAGGATACAGTTTTGCCACCACTGAGAATATTCAAAATAATAAGTCAGTGTTCCAAGGTCCAAGTCCATAGCCACAGAAGGTGATTTCTGACTCAGTGAAAATGAGTGAAAAATTCTGGTCTGTTGTATCACTATGGTGGTGCCACCTTTCATTCTTAGGTTTTGACACACCAAGCATATTTGTGTTGTCACACAGAAGAGATATGTATGCAAGTGTATACATAGTACACACACACACACACACACACACACACACACACACACACACACACCTCTTTACATCCCAAGGAAGTCCATTCTACTTTTGAATCTCTCAGTTATTAGGAAATATTATGAGCCAAAATTTACCTCTTTGTTATCTCTACCTATTGTCCTCTGGGACCAAACTGATCAAGTCTAAATTCTTTTGCATATGATAGAGCTGCTTACATTGTTCTTTCCCTAACTCTTCTCTTCTAACAACAAAGCACATCCAAGGTCCTTTATCATATCTTTAAATGGCATAAACTGAACTTTTTGTCATCCTTTTTGCCCTTACCTGGGTACTATCCTTCTTAGCTCATAGTGAGAGCTTAATAAATTCTTTTTCACTCTTCCTCAGACTCAGGATGTTGGCTCCCATTTCATATGTGTTTTCACAGAGTCTACTTCATGTTTAGAAAACTCACCAATGGCTTTCAAAACCCTTCTTTCCCTTCAAATCTTAGCCAAGGTTCTACTTTTTCCGTAAAAAAAATCTTTTTTCTACCCATCTAAAAGGATTATTTCTCTCATACTTTCCAATAAACCCTTGAAAAGTGCGCTCATGTCCTATTACCAGTCTTTACTTTGCCTTATATTTTTCAATATACCTGTCCAATCTACTTGAATGTAGGGAAGAGGCTATTTTAAGTTTTTTTTTTTTAGTCTTTATATTTTACCATGGTAACTTTTAGATACTAGATCCTGAAAATTGTCATAGTAACTTTTAGATAGCAGACCCTTAATAAATGCTTATTGAACTGAATTGGAAAGCAAAATGCACTAATAAAAACACAGGGATTTACCATGAGTTCTACATTGCATTAATTTGCTCTGAAATTTTACCTTTGTATATGTTTTACTCTTATCTCAGTACTTCTTTTTACATTTTTGTCTCTTGGTATTAACATCAGCTCTATTAATAATAAGAATTACCAAGAACATTTTCTATTCTCCTGCTACAACTATATATTTAACACCTGCTGTCTTGTACATATAAAGATAGATTTTGCAAGCCAGCTGTATTTTCCTGAATTCTCACATTTATCTAACACATTTGCAGAACTTGTAAACTTACCTTGAACTTAGCAAACAAAATAATTTAGTAAAAGCTATATAAGGTCATCATTTTAGATGGAGACATATGGTTTTTCCTTATGAACGAAAATGACAACCAATTTTCTTTACACCTTGATAGTGGAGTACTTAGACAGTTCTGATCACAAAGTCACTAAAGATAAAGAAACTGGGGGAGGAAAATTATGACACTTATGCTCAATGTTAAAACATTTCTAGATTACAAAACTCTCTTCCACTGCATTCAGAGACTAGTGATTAATAGGAAAAAAAGTTACTTTTAAAATCAGTTGTCTAACAGCAGATTCAAATTGCTAGGAAAGCAAAAGGAATTCTTAGGGCACAGTGGGACATTATTCTACATCATTCATTTGTAAAAATCCTAGCTAATGAACTCTGTATACTCAGGATTATACATTTGGGATATACAAAATTATCTTCTGTTAGTTACTTAGCATCGGTCATCTTCTAATGCAGTATTTCCTTAGTTGAGTATACCAAGATTGTTTTCAAAGACAATTTTTATTGTCCAAGAGTCTCAAGCTGAAATAAAGAATGTAATTTCTTTTTTAAAAAATCATCCAAGGAGAAACTATGTTAATATAACAATTTTTTCCATCTTGATATAACAACAATTTAAATTATTTTTTCTGTAAAATTATTCAGATTTTTAAAAATATAAATAGATTTCCTGGAGATCAGATGATTGACCCCAAACTGTTGAGGGTTAGATAGGATGGATTTCTACTTAAATCCTTTGCAGTTTCTATTAGTCTGAAAGAATTACCAGGCATAAGCAGTCTTGACAGTTTTAAAAGGGTTTATTACGCTTGTTAGCAGGCAGGAGAAAATTAAAGGGAATCCTGCAAAGTGTGGGGATTGGGGGTACTGATTATATAGTAACAAAATCATAACTCTGATCTCAATTATGCTAACTATATGTACAAAGGTGGAGTTAGGGAGGAGTACCCAGCCTGTTTGCCCTGAAAATTCCCCCTTTGATAAGGTGGATGAGGTCTTTTGTTAGGAGTTATCTTACAGCTGGCCACTAGAACAAAAGGAGTAAACATTTCTGGAAGGAATCCTTTTAAGAATTCATAGGTGTGGCTTGTTATAGTTAACAAGCTTCAGGGAAGATACTAACAGGCTGTGGGTGGAGAAGGGACAGAGTTAATACTTTACAGCTGGCTGGGGAAAGGTGACTTTCCACAGGCAGATGTCACAAGCTGATATCACATACCCAGGTGCCTGAACACAAATGAAATTGAAGACAAAGTCACCCCAAAATATTACAAAGGCACCTCAGCACCCCCTTCAAAACTATTTTCACTGAAAATTTGTAAGTTCTATGAAGGATCAAAATAATAGTATGCTTTATTTTTTTTTTCCTTGAGATTTCTCTGTATTTGGAATTAAAAGTGCCGTATTGTTTCTGAACATATCTTTCTGATACTTAATTAATTAATGTTCACAAGGACATATGCAAATGTAGATCTTTAGTAGGTCATGAGTTTTAAATTGGGAAAAAGCAATTTGTTATCATTAAATATACTCTTCAATGAATTATTTTGTAAGCAGTAGCTAAATTGTTTAATAAAAAAAAAACAGACACATATCCTTAATCATACAAGCATGATAAACTAATGATAACCCTTATGGTTAATTATAACAAATATTATTGGAATGTAACTGGTATATAACATTTTACAAACTCCTTTCATTCCTCAAAAAGGCTCTATGAGACAGATAATGCAAGCACTATTATATCGATTTAGCAAATGATAAAACTGATGCGTTGTCAATTTAGAGGAAGTGGTTGTGGTAAACCAGCTGGTCAATAACAAAGCATGAAATTTAGGCTAGATCTTGAGATTCTAAATGCTATTATTTTTCTGTTGCATTAGGCTATCTCCCTAGTTTCTTCATATTGCTAGATACTCTATTGTTTGCATTAGTTTAGGAAGCAAGAAAGTGTATTTTGAGTTACACTTTTGCATGACAGCTTAGAAATACATTTATTAATGATGTTTGTAAAACTAATGGCTGCCTTTGTTTTTGCTTCACTTCGTTCAAATTGAGAGTATGAGAAAATACACAGAGGAGAAAAGTAGCAGAGCTATTTGAACAGTGTCTCCCGAATTTAGATATCTGGTTTTCTTTTACTTCACTTACTATTTGGTTGTTATTCTGCTAGTAGTAATGAGCTTTGTTTGCCTGTTTCTGTTGAAATTTTTCTCTCCTATTATGAGTGATACCACAACACTGTGCATCAAATTCAATGCTCTACCTTGGCATAAATTAAATTACTCAGTACCACCCTCATAAGCTATGGTATGCAAGGCAAGCCACCTAGGTGGAAATAATTAATTAACACATGGCTGTTATAGAACTTGTCACCTACTATTGAAGACATGACAAAAACTGAATAAGCAGCATTTGAAAAACATTTCTTCCACAGAAAAATGGGCAAAAGAGAATAGGTTTGAATCTACTATAAGAAAGTACCACAGAAATTTAGACTTGGCAGAGTTTTTAAAGGTTCAGCTATTCTATATTTATCCCCAATATTTAGCATAATTCCATTTTAATATATAAGAAGTAAGTAGCCATTCTGTCTCTAATTGAACATCTTCTGTAACACACAAGACATTACCTCATAAAACAGTCAATTCCATTTTTATTCATTGAAAATTATTTCATCAAACAGAAATCTGTTACCCTATATTTATTCTCATGGTTCTCAGCTCTCCTTTCTGAAGCCCATCCAAGATAAGTCTGATCCCTAGTCCATATAACAGTCTTATATTTCCTAAAGGCTACTGTGTCTTCCCTATGTATTCTTTTCCTTAAACTAAAATAAAACTAATTCCAGTCTTTTTTCTCAATGTTTTTTTCATATAATTTATCATTGTTTCAAATTCCCTCAATGTAATGCAAGAGATACAAATGGAGAAAAGAAGAGATGCAAAGTTAATGAAATTTTATTAACATTATTATGAGGAATCCATAGGTTTCACAAAGCTGCCAAATGTGTCCATGCTATAAAAAACAGCAAACAAGTTTACAAAACCCTGCTTAACACCTCTTCTAGTTTTAGGATTCATCCACACCAAATATAGTATCATTATTGGTCCCTTCTAGAAACAAGGACAAAAACGATGCTTTTTTTTTTTTTAGATATCTACACTATTCCTATAGAAAAAACCATACCAGCATCACTTAAAATAGTCTTTCCCATTCTAGAAAATTTAAGAGGTCACAAAAATGTCTTAATATTATTACTTTAATCTATAATCAGCATGAGGCAATTAGATTAAACAGTTGAATATTTACATAAGTCCAAATTAAATTTGTAACTAAATAGAAACAACAACAACGACAACCAGAAAAGAAACAAAACCTTTGAAGAAACCCTGAAATATGACAAAAGGATGAAAACTATTATCAGTCCTACCTGCCACAACTAATGTATGTCTAGCACTTATCTCTACACGGTTCACATCATTTCATGCCATTTACATTAGCAACTATTTTCCCCAGTTGGCATACAGAAAGTGATGTTATATTTGGTGCCTTTTTGCTTTCATATATTAATTTTAAAACCATTAATACTCTTAGAAGGAAATACAGATCATGTGTACCATAAAAACAATGGTATTTGGCAAACATTTTTTCATAAGTTAACTACTCTTCTGTTTATTGCTCTTTTTGTGTTAGATGTTTGCCCTTCACACAGCATCTGCAAGAGAGAAATTTCACAGATAATCATAGTGCTAATGAAACAGTTGTTCTGCTAATAAAAAATCCTAACTTTTTAAAAGTTGCTTTGCAAATAAAATCTCATTTTGGATTTGTGTGCAATGTGTATCCAATGATATAGAGGTTTAACAGCATTTTAGTGGTATTTCAATTTTTTCTCCATTCTCCAAAATATTTTTGAAATATACAGACTAAGACTGACAGATAATCTTTGAAAAACAACATCTAGAAGATGGTGGCATAAAAGCAGCAAGGTACCACAGCTCCCACATAGCCATCTCAAAGACCCATAAAATATGATGTGAAACAAATGCACAAATACACATCCCACTGAAGGCAGCTCGGCTGGAAGGGACCATTTCAGTGCTGGGAGCCTAAACCAGCCCAGCCAGAAATCACGGTGTGGCTCTGGGGGCAGCCAAAGGAGCCAAGCAGAGCCACAAGGGGAGCTTCAAGAGAGTGAATCAGCAGCAGCTGTGACAGTTTCCAGAATTATCCAGCCACAAGAAACAAGGACTAAGTGAAAGGTCAGTGGAACTCAGCTAAACTTGGGGAAGAAAAGTGGGTCTGGCCAAACTAACTCCAGGGCAAGGAAGCAGCAGAAGCAGAGGCCCTTAAGCCACCTCCAAATAGCTGCTTCAGAGCTCCTGGCCTGCAGACTGCAGGGGTGGCAAGCAATCATTCAGAGGCCAAGTGCTTTTGCATTGAGCAGTCTGGACCCAGATTGTGATCTTGGGTTGTAATCCTGGGGTGCATTTTCACTAAGTGAAAGCAGGTGGGGGCTGCAAAAAATTGACAACCCACTAATAGCTTCAGCAGCTGGGAAAACCCCAGCAATTTGGGACAGAGCCCCTCTGGAAGCAGAGTCCCACAGAGTTAAAAATATCATTGACTGGCCATCATTAGAAGACAAAGAAAGCAAAGTCAGAAAAGCAACCAAACTCTAGATTCCTTCTTTGGTGAAAAGAAAGATCAAAGCATGGAAGTGAGGAAGACAACACAGTCAGAACTCCCACACCAAAAGCTTGTAACAAACATGACGACTTCCTAAAAGCCATAGATCAGCTTAAGAAGGATTTTGAAAACCAAATAAGAGAAGTGGAGGAAAAATTGGAAGAGAAATAAGAATAATGCAAGAAAATCATGAAAAGAGAGTCAACAACCTGACTGAAGAAAATAACACCTTAAAAAATAGATTAAATCAAATGGCAAAAGAGACCTAAAAAGCCAATGAGGAGAAGATTACTTTAAAAAGTTGAATTTGCCAGATGGAAACAGAATCTCAAAAGCTTTCTGAAGAGAATAATTCCTTCAGAATTAGAGTGGAGCAAATGGAAGCAAATGACTTTATGAGAAATGAAGACACTATTAAACAGATCCGAACAAATAAAAAAAAAAATAGAAGGCAATGTGAAATATCTCCTTGAAAAAACCACTGACCTAGAAA
>CM053592.1:96838352-96866064 GCA_028646515.1 Pseudochirops corinnae | reverse complement strand
TGAAACCCAAGTGATTGTGGAACTGAATCTTGTAAATTAAAAGTAAATGAGTAAATAAAAAATAAATTAAAAAAAAAGAAAGAAAAAAAAAGAGATATATCTTTAGCCCCATCATTCTAAAGATGATTAACACTTAATTTAAAAAGCCCTATCTAGCATTTATTCAAAAGATTTCAGATGATATAAAGTTGGGAAAGATGTATGTAGGCTATAATTTATAGTATGGAATTCATTAAAGATAGATATAAATGCTTATGGTTGGTTACAAAATACGAGCATTATACATGTGAGATGGCAGAGGTTTGATAAGAGGTCAGTTGTTCAAAAAATTGTCAATTTTAGAGGACTGCAAATTCAAATAGGTTAGCAACATAAATCAGGAAGGAAAAAAAAAAACAAATCCTTAGAATTTGGATTGTATTAAGGAGCTTTAGTTTCAAAGAATAATAAAGTAATAGTTACATTGTACTCTGGCTTCATCAGACCTCCCCTGGAATGCTGTATTCAATTCTTGGCATCATTTATTAAGCTTTTGGTAAGCTATACAATTGAGGTACTTAAACTGGGATTCATCAACTTCTTGAAAGACTGTTAACTATTTCAATATATTTGATTTTCTTTGTAATCTTATATATTTTATCACATATATGTATAAGTATTATCTTGGCTCCATAGACTTCATCAAACTGCTAAAGGAATCCATCTCTTTCTCTCTCTCTCTCTCTCTCTCACACACACACACAGACACACACACACAGACACACACACATATGCACGTATACACACACACACACACACACACACACACACCATACTGCACAAGCTAGAAGTTCTAGATGGAGAGCATCTAGAAAAAGAGAATCAGAAGGGCAAAGGGTTATGGAAACATGTCATATGAAGAAGAACCAATGGATTTCCCTGTGAAGTTTCAGAGGTGAGATTTTAGATCTCTCCCATAATTTAAAGGGCCTGTTTGCTGGGAGATGGGACCAAGATGGGGGAGTAAAGGCAGGGACTCACCTGAGCTCTCCCCAAAAGACCTTTAAAATGACTTTAAAAAAATTCTACAGCAGTAGAACCCACAAAAAGACAGTGAAACAAATTTCTAGCCCAAGACAACTTGGAAGGTTGGCAGGAAAGATCTATTACACCAATATGAGAGTGGAGCACATTATAGCAGAGGTCACACTAGTGGTGTCTTGGCCTGTGTCATCCCAGAGAAGGACATGGGAGTGACTGAATCAGCAGCAGCTATTTCCAGAACTCTCAGTCCACAGATGGTAAGGTAGTCAAACAATTGTTCAGAAGAAGATAGCTAGAACTGAGGCAGGACTCTGTTGCATTGCCCATGTTTGTATCTGTGTCATAGTCTTAGGATGCAGTCACAGGGTGAGGGAGAATCAGTAACATAGCAGAGCTTACAACCACAGTGAATGGGATACCCTCTTTTCAATTCGAGGGCAGAAGAGAATACTTGTGGTCACTCACAAACCAGAGTTCAGGCCAGGAGAGTAGTAAACACCTATCCTTAGGTCATACCACCTTGGAAGAATTAAAAACTTATAGGTCTCTATAAGTTTCTCTGAAAACAGTTGCACAAAACCCTGGAAGTTTGAAACAGTGCAACCTCTACCCTGGAAGCCAAGCTCTACTTTAACAAAAAGTTGACTAATGGGCTGGGAAAATAAGCAAACAATGGAAACAAACAAAGAAACAAATCAACTCTGACTATTGAAAGTTGCTATGGTGAAAAGGGAGATCAAAACACACACTCAGAACAAGACAACAAAATCAAAACTCCTACATCTGAAGACTACAAGGAAAAGATGAATTTGTTTCACACCATGGAAGAACTAAAAAAGGATTTTGAAAATCAGTTAAGAGAGGTAGAGAAAAATTGGAAAGGGAAATTAGGGTGATGGAAGAGGATCATGAAAAATGAGTCAATAGTTTGGTAAAGGAGATCCAAAATAACAGTGAAGAAAATAACAACTTAAAAAACATACTAGGCCAAATAGTAAAAGAGGTCCAAAAAGCCAATGAGGAGAACAATGTCTTGAAAATCAGAATTGACCAAATGGAAAGGGAGATTCAAAAGCTCACTGAAGAAAATAATACCTTCAAAATTATAATGGAGCAAATGAAAGCTAATGAATTTATGATAAATCAAGAAATTATAGTCTCCTGGTCCAGGATGCACCTGGGGCCCACTGGCAGTGCAGTTGTGGGGAATGCCTGGAACTCCATGAAGACTAGGGTGCTCATGGTGGAGCCCAGCATGGTGGAACCCCACTAGCTCTTCTATGACACCAGTTTGGTCCATGGGCCAGGCAGCTACCCAGCCCCACAGACCCCAGGGGGCCTGGGTTATGCTTCCCCCTCACAGCCAGCCTTCCTCACTGACCCTGTGTCCAACATGGTGGTAGCCCATGGGAGCAGTCTGGTTGCCCACAGCAAGGAGCTGGTGGACAGGAATATTGACCTCTTCATTCTTGTCACCAAGCTTAAGTCTTACTTTGCTATGGACACTCTGTACTTGGGCAAGAAACTGGGGCTCTTGGTGTCTCCCTACCTTCACCAGGATTGGGAGGTACAGTACCAGCAGAACATGCTGGTGGCCCCAAGGTTTCACATCAGTGCCCCAGATCTCTACATTCCAGCTATTCCCTTCATCATATACATCCTGGTTGCTATCGTGGAGCTGGGGACCCAGGGCAGGTTCTCCCTGGACCTCCTGGGTCTGCAGGCTAGCTCGGTGCTGGCCTGGCTCACAGTGGAGGTGCTGGTCATCCTGTTGACCCTCTACCTGGTCACTGTGAAGGAAGACCTCACCACCATAGCCCTGCTGGCCTTCTCAGACTACAGGTATGTAGGGATGATTGGTGGGGTTGTGATTGGCCAGCTCTTTGGGAGGACTGGCTATTACCTGGTGCTCAGCTGGTATTGTATGACCATCTTTGTCCTCATGATCTGCATCCTTTGCCTGAAAATACTATCCGAAGTGGAAGCTGAAGGCATCCTGGTGTGAGGGGTACAGAACCAGCTCCACATGTACCTGACCATGGCCATCAAGGCCACCCAGTCCCTCTTCATTTAGTGTCTCACCTTTCACCTAGTAAGGTGAAGGTCCCAGGAGGCTGCCCAGATTGGGAGTGGGGATTGGTGAGGACCAGGTCACTCACCTCTGCAAATACAAGAGGCAGGAAGTGGAGCTCCCATGGAGGGTTGAGGATCTGTCACCCTGGACTGAGCTGCTGGGGCCCCATTCTTCCTCTTCCCACAAAGTTCCTGGCCTTTTGACTGGAACATACACCTCCTTCTCCACAAAGATTCCTCTCCTTCTTGCCTGTTAAACTTGAGCCAAGTTCCTAAACCCCCTGCCCTAGGAAAGAGCCTGTTCTCCTTCCCCATCTCCTCTTTTTCCTCACCCAATGCCCATCCTTTAAGGTGCTTAGAGATCTCTAACAGTACAGCATGCTCCAAGCTGGGGCTGCCACCAATGGGCATCTGTTACAGGGAGGAATAAACCTCTTGGGGAAGCTGAAAAGAAAAAAGATTACAAAACAGAACAAAAGAATGAAAAAAAATACAAGATGGTGTGAAATATCTCATTGGAAATACAACTGACCTGAAAAATAGATCCAGGAGAGATCATTTAAAAATTATTGGACTATCTGAAAGCCATGATCAAAAAAAGAGGCTAGAGTCATCTTTCCAGAAATTATCAGGGAAATTCCCCCTTTTTTTCTAGAACCAGAAGATAAAATAGAAATTCAAAGGATTCACCAATCTCCTACTGAAAGTGATCCCAAAATGAAGATTCCTAGGAATATTAAATCAAAATTCTAGAGTTCCCAGGTCAAGAAGAAAATATTGTAAGCAGGCAAAAAGAAACACTCCAAGTATGGTGGATCCACAGTCAGGATAACATAGGATTTAGTAGCTTTACATTGAAGGATTGGAGGTCTTGAAATATGATACTCCAGAGGGAAAAGGAACTAGGATTACAACCAAGAATCACCTCCCCAACACACCTGAGTATAATCCTTTGAAAGAAGAAATGGATATTCAATGAGATAAAGGACTTTCAAGCATTCTTGATGAAAAGAAAAAAGCTGAATAGAAAACACATTTTCAATACAAGACTCAATAGAAGTATAAAAATATAAACAGGAAAGGGAAATCATAAGAGACTTAATAAGGTTAAACTGTTTATATTCCTACATGGGAAGATATTTGTAACTCATAAGATCTTTCTCATTATTAGATAGTTAGAAGGAGAATAGATAGACAGAGGATACAGGAATGAGTCAAATATGAAGGAATGATGTCTGAAAAATAAAAGTAAGGGGTGAGAGAATAATGTTATGGGAGAAAGAGAAAGAAAGAGGTAGAATGGGGTAAATTATCTCATATGTAAGAGGTAAGAAAAAGCTTTTGCAGTGGAGGGGAAGAGGAAGGAGGTAAGGGAGAGTGAGTGAATCTTTAATCAGAATTGGGTCAAAGAGGAAATAACATACGCACTCGATGGGCTATAAAAAATCTATCATATCCTATAGAAAAGTAGGAGAGAAAGAGGACAAGAGAGGTGGTGTGAAAGAAGGGAGGTCAGATTTGGGGAACGTATAGTCAGAAGCAAAACATTTTTGAGGAGGAACAAGGTGAAAGGAGAGACAATGGAATAAACAGGAGGTAAGATGAGGGGAAAATAGCAATATCAGATGTGAAAATAATTTTGAAGCAAATTTCATTGATAAAGGTCTAATTTTTCCCACATTACTGAATGTAATTTATAAAAATAAGAGTCATTCCCCAACTGATAAATGATCAAAAGATATGATCAGTTTTTGGATGAAGTAATCAAAACTATATGTAAGCATATGAAAAAAGCTACTCTCACTTTTTTTTTTTATAGAGAGAAGGCAAAGCAATTGGTGTTAACTGACTTAACCAAAGCCACAGAACTAGTTAAGTGTCAAGTATCTGAGTCTGGATTTGAACTCAGGTCCTCCTGACTCCAGGGCTGGTGCTCTATTTACTGAGACACCTACCTGCCCCTCTAACTCACTCTTGATTGGAGACATTAAAATAAAAACATTTCTGAGGTACTATCTCATAACTATTAGCTTATTTCATAGGACAAAAAGGTAAATGACAAATGTTTGTGGAGATGTGAGAAAAATGAGACATTAATGCATTATTAGTAGAGAAGTGAAATGATTCAACCATTTTGTAGCACAATTTTGAACTATGCTCAAAAGGCTAGGTATATTCTTTGACCTAGCAGTACCAATATTAGGTCTGCATGCCAAAAGAGATTAAAAACATAAAAACAAAAAAGCAAAGAACTTATGCATACAGAAATCTTTATAGCAGTTCATTTTGAGGGGTGGGGGAGGGTTAGAAATTGAAATAATGTCCATCAATAGGGAAATGGCTGAACTACTTGTATATGATTATGATGAAATACTATTGTAGTATAAGAAATCATGAGCACAAAGCTCTCAAAAAAAAAAAACCTGGAAAGATGTGCAGGGACAGATGCAAAGTAAACTGTACTGTGCACAAAATAACAATATTATGTGATGATTAGCTCTGAATGGTTTAGCTATTCTCAGCAATACAATTATCCAAGATGACTTTGAAGGACTTATGATGACATAAAACAATTTTCCATCCCCAGAGAAAGAACTGATGCTGCCTTAATGCAGATTGAAGCATACTTTTTTTTTTTACTTTTTAAACTTTTCATGAGTTTGTTTTGTCTATGTTTTCTTTCAAAACATGACTATTATGGTTATGTTTTGCTTGACTTCACATGTTTAACCTATATGTGACTGTTTGCCTTCTCATTTGGGGGTGGAAGGGAAGAAGGGAGAGAATTTTGAGCTCAAAGTTTTAAAAAATAAATCTTAAAATTTGTTTTTACATGTAACTCAGGAAAAATGTGAAAAGAAACACTAAAAGAAAATGCTTACTGAAGGCCCCTCTACCCCACCTCCTGAAGAAACAAATAATAATTTAAAGAGTCTGTCACGTGGAACAGAGATTAGACTTGCTCTATTTGGTCATAGAGGGCAAAGTCAGAAGCAATGGGTAGGATTGCTAAAGATCAAAATTTAGGCTCAATTTCCACAATAACTTTATTAAGATTTGGAGCTCTCCAAATTGGGAATTGACATACTTGATAGACAGTGAGTTCCTCTTCCTTGGAAGTCTTCAAACAGAGGCTAAGACAAGCACTTCAGGTATGTGATCATGAGGATTGCTTTTTTTAATATTATTTAAACTAGACAGCCACTGAAATCCCTTCAGACTCTCAAATTACAACATGAGTGTATCACATAAGTTAATTTTAATTCAACAAAATTTATTGAGTGTATGTGATATATAACTACAATGATTTACTTTCAAAAGTCTGTAATGGTAAAAAGAGCTCTCTACTTGGATGAAATTGTTGACACTTGCTATATTTTCATGTAATTTTGACGTGTCACTGAGAAATTGAAAGTATTTAGGTAAGGGGAACACATACATATGTGTGGTATGTGAAAATAGTAAGGAAGAAACACCTAGGATGTGTCTAGGGAGCAGAGAAAAATATAATCTGACTAGATGTATATACATTTAGAAAAGTACTTGGAAATAAGGCTACAGCTATAGTTTGGGGACATATATGGAATTTCTACTTAATTCAGTAAAACACTAAATATTTTTGAGTAGGTAACTAGTATAGTTACAATATCACCAATCAATTGTGGAATAGCTAAAGCAGAGATAAGCAAACTGTGATCTCAAGGACATATGTGGCCCTCTCTGTCCTCAAGTGTAGCTCTTTGAGTGAATTCAAACTTCACAGAACTAATCCCCTTGAAAAGGATTTGTTTAGTAAAACTTGAACTCAATCAAAAGGCCAAACTCAAGTACTGGAGGCCATAAGTGGCCTTGATGACAAAGTTTCTGCATCCTACAAATCATGGTGCATCAGTGTAACAATTTCTCAATCATAAGAAATTATAAATAGGAAGAATTCACAGAAGCATGGGAAAACTAATATGAACTGGTGCAGAATACAGTAAATAGAAGCAGAAAACTATGTGTGTGTATATATATATATATATATATATATATATATATACATATACGTATATATAAACCCAATATATAAATGCATATGTATACACACATGTAGTGTGTGAGAGAGAGAGAATGAGAGAGAAAGAGAGAGACAGAGAACAGTGCAAATGGAAAGACTGACACAATGAAATATAATGTTATGTCATCCTAATGACTAATCTTGACCCCCTCAAAGAAAATATGAGTAAATCAACTTTCCATTCCTGTCAAAGGAGGAGGACTATGGATTTCAAACGTTACATAGGATGACATACTAGTTATGAAATGGAGAAAGGAGAAACCCAAAAACTAAGTTAAGATAAAAACTAAAAAAATTCCAGCAACATTTTAAATTTTACAAAATCTAGAAATTTTCAAGTATCCATGCAATAGAGACAATTTGCAAAAGCTTTAAAAATGACCACAATCTCTGAAGTAAAATTGATAGCCCAATCTACATTCTTTCCACAGACTCATAAGAGAAGCTAGAAGCTGTGATTACAGTAAATGGAACAAGTTAAAGAAGCAATTTGACTCCTTAGGGTTATATCCCTTCTTTTTAAAAAGGCACATACAGATTGTTTTAATGTTTTAAAATAATAATGATAACTAGCATTTGTATAGTGCCTATTATATGCCAAACACTGTGCCAAACCCTTTACAAATATCATATCATTTAATCCTCACAGCAGCACTGGAAAGTAGATGTTATTATCTTTCTTTTACAGTTGAGGGAGATAAGGCAAACAGAGGTTAATTGACTTGTCCAAGGTTACAGGGCTAAGTGTCTGAGGCTAGATTTGAGCTCAAGTCTATCTGACTCCATTCCAGGACATGAGATTCTTTGTCTACTGAGTCACTTAGCTGTCTTGTTTATTGTTCAAATTTCCTTTTTTTAAGTTCCACTATTTTAGAGTAAAACTTAATAGTGTTTGGTTGAAATTTAGTGTTATAAACTATGTCCTAAATAAAATAAAATGTACTATATCATGCTATGATTTATAATAGATTCAACCCAATTCAAAAATGTGTTTATTGAATCACTTTGACATATAAGGCCATATTCTAGAAACTTACAAGAATAGGAAAATAAGAGTGGCACAGTCCTTGTCTTTGAGGAATTTTCGGTATTATTCATGTTTAGGAGAAAACAAGTACACATATTCCCATAGAAGAGCAGAAAAAGAACAAAATTTGGAGACAAAGGATACAGTTTCAGTACTGTTAAGTCCCAGTAACTTTGGACAGATCACTCAATGTTTCTGGGCCCCAGTGTTCTTAATAAAATAAAGTGGAGGAAGTGGATGATTTTATTCTCATTTCCAGCTTGAATTCTGGAATATTAAATGTATAAATAGATTAAAATTAGGTTAAGACCCTAAGAGAAATGGAAAGCAGTTAGGAATGTGGGACGTGAGCTCAGGAAACAGGTTAACACTGTAGTTTTCCAGAGGAGAGCTCATTTCAGGGGGACATGAATTTGGAGTTAGAAGAGAACTTAGAAAACATTGATTCATACTCCTTCATTCTACATATAAAGAAACTAAGTCTGACAGTGGTTATGTGGTGTACCAATATTGCACAGTTAATAAGTGATGAAGATAGGTTTGCAACTCCTGTTTTTTTGCCAATTTTTAGTGCCCTCTCCATCATATGTTGTTACTTTCAAAACTATTTCAATACATACAAACAACTAATTATCTTTTATGAATGACTTAATGTTATGCCTGCAACATGCCTGTGTAGTTAAGTAGGGTATTATTTCAAAGGTTCAGAGGAATAAGGGAAGGGAATCAACAAGGCGTTGCACCAGTGGTCTCTGACTTAAAATTCATTGTTAATTCTTCTAAATTCTGAACATCTCCCAGCACAGATGTAAGAGCTAAATCTCTCTGGATGCCTAAGAAAATAATGGAAAAGTAATATGGAGAAATAAAAAGAGGACCGAGGACAGAATCTGGTGAAATGGTTACATTCTAAAGATATGAAAAGTCATGAGTAAATGAAACTAAAAACAAATTTTTACAGATACAAGAGTTAAAGCAAGAAAGTGCATGCAAGGATAGGGAGCAGATGTTTTCAAACTAAAGGGGCTTCAAGACTATTCAATACTAGTGACAGGTCAAGGAAAATGTGGACTGAAAAAAAAAACTATTCTATTTGGTAAGAATGTCATAAATTAACTTCATGAGAAGCTTCATTAAAGGGGCCAAAATACACAAGGCCAAGGGGTTAAGAACTGAAGAAGCTGTAGAGACTTACATTTGAAGAAATTTTGCAATGAAAGAGGTAAATGAGAGAGGCAGAACAGCCTCAAAAGACAGATAAATATGAAATTTATTCTCAGACTCTTTAGGGAAAATATACAGTAATATTTGACTTGTTAATTTTAATGAAAGTGAACAGTTATTTCCTCCTTAGGAATTTAATAACAAAAATTATACTTTCCCAAAAGAAAAAAAAATATTTCAAAGAGTTTTCAGCACTCTTTTGAGTTCTTTAGATTTAATTGGCATTGCTTTTATTCTAGCCCTGCTCTTTGCTTCAATAATTTTTAAAAGAACATAAATACTGTTATTTAGAACAGCATTGCCCTTTTCCTACATTACCCTTAAAATGTTACAATTCATTATTCAAGTAGCAAACAACATGGTTGCTTATCAGCTAGATGTCATAAAATAAAATGAGCTTTCATAATATATAAAACATTCAAACTCTCTATGTTGCTTTCATTTTAAGACATGTATGTTCCACCATTAAAAATAACATGGGAGCAATTGCTTATAAATTGGACATTTTCTTTTCCATTTTTGATATTACCTTTTGCGAGAATATTATCAGAAGATACATACAATATTGTGAAACATGCAATAAGAAAGGTCTGAGCTTGTATCTTATCAATAACAACCTCACATGCTGAATAGTGACCAAGTCAGTCAATTCCCACTTGTTTGGTGAAGAAACAATTGGCTGATTCAAGTTTAATATGAGGTTTTGTGAAGTGTGACATTGAATAAATGCCATCTTAAAAAAAAAAATAAGATACGCAGTAACAACTCAAACGTGAAAGGCCATCACTGAAATGTGACATCTTATTTAAAATCAATTTTGAAACCTAAACTGAAGAAATGTAATGAAATAATGCCAATGCAGGGATTTGTTTTTCTTAACTCTGCATATTTGTTGTAAGGTTTTATTTTTCCTTATTTTTTTCAAGGGCAGGAAGAGAGAAAAGGATGAAAAAATAGATATTTGTTAATTTTTAATTAATTTAATTTAAAAGAAAAAATGAAATGATGAGTATGGTTGTGATAGAACCAAATACAAATACTAGTCTTTGGCAAACCAGATTCAAATATTTATTTTGTTTTAAGTCAATAAAAAGATTAATAAACAAAGACATTTTCTGTTTGCTTTGATGTAAATGACATTGTTTTTTGTTCTGAAGAAAAAAGTAATCCCATCTTTAAAGGTTTCAACTTGTATTTCCTGTTGTTATTTTCTGCATTCAAATGATAACCAGAAAACAGAGCTGTCATTTTTTCATACCTCTTTTAGAAATGATTTGTGAAAGAGAATCAAAAAGCAAATTGAGCACTGGCCCTGGAGTCAGATGGACCTGAGTTCAAATCTAGCCTCAGACACTTAGCACTTATTAACTGTGTGACCTTGTGCAAGTCACTTAACCTCAATTGCTGTCTCTTATCCCCTCCAAAAAAAGAGAGAGAATATAAGGAAGAATTATGGAGACTTTGTTTAATTCAAGCCTTTTACTAATTTTTCATCAAGTTCCCTCCCATATCATCCTTTGCCATAGTTGTTGCATGAACTGATCTTAGCTTCAAGTTGTATTTTTGAAGATGCCAGTCATATATACTTCAAAACAATCTATCTATTATGATGGTGTGTCAAAAGTTTGGCAAAAGTAAATAATTATATTTATTGACATAAAGAATAAGATAAATATATACACACATGTTATATTTTAAACTTCTAATGCACGATATGTCATTTTGCTGCAGTCAATTGTTGAGTTAAGATAAGTTTGACACATTACTTAATTTATGAGAAGAAAAAGTTAAGGTCATTACTTCTTTTCTGCTCATCCTCATTTCATATCACTTAGATGCCTTCCACTAATATCTCCTTCTTCACTCTTGTCTTAGAGGAAAATGTGGTCTTTCTCCTTGATGAGGCTAATTCATCTATATGTACAAATGATGAAAATGAAAAGTTAATTCACTTGTTGATACTCTCTTATCTCTAGGGTTTTGTGACAGCTCTAACCTTCTGCTATGTGTCTGATGACTTCTCCATTTCCTTGGAGTGCTGGACCTAGAGTCGGGAAGACCTGAAGTCATCTTTGGTCTCAGATACTTTTTAACTATGTGACTGTGCAAATCGTGTAACCCTATTTGCATCAATTGTTCATGTGTAAAATGAACTAGAGAAAGAAATAGCAAACCACTTCAGTATCTTTGCCAAGCAAACTAAATGAGTTCATGAAGAGTCGGATACAACTGAAATGACTCAATGACAACAACAACAGCAACAATAACAATAATAACATGTTGATAACTGTACCTCACTGTGCATGAGGAGATGAGGACCTGGCCCAGAGTGGTGGCAGCAGAAATAGGCATATTTAAGAGTAGTTGCAAAGGTGAAATCTACAAGCCTTGGAAATAGGGGTGAGGGTGAGTAATAGTGAGTATTTGAGGATAACATCTGGTTTGTAAGCCTGTGGGCCTGGGGAGGATAGTGCCCTAGACAATAATATGAAAATTTAGAAAGGGAAGAAGATTAACAGGGAACATAAATAGTTCAGTTTTAGCTATGTTGAGTTTAAGATACTTATTGGATATCTCATTCAATATCTTTAGAAGGCAGTTGGAGATGTGAGGAAGGATAGAGTAGAGAGATTTTAAAATCATCAGCATAGAGATGATGATTAAATCATGGGAACTGATGAAAAACCAAGTGAAATAGAATAGAAGGAGAAGAGGAAAGGATCTAGGACAGTGTTTGTGAGACACTGCCAGTTATAAAATGTGACCTGAATGAGAACTCAGCAAAGGAGAGTGAAAAAGAACAATCTGAAGAACTAGGAGAGAGTGAGGTCTCCAAAACATAGAGAGAGAGAAAAAAAAAATGAAGAAAATAACCAATAGTGTCAAGGCTGAAGAGAGGTGAAGAAGAAGGAGGACTGAGAAAAGATATTTGGAGATGGCAATTGTCACTTTGGGAAGAACAGTTTCAGTGGAATGAAATGCTTGGAAGTCAGATTGCAATGGAAAATGATTAAATGAACAATCTGTTGGAGGAGATAGGATGGGATGGAAATAAGACTGATTAGAACATGGGTGATGGAGGAGACAGTGACTGAAGACCCCTAACTGATATGAAATGAAGGAAAGGGAAGAAAAAACATGTCTATGTTGAATGTCTTTGGTTTATTTTTACTATAAATCATGAGGTAAGGTCTTCAACTGAGAAGGACGGATGTGTAAGGAGCAATCAAAAACTAGTGCTATTCTGGAGATTAGAATAATGAAATTAAAAAGGAGATGTTTCAGGACAGCTTAGCAGTCATAAAAGTCCAGTTGAGGTTGTATAACATAATTTTTTAATGGACACAGTTAGAAGAGTATCATGATTTTCACCACCTTCATTTAATACCAAGTATGTAGGAATAAAGGGGGAGGGTGGTAGGAGTGACCCAAGGCTGAGACATGGCTGGGAAAATTTAGCATTATAAGAGGGCCAGGAACTCAAGAGAATAAAATAGTATAAAGTTGAACTAGTTCACCAAATGGGTCAAATTGGAGGAAAGAGGAAGGAGTGGCTAGTGTAGAGGTTATAGTGAGGGGGAAGAAAAGACCATGAGGTATTGAAACAGCATAAGATATTTGTGTGGGTGAGTAGTAAGATTTGGTAATGAGAGGCAGATGGATGGTTGGAAAGCCAATAGATCATGGACAAATTCAGGAGATTTGGATACTCTCAAACATATGGTACATTTGTGGAAGATGCTAAGATCACGTGTATGACCATTTTTCTATGTTTTAGAGCTGCAATGAAGGAAGAGGTCATGGGAAGAACTTCCTTAGATTTGGCAATAATTTTCTGGCCTTTATGCCTGATGCCTATATCATTGGGCAACTAGGTGACACAAGAGCACTATACCTGAAGTCAGTAATACCTGAGTTCAAATTTGGCCTCAGTCACTTGCTAACTGTGTGACCCTTGGCAAGACACTTAACCTCTGCTTTCCTCAGTTTTCTCATCTGTCAAAAGGGTGTAATAAAATGGCTTTTGTGAGGATCAAATGCTAGTAGCTATAAAGTGCTTATCACAGCACTTGGCATATGATAAGCACTATGAAAATGTTAGCTCTGTATGATGATGATGGTGATGCCTCATGACTAGATTATTACTATTGTTTTCTGGTTGAACTCTGTCTCTAGTCTTTCCTCACTATACTCAGTTTTCAAATTGAAGTTCTTTTATCTTTTCCAATTTTCAAAAAAAATTATTTAAAATTTTGAGTTCTAAATTCTATCCCTCTCTCTCATTCCCTCCCCCCTAGCTGATATGGTAAGCAGTTAGATGTATATAATATATGTGCAATTATATAAAACATGTCCCTATTAGTCATTTTGTACTGGAAGATTTGAATAAAAGAAGAAAGAAAGAAAGTAAAAAACAGCATGCTTCAGTCTGTATTCAATCAATATCAGTTCTATTTCTGGAGGTGGATAATATGCTCCATCACTAATCTTTGGAGTTGTCTTGTATCATTATATTGCTGAGAATAGCTATCTTATTCACAGTTCTTTATCAAACAATATTGCTGTTACTGTGTACAACATTCTCCTGGTTCTGTTCACTTCACTGTGCATCAATTCATGTAAGTCTTTCCAGGTTCTCCTGGAAATCTTCTCCTAACATCATCCTACCTGTCATTTCTTAAAGCACACTAAGATTCCATTACAATCGTATACCACAGTTTGCTTAACTATTCCCCAATTGATGATCAACACTTTGATTTTCAATTCTTAGGTACCACAAAAAGAGCTGCTATAAATATTTTTGTACAAATAGACCTTTCCCCCGTTTTTTTGTGGAAGCCTTGAAGATATAGATCCAATAGTGGGATAGCTGGATAAAATGGTATGCACAGTTTAATAGTCCTCTGAGCATAGTTCCATATTATTCTTCAGAATGGTTGAATCAGTGCACAACTCCACCAACGGTACATTAATTTTCCTATTTTTCCACATTCCCTACAAACATCCAACATTTTCCATTTTTTTCATATTAGCCAATCTGATAGGTATGAGGCAATATCTCGGAGTTGTTTCAATTTATATTTCTCTGATCAATAGTGAGTTAGAGGATTTTTGTTTGACTATATATAGCTTTAATTTCTTTATCTGAAAACTGTTTATATCCTTTGACCATTTATCAATTGGGGAATGATTGTATTTTTATAAATTTCTTTCACTCTCTATAAATTTGAGAAATAAGGCCTTTAAGACAGATGCATGTTGCAATTTTCCCCCAGTTTTCTGCTTTCCTTATAAATTTGGTTGCATTATTTTATTTGTGCAAAAGATATTTTAATTTTATATAATCTAAATTATCTATATTATATTTTGTAATGCTCTAGGTCTTTTATTTGATTCTACTTTTTTTTCCCTTTTGTGGAAATCTGAAAGGTAAGCTATTTCATGTTTTTTAAATTTGCTTATGGTATAACCATTTATGTGAAAGTCATGCATCCATTTTCTTTGTATATGTTGTGGAATGTCAGTCCATACCTAGTTTCTGTTATACTCTTTTCCAGTTTTCTCAACAATCTTTGTCAAATAGTTGTATGTTGTCTCAAAATTTTGTATCTTTGGGTTTGTAAAACACTAGATTACTATGTTCCTATAGTACTGTGTATAATGTACCCAATATATTCCACTGATTTGTTTTTGTTGTTTTTGTACAATCATTTTCTTTTGTGTCTGATTAATTACCCACTTTTGTCTCACTGATGTCATTCTCTTTAGTGAAATTATTTATTATTTTTAGGATTTGTTCTTTAACCCACTATTTCTTTAAGACTACATTACTTAGTTTCCACTTCGCTTCCAATCTATGTTTCACTGCCCTTTATTGAAAGTTGTTTTTATTCCATTATGTTCTAGAAAGGAAGCATTTATAATTTCTGCTTTTCTGTCTTTGATTTTGAGATTTTTATGCCTTACTATATAATATTTTTGTATAGGTACCATGTACTTTTGAGGAAAAAAAGTATATTCTATCTATTTCCATTTAATCTTTTCCAAAGTTTTATCCAACTTTTATAAAATTATATTCATTTTCTTAACTCATTTCTTGTTTATCTTTGGATATATCTAGTTTTGAGAAGGGAAAGCTGAGGCCCTCCACTAGTATACTTTTTACTGCCTTTCTATTTCCTCCTGTAATTCATTTAACTTCTCCTTTAGAAATGTATATACCATTTGGTGCATATATGTTTACTATTTATATTTCTTCATTATCTGTAGTGCCTTTTAGCAAAAATGTAGTCTCTCTGAGTATTCATTTAATTAGATCTATATTTGCTTTTGCTTTGTCTAAAATTATAGTTGCTACCTCTGCTTTTATTTTTTAAAATTCTACTCAAGCATTACCTTTACCTTTACTCTGTGTGTGTATTTCCTGCTTTGAGTGATTTTTGTAAACAAAATATTACTGGATCCTGGTTTTTAATCCATTTTGATATCTGCTTTTGTTGCCCACACTCCACCTTCCCCTCCACTGTCAAAACATTTCCTTCATACCTCCTTTATATTATATAATTTGCCCCAATATATCCTTCCCTCCCCTCTCCTACCAAGACAATTCTCTTTCTCAGTCCTTAATTTTATTTCTGTAAGACATCAAATCATAGACAAATCTGACCCGTGCCCTCTTTCTATGTATACTTCCAATTGCCTAATAATTATGAAGTTAATAGGAGTTACATGTATCATCTTCATGCAAAGGAAGGCAAAGAGTTTAACCTTAATGAATCCCTTATATTTTCTATTTCATGTATACGTCTTTATGCTTCTATTGAGTCTTGTATTTGAAACTCAAAATTTCTATTCAGTTCTGGTCTTTTCATCAGAAATGATTGAAAGTTCTCTATTTCATTATAAATTCATTCCTCACATTCTCCTTGAAATATTTACTCAGTTTTGCTGGGTAGTTGATTCTTGCTTGTAATTCTAGCTCCTTTAATCTTTGGAAAATTACACTCCAAATCTTTAGGTCTTTTAGTGTAGAAATACCTAAATCTTCTGTGAACCTGATTATGGCTTGGTAATATTTTAATTACTTTTGTAGCCATTTGAAATGTTTTCTTCTTGATCAGGGAGTTTTGGAACATGAACATAAGAGTCCTGAGTGTTTTCATTTGTGGATCTCGTTTAATAGATGATTGTTGGATAGTTTCAGTTTCTATTTTACCCTGTAGTTCTGGGATGTCAGGGCAGTTTTCCTTGATAATTTCTCAGAAGATGATTCCTATGCTCTTCTTTTCATCATGGCTTTCAGGTAGTCAAATAAGTATTTTCTTGGAAGGAGAGGGCAGGACAATTAAGGTTAAGTGACTTGCTCAAGGTCACATAGCTAGTGAGTGCTAAGTGTCTGAGGCTGGATTTGAACTCAGTTCCTCCTGACTCCAGGGATGGTGCTCTCTTCACTTTACCACCTTGCCATTCCAAATAATTCTTTAATTACCTATTTTCTTCTTCAGTTGTTTTATGTCATATTTCACTTTTTCTTCTATTTAAAATATTTTTATTGTTCCTTTATGTCTCATGGAGTCATTAATTTCCAACTACACAATTTTACAGTTGAAATATTTATTTCCTTTAGTGAGTTTTTGTGCCTCCTTTTCCATTTGATCAATTCTATTTTATAAGATTTTTCTTTTCATGAAGGAGCAGAGCCAAGATGGCAGTGTAGAAGCAAGAAAGCTCTGCAGCTCCCACATAGCCACATCAAATAACCATAAAATATGACTCTAAACAAATTTTAGGACTCCAGAACTCACAAAATTACAGAAAAAAACACATCTCCCACTGAAGGCAGCTTGGAAGGAAGGGCTCATCACAGGACACTGGGAGCCAAAACCAGCCCAGCCTGAAACTGTGGCTTGGCCTCGGGGTGGCCAGGTCAAGCTGTGGGTGGAGCACTCTGGAGAGTGGATCACTGGCAACAGTTGCAGTTTCCAGAACTATCAACACAAAGGAAACAAGGATAAAGAGAAAGATCAGTGGAACTCACATAAATTTGGGGGAGAAAAGTGTAGGTAGGTAGCCAAACAGCCTCCAGGGCAAGAAAGTGGCAGAAGAGGTGGCCCAGAGTCACTTCCACATAGCTGCTTCAGAAGCTACAAGCCTGAATATTGCAGGGGGGTCAAGTGATAATTCAGAGGCTAAGTGATCTTGCACTGAGCTGCCTGGATCCAGATTGCAGCCTTGGGTGGTCATTGTGGGGTATGTTTTCAGTGAGCCAAAGCTGGTGGGGGATGCAGCGGCCTCCTAAAATCTCTGGGAGCTATAAAAACCCAAGCAATTTGTGACAGAGCTTTCCTCTCTGGAAACAGAGTTCCACAGAGCTAAAAAGTCAAGTAACTGACTGTCAACATGAGGAGGCAAAGGGAGCAAAGTAAGAACAGAAATCAAACTTTAGATTCCTTCTTTGAAGACAAACAAGATCAACACATGGAAGGGGAGTAAGACAACACAGTCAGAACTCCTACACCAAAAGCTTCCAAGAAACATGTAGATTTCCTGCAAGCCATAGAGCAGCTTAAGAAGGATTTTGAAAGCCAAATAAGAGAATTGGAGGAAAAATTGGGAAGAGAAATTAGAACGATGCAAGAAAATCATGAAAAGAGAGTCAACAACCTGACTGAAGAAAATAGAAAATGAAGAAAATTTTCACCTGAAAAAATAGATTAACTGAAATGGCAAAAGAGGCCCAAAAAGCCAATGAGGAGAAGAATGCCTTAAAAAGTCGAATTTGCCACAAGGAAAAAGAATCTCAAAAGCTTTCTGAAGAGAATAATTTTTTTGGAATTAGAATGGAGCAAATGGAAGCAAATGACTTTATGAGGAATCAAGATACTGTTAAACAGATCCAAACAAATGAAAAAATAGAAGGCAATTTGAAATATCTCCTTGAAAAAACCATTGACCTGGAAAATAGATCCAGGAGAGACAATTTAAAAATTATTGGACCACCTGAAAGCCATGATCAAAACAAGAACCTAGAAACCATCCTTCAAGTAATTCTCAAGGAAAATTGTCTAGAACCAGAGGGTAAAATAGAACTCGAAAGAATCCATTGATTACCTTTTGAAAAACATCCCAAAAAGAAAACTACTAGGAATGTTATAGCCAGGTTCCAGAGTCCCCAGATCAAGAAGAAAATATTACAAGCTGCCAAGAAGGAACAATTTGAATACTATGGAAACATAATTAGCATAAGCCAGGATCTAGCAGCTTCTACATTAAGGGAAAAAAGGGCCTGGAATATGATAATCCAGAGAACAAGTGAGCTAGGATTCAAACCAAGACTCACCTACCCAGCAAAATTGAGTATAATGTTCCAGGGGAAAATATGGTCATTTAATGAGGTGAAGGACTTTCAAACATTCTTGCTCAAAAAAACAGAACTGAAAAGAAAATTTGACACTCAAATACAAGACGCATGAGAAGGTAAACATCGAAAAAAATAATAAGGAACTTATCAGAGTTGAACTATTTACATGCCAACATGGAAAAACAATAATTGTAACTTATGAAACTTTCCTCAGTAGGAGGATAGGTGAAGGAAATATAAATGTATGTATACATATACATACCCATATGTCTATATAGGAGGGTTTATATATGCTTATGAACACATATCCCAGTATGTGTATATATGTGTACATAGAAGCTTCAGGATCAATTGAATAGGAAGGGATGATACTTCAAAATGTGAAATTCTGAGGTGGTAGAGCATTAGAATGAAAGGAGACAGGGAGAGAAAGAATGGGGTTAATCATCTCATATAGAAGAGGCAATGGATAATTGTTACAAAGGAGGGAAAGAACAGGAAGGCAAAAGGGAAAGGATCAACCTTACTGTCATTGAATTTGGCTTATGGAAGGAATGACATTAACTCTAAACTAGGTATCTTGCCACACAGGAGAAGAGGGGGGATGGAGATGAGAGGTGGCATGATGGAGGGGTGGTCAGAATGGGAGGAGAGGGTTGTTGGAAGCACACACTACTGGAAAGGGACAGAGACAGGATAGAGAATAGGACAAGGGGGAGCAGGACAGGAAGGAGGGACAGATAATCAGTCTCTCAATATATGTCCACTGTGAAGATATTCTGCATAATTCCACATGTATAGCCTATATTGAATTGTTGTCCTTCCAGTTGGGGTAGGTGATGAGGGAGGAAGGGAAGGAATGTAGAATTTAGTGTTTTATAATCAAATGTTAAAAATATATATATATTTTATTTATTTATTTATTATTATTATTATCTCCATGCAACTGGGAATTAAGATATACAGGCACTGGGGTAGGGAGATCCATCCTGCCCTACTGGAAAGTCAGAGGGGTGATGGAGGAGGACATAGGAGAGAGTAGATTGGGGGAGGGATTATATAGTGGGATGGCTGTTTTGAGGTGGTAGGTAGGGGAAAGTTTGAGAGAAAATTTGTAACTCAAAATGTCATGGTAATAAATGAGGTAAACAAGAAAAAAATAGATAAATTTATTTAAATTAAAAAAATATTTTTCTTTTCACAGTGCATATTTCTACATCTTTTTTTTTTTTTCCATTTGACCAATTCTGTTGTTTAAGGAGGAGTCCTCTTCAGTGGTCTTTTGTGCCTCATTTATCATTTGGTCATTTCTAAAGGTGTTATCCCCTCCTCCCCCATTACCAAGCTGTTAAATCTTTATACATACATATATATATATATACATGTACATATATATATATACATATATATATATATATATATATATAATTTTATTGCATTAATCTCCTTTTTTTAAAATTGTCCTCTTCCTTTCTTATTTGATTTTGAAATACTTTTCGAGCTCTTTAAGAAATGTTTTGAGGCTCGTGACCAATTCACATTTTTCTTTGAAGCTTTGTATGAAGATGTCTTCTTCTGAATTTGTGTCTTTATGTCCCCTGTCACTATAGTAACCTTATGGTTGTTTTCATCTTTGTTGTTTGCTCATTTCCTCATATTTTTTCTTGATTTTGAACTTTTTTTTCCAGTTGGGCTCTACTCCTAGGGTGGATAGTAAACTTTTTGAAGCTTCAGGTCTTCCATGATGCTATTTTTAGAACTAGTTTATTATTTCTGTAAATTTTCATTTCTTTCAAGGTGATATGATATAAAGAAAGTATGGTCACTGCTCTTCTGTCCTTTGTCTTCATTGTGAGGGACCACAGGCAATCTTCTCCACCCTGGATTTTTTTTTTTAATTTTCCTATATGTGAAATTGATGCATATAGATTCTAAGATCTCTGTCATTTTAGAGTGATTAGAAGAAATCTGTATAGACATAAATCAGAGGTATGAGTTGATTATGCTGGGATGATCTCAAAAAAAGTAGAGGTCAGAGAAAGGGATGATTTGGGAAAAGAAGGAAAGATGAGGTAGAATGGGGTCAATTTTCTCACATAAAGGAGGATATCAATGAAGGAAGAATTTTATAGTGGAAGGTAAAATGAGGGATGGTGAGCAATACTTAAATCTCACTTTTATCACAATTGATTCAAAAACAGAAGAATGCATACACATGCACACATACTCAATTGGCATAGAAATCTTTCTTCCCCAAAAGGAAGATAGGAGAACAAAAGGATTAAAGTTATAGAAAGGATAATAAGAGTGAGGGAAGGCTGGATGAGAAAATGGCTAGATGCCAGACACACTTTTGAGGAAGGACAGGATAAAAAGAGAGAGAAAAAGACCAGCAGAGAAAAATGAGGTGGAAAGAAATGAAGTTATTAACCATTACTCTGAATGTTAATAGGATGAGTTAACCCAAAGAATGGAAGCAGATAGCAGAATGGTTTGGAGACCGGAAGCCAACAATATGCTGTCTATAAGTGACACGTTTAAGACAAATGAAGATGAAATGAAGGACTAGAATAGGGTCTCTTATTCTTCTAATGAAGAGAAATCAAATGTAACAATTATGTTCTCATATAAACCAAAAAAAATGAGAATTAATTGAAAGGGATAATCAGGGAAACTACATTTTGTAATAATGTACCATAAAAAACAAAATAATGTAAAAAAATTATGGCAAGTTTCTCCAAAGAAAGCTTCATTTTTCAAATACATTTGGAACTGAGTCAAATTTATAAGAAAAAAAAATAAGACAATTCCCAAATTGAGAAATGGCCAAGAATATGAATAGGCAGTTTTGCTTTGCGTACTCATATAAAAAATGCTCTAAATCACTACTGATTAAAAAAGAAAAATTAAAACAGCTCTGAGATAGTACCTAAAACCTGTAAGAAATGACAAACACTGGAAATGATTAGGTGAAATAGGCATGTTTTTTAATTGTTGATAGAGTAGTAAACATGGTCCAACCATTCTGGAGAACAATATGGAACTATGTCCAAAGGGATATAGAACTGTATATAACCTTTGTCTTAACATTACCACTAGTAGGTCTATGCACTAAATAGTTCAAAGAAAAAAGGAAAATGAATTACATTTACAAAAATATTTAAAGCATCTCTTTTTGTCTTGACAGAATTGAAAACTGAGGGGATGCTCATCAATTCAGGAATTGCTGAACAAGTTGTGTTATATACGTTTCAGGGAGTACTACTGTGATATAATAAATCACAAGGGGTGCTAGTCTCAGAAAAAAATAAACATCACAAGAATTACATGAACTAATTGACACCAAGTAAAGCAAGAAGAACTAGGAAATCATTGTGCATGGGAACAGCAACGTTGAAATGAAGATCAACTATGAAAGATGGGGCAAATCTGATCATTACAACAATTCAAAACAATTACAGAGAAGTAATGAAAAAAAATGCTATCCACTTTCATAGAAAGAGCTAATGAACTCTGAGTGCAAATTGAAGTATAATTTTCTAACTTTCTCTTTTTTTTTTTTTTTTTTGCTTTTTGTGATATGGTTACTGTTGAAATATGCTTTGCATGACTTCACGTGTATAATTTTTTTGGCTTTTTGGAGGGGGAAGGTAAGTCAATTGGGGTTAAGTGACTTGCCCAAGTCACACGGGTAGTAAGTGTTAAGAGTCTGAAGCCAGATTTGAATTTAGGTCCTCCTGATCCCCGGGCCAGTGTTCCATTCACCGTGCCATCCTAGCTGCCCTTCACATGAATAATTTATAGGACATTATTTGCCTTTTCAGTGGGTTGGGTTTGTCATGGGAGGGAGAGAAAGAATCTGTTTCTCAAAATTATAAAGGAAAAGGATACTTAAATAAATAATGAACAAATAGAAAAAAAGTGATCACTAACTTTGAAGAATTTAGAAGCATCTGATACACATTTCAATAGCAATGCATTCCTGAAATGACCTCAAAAGAAATTGAAAGTGCTTTTTAAACTCTCCTAAACTGTGTAAATTTCAATGATGATTTACAAGAATAAATATTAGATCAAGGAACAGAAAGCAGAAGACTTCTTTTTGGACTGTGTATTTTATTTAAATTCACCAAACTTTATTGTGCTTACGTACCCAATTATGTGAGACAGCTACACGGTTCAGTGCATACAGCACCAGACCTAGAGTCAGGAGGATCTTAGTTCAAATCTAACCTCCGATTCTTGTTAGCTGTATGACTCTGGCCAAGTCACTTAACCCTGTTTATTTCAGTTTCTTATTTGTTTTAAAATGAGAAAATGGCAAAACAGTGTAATATTTTAGCTTTAAAAAAAAAATTGCAAAAATTGAGTTGCAGGGAGTTAGGTGTGACCAAAATGACTCAACAACAAGGACCAAATGATACCAATCAAAAAAACCTGTTTTACTCTCTGATAGTAAACTATTATTTGGATTTCTCCTTTTTCAATTCATAAACCTTTCTACTTTGTTCTTCATGACCTAAACTAGGAGGGAGGAACTATATTTTTCTTCATGTGTTAATTAATGCAAAATCTATATTTGATAAAGTATATTATAAAATTCATCCTTAATTAGTGTGTCATTTGTAAAAGTTATGATTTTTAATGGATTTTGATGGGCATCCATTAGAGAAAGAATGGTGTGTCCCACAAATTTGAAGTTAAAGTCAAAGCTGACAGACTAACAACAAGGCCATTATGTCAAATTCAATTAAAGATAAGCGCAAATAAAGGCTAAGAAGAAGAAAAACTTTAGGAACTACATAAAAGAAAAAAACAATAGAATGAGTAAAGAAAAAAATATTAGAAAGTCTATAAAAGATTAAAGTGAAGGAATAGTTTTGATGAAAAAAGAAACAAATGAAAAATATTGGATATATTAAAAGAAAGGGGAAAAATTATAATAAAAATTAAAAACCTAAGGGAAATTATATGAATTTAGGGAGAATTCCTGATAAGTTATACATGTTTTCTATAAGGGAAAGATCATTGGTTCCAGAGCAGGAGATCTGGGTTCAAGTATAAGCCATTATTTCGCTGGCTAAATATTTTAGGAAAGTCACTTAGTCTACCTAGGCCCTAGCTTCCTTATGTTTAGCATTGGAATAATGCATCTACAACCTGTGTCTCAGGGTGCTTATGAAATATGAAGAATCGATGTATGTTAAAATTTAAAAAAACTATATAAATTTAAACTGATAAACAGCTATGTGAGATAAAAATTTACATTTTTGATCTTTATTTTCTTCTTCAATAATTAAGGGTATAGAAAGATATGATTTTCAAGTTCCTCCTTTATTTCAAATTCGTTATTCTGAAATTTTGATTTCAGGAAAGTATTTTAAATTAGTAATATAACATATTAATTGTATAACCATAAGAATGATTATAGAAGAGGTTATGATAATAGAGTCAATGATGAAGTTTAGAAATGAAATGAGTTAATTCTTCTATAATATAATTATTGTTCCATTGTAATAGAAAATGATGTATTAAAATTTTGAATGTATAATGTAACAAAAATCCTTTTTTTTCCTTTTTAAATAAAGAATCATTTATTACTCTGAAAATTCACTGATTTTTATGGCTTATGTTTAAACATTCCCTCAGGAGTACATTCTGTGTGGTGCAATGGATAGAATCCAACCACAGACACTTACTAGATATGTGAGCCTGGGCAAGTCATTTATACCTATTTGCCTCAGTTTCTTTATCTGTACAATAAACTGGAGAAGAAAATGGCCAACAACTCTAGTATCTTTACCAATAAAATTCCAAATAGGTTCAAAAGACTCAGACATAACTGAACAACAACAACAACAACAACAAGGAGTGTATCATTGAACCAACATTAAAATTATAGATTGTTCTTGATGCTCATTTTTATCCAAATCTTCATGACCCTGTTTAGAATTTTCTTGGCAAAGATACTAGAGTGGTTTGTCATTTCCTTCACCAGCTCATTTTAAAGATGGAAAACTGAAAGAAAAAGAGTTAAATGACTTGCCCAAGGTCACACAGCTAGTAAATGTCTGAAGCTAGATTAGAATTCAGAAAGAGTAGTCTTCCTGACTTCAAGTCTAGCACTTTATCCACAATGCCACCTACCTTGGTTAAAAGTTAGAATTATTAGGGTTGAAATATGGAATTAATTTTTAAAAATTTGGTTATTATTATATTTCAAAGTCAATACATTTGTGTATTTGATTTTAAGTAATGCATAGCCATCTAATCATTAATTTTATCATGTATGTCAAAATGTTATTCTTTTTAGATCTTCCCACATATTTATTGGAGTGGAAAGAACAGACTGTGAGAGAGTCAAGTAGCTCCTAAATCTATAAAAATATAAAACTTTATATCAATCATATATTAAAATATAAGAAAATACAGTACTGCATATTGACATTTCTCTAGGACTAGTGGGCAGTTGATATGAAAAGGAAATAATTTGCTTAATTTATTAAGGAAATAAGATTATAACATGCCATGAGTTCAAAGAACATAATAGTAGAAAGAGAATATTTATCTTTTGTCCCATGTTTTTCATCATTTTTTTTTTTTTGAAGAAAATTGCTATCCTTATTGTGAAGGTTCTGAATCTGCTGACTCAGGAGGATAAGAAAGAAGTTAATGGGAAAATAAAGTAGTTACAACCACACACTGAATATGAAATCAGAATGTCTCATATTATTTCTTATCTGAAAAATGAGTCATGAACTAGTGGATCTCAGAGATCTTATTCTATTTTAATTCCTGTGATCCTATGAAATCTTTTCAGAATATCTGAGTGCTGGTCACAAGTAGAAAATTAATTCAAAATGCAGTAAATAAATATGCTTGGTTTTGTTTGTTTCTGTTTGACAATATCATTGCATATTAGTTAAATTGAATCTATTCTAGGTTATGGAAGAGTTCCCAGATTTCCAATTATAAGTAAAAATGTTGGTAAAGCCAGTTTGCTTTACTCTGGGTACCATCATTCACAGTACTACAATTTTAAGAGTCCAAGGAGGGTGGATAAATTATGTTGCTGTGAACTTTTTCCAGACAGCACTATGAACTTCATTAAATCTGATTTTGTACATATAAAATAAGAAGTTAGTACCCTAAGGGTAAAAATTAGAATAAGAATTTAACTGAGTTGGGGAAGGAAAATATACTTACCTGGAGTAAAAATTCAGAAAAAAATAAAACAGAGGAGGGGGAGCCATGAAGTACAGAGAATGGCTATCTCAGGCCATATAGACTCTGCTTTGTCTATTGCCTTAGTGATCTTCTAGTAATGCTAGTGTGGTATCCAGTAGTTGAAGGATAAAAGCGCTTTGTAGGAGTGGGATAAGGTCATTGCTTCTCTCACTTAGAGATAACTCACTTATACAGATTTATTTTGCCCAATAGTATTGAAAGCATCTCTTTGTAAGAAAATAGAGAGGCTGTCCCTAGCTGTTATCACATTTGAATTTATCATGTATCCTTACTTCTCAGTCAAAACACTAGTGTTGTGATAAGATAATTTTTTATTCAATTCTACTTTGGGAACCCAAGTCACTCCCACCCCCCCCCACAGCCCCTAGAGAGGACTATCAGACACACACACATTCACACACATACACATACACATACATATACATGCAAACATAAACACACACATATATATATATATACACATATGTAATTATTCCATACATTCTTTAGTTCTTTCTCTGGATACATTTTTCATCTTTCTTCATATGTCCTTTTGAGCTAATTCGGATATTTGTAATAGGCAAAATAACTTATTTCTTCAAAGTTTTCTCGCAACCATATTGCTGTTACTGTATACAATGTTTTCTTGGTTCTGCTATGTTTATTCTTCATTATTTTTTGGAAGTCTTCCCCCTTTAAAAAAATATTGACTTCATAATTTCTTATAGCACAATAATATTCCATCACAATCATATATCACAGCTTGTTCAATTATTCCCATGTGATTTGCACCTCTGCAATTTCCAGTTCTTTGCCACCACAAAGAAAGTTACTGTAAATGTTTTAGAATATATATAGGTTGGGTTCCTCCCCCCTTTTTCTACCTACTACTCCCTTTCTTCTACTCGCAGTATGATCTTCTTTCTCACTCCTTAATTATTTTTATCTTGTCCCCTCAAGTTCACCTTATAATTGCACCATCTCTTTATGTATACTCTTTCCAACTACATTGTTAATGTTATTGTTCTTAAGAATTACAAGTATCATCTTTATGTGTAGAGATGCAAACCTTTTTCACTATAGTGAAGTAGTAGGTAGTCAAAGGCCAGAGTTGAATTCGGGTCCTCCTGACTCCAGGGCCAGTGCTGTATTCACTGCGCCACCTAACCACCCCAAGCAGATGAATTTGAGTGTGTCAACCTTACTATCATTGGATTTGGATCAAGGAGGGAATAACATATATAATCAATTGGTTATCTTTCCCTAGAAAAAAAGTAGGGGAAAGGGCATATGAAGGGGGAAGGGAAGGCAAGTTTGGGGAGGGGGTAGTGAGAAGCCTTTGACACACTTGACACATTTACAAGCCATGTGACTTTGGGCAAGTAACTTAACCCCAATTGCCCTCCAAAAAAAGCCAAAAAAAGATTTCACCTTCTTGCTCTTCCCCTCCATTGTAACAGCTTTCTCTTCACTCTTTTAAGTGACATAATTTAACCTATTCTTTTTCTCCCTTTTCCCTTTTCCCAATATATTCCTATCTCACCTCTTAATTTGATTTTTTATATATCATCCCTTCCTATTCAACTTGCCCAGTGCCCTCTTTCTCTGTATACATACACACACACACACACACACACATACGCACACATATATATATATATATATATACACACATATATATGCACATACACACATATCTATATATCTATATCTATCT
>CM053592.1:96820763-96837852 GCA_028646515.1 Pseudochirops corinnae | reverse complement strand
CATTTTATATCCAATAAGACTCCCTATATATGTTTTGCTTATAAAATATTCCCTTATTCACAAATATGAGAGTTAAACTATTTCATGCTCTCTTAATTTGTCCTTGGTATTACCCTTTATTTCTAAATCATGTACTCATTTTGACCTTGTGTTGGCAAATGGTGCAAGATGTTTATCTATACATAGATTCTGCTAAACTGTTTCCAGTTTTCACAGGAATGTTTTTTTTCACATAGTGAGTTCTTCTAAAATCTTGTATTTTTGAGTTCGTTAAACATTAGATGGTCATTGTCGTTTACTACTGTGTATTGTTTACCTAATTTATCACACTAGTTTACCACTATCTTTCTTACCCAGTACCAGATTGTTTTTATGATAACTGCTTTCAAATACAATTTGAAAGCTGATACTACTATGTCAGATGTAGCTATGTGGCTCAGTGGATAAAGCTCTGGGTGTGGAGTCAGGAAGACCTGTGGTCAAATCTGACCTCAGACCTTCACTAGTTACGTGACCATGGTCAAGTAACTTAACCTATGTTTGCCTTAATACACAGGGAATAGAAGGGAATAGCAAATCACTCTCATACTTTGCCAAGAAAATCCCCTATGGGGTCATGTAATAGTAATGAAATTTAAATTTCCTTTTGTATAGCTAAGTTGAGAGGTACTTAGCACACAGTAATTAATCAAGCCTCTATTAAAGAAACAGAAGGTATGAAGCCCTTTTACTGACATAATAGGAAAAGGTTGGCTGAAACAGGAAGGAGTTAATGCCATATGTGTATATAAGGTCTGCTGGGTTGGACAGATCTTGTTGGAGCAAGCTTCGTGGAGGCAGAAGCAGCAGCTGCCACCAGGTAGGCTGAAGGGGAAAGACCCCCCAGACTGGAGGGAATGATTTTAATTTGGGGAACCTGGGTGAGGTGATTTTGATTCTGGGACCTAGGTGGAGCTTCCACTGAGGATGTGCTGAGTCTGAAGTCCAGCCGTAGATTCTGGGAGCTGCTGGAGACAGCTAGCTGGAGCTGGCACAGACTGAAGAAGCGTGACTGTGATGCTGGTACTTTGTATCAATCTGTTTGTGGCTTTGTTAGGCCTTGACTTCATGGAAAAAGAGACTGTGAAGGATTTAAGGTGGACTGGACTCTGTGAGCTTCAGTGTGGAACAGGAAGTGCTCAAAGAGCTGGACAAGGACGTGGGAGCTGTCTGTCTTTGAATGCAGGTGACAATTTGGTAAATCCAGGTAGGATCTGGGACCATAGAAGGGGATCCAAACTGTGTACGGACTGAGAAACTGTAATTTACTAGTGACCTAGTGGTTGAGGGCTTGTGTATTTTCTGATGATAGAATATTGAATAATGACTGAGAATAAATGCCTGATTTGTAACTTGGTGTGGCCCATGAACTTTGACTATTGTACTTTGTGTCCCTTAAGGAGGCAATCCTCCTTGAGGATGATTGAATGATTAAATTACTAAATGATTGATTTACTAAATAAATGTACTTTGTTCAAAACTTTGTGACCACTATGATGAAAACTATGTGGCCCTCTTATTGATAAGTTGTTTTGAATGCTGTATTTTGATTTTCTGAGATAAGTTGTAACATTGTGAATGCTGTACCTTGATTTCTGTGAATTTTTTGCTCTGATTTGTTATTGAATAAATAGTGTTCACTATACTGTGTAATCAGAAAGTTGAAAACTGTTCAGCATTCTTCTGGAAAGCTGCTTATTCTTGGCTTTACAGGTCATAAAGAGTTGGACATGACTAAATGCCTGAGAAACAACCAGGAAACCATGTTCCTTTTTGCATTATGGTCTGGTATGAAAAAAGATGTATTTAAATTTTCTGTTTTCCTGAATTTGATTGTGATATGTTTTGCTTTGCTTTTACACTCATATGTGGACAATTTTTGTGAATATGCCATGTACAGCTGAGAAAAGGCAATATTCCATTATATTCTCATTCATTTTTCTCCAGAGTTCTATCATGTCAAACTTTTCAAAAACTTTATCCATATCCTTACCTTCTTTCTTGTTTATTTTATGGTTAGATTTATCTAGTTCTGAGACGGAAAAGTTGAGGCCCCCACTATTGTAATTTTACAGACTATTTCCTCCTTTAATTCATTTAATTCTCCTTCTAGAATTTAGATAATATGTCATTTGGCACATAATGTTTAATAATGATATTACTTCATTCTCTATTATATTTTTTAATGAAATGTAGTTTCCCTGCTTATCTCCTAATTAGGTCCAATTTTGCTTTAGCTTTGACTGAGATCATGATTGTTACCTGCTTCCCCCCCCCCCCCCTCAGATAAAGCATAATAGATTATAGTCTAGTCTCCTGTTTTTAATCTGTATGTGTCTCTCTGCTTCAAGTGTGTTTCTGTCTGTCTTGGAATTGAGACCAGGGTCTCTACTTCCCAGTGAGTGACCACAGGCACTCCTCTCCACATCGGAAGTATAACCAAGCTCTTGGTCCCCTAGGACTCCAAGTACTATTACTTCTTTGGACCCTTGAACTATGACTGGGAACCATGTATAGGCAAGACACCAGGGTCCTAAAACCAGATTGAACAGAGCCCTCTTCAATCTTCTTCTATTTGTTTCAAAAAACCTCACCCCTCTAACCTTCTGCAAAGCTAGTAAGTTTTCTTAGGTTGGAAAAGTGTTTCACTGGACCTTTTGTTAGGTCTACTGTTCCAGAAGTTGATTTGAAGAGTTGTTTTTAGGGAAATTTTGGAGAGCTGGAGTGACTTTTATCTTCTACCATCCTGACTCAGTCTCTTCCACCAATACATTTTGAAGCTAAATGTAGCTTTGCCAAACATTTGTAAAGTGCCCTGTTTTGTCCACAAGAAAACTCCTCTTCCGTTAGTTTCCTCCTGAGCCAGGTTGAACAAGGTTGATTCTTTTAGGAGGTAAGAATTCTCCCTGTTCTGTGTATTTGTTGTCCTTAAACAGCACACTGATTATATATAAGGGTAATTCACACACTTTAGTTAAACCTTCACACTGACCTTTAAAATGGGATAACAAATAAACTCCATAACCTAATTAGATAGAAAGAAATAGATCAGTCAGGAAGGCATTTCTATTCTCTGTCTTTCTGTTATCCAAATCCTACTTGGTTTCCTCTGTACCAATTCTCCATACTGTTAAAACAAACAAACAAACAAACAAAAATCCACCACTTCCTTTCTTTCTGGTTCAATCTAATTTGTTTGTAGACTATCTTTTGTCTATAAAAGAAGTAGTTGCTACCAAACTAATTTTGATAAAAATTTAAAATATGAAAGAGCTTCATATCTTTCTTAATTTTCTGGAATCTCAGGAAATATAAGGGATCAATGATCTAGCAAGCAGATATTCCTCATAAGTGATTAGAGGGTAAGCAAAAGAGGAATACAATGATTCTGGCAAGTAAGCAAAAGAAAAACATAACAATTTCTCATCAAATTCTAGTATTGTATTGATGCTCATTTAAAAGGAAGCCAAATAAAATTTGAAAAAAAAATTCTATATTAAATTTTATAAAATTTCAGGTTAATGTTCTTTCTTAATACAATTTTCATGGGTCATTTTACAGAGTACCTTGGCATTGTCAATGGAAAAATGAGCATTTCTGAGAATTCTTTTCATCCTTTTCATATTTTATATTCATATCAGGAGGATTTAATTATAGGCTTCTTTCTCTATTTTCTTAATTTTCCTTCTCTGTCACTCTGCCATCTCTAGCCCTCCCCTCAAATATGCATATATTGACATTTTCATCATTTTCAGCACTAATTTGACAGTTTTGTTTTGCTGAGTTGGAGTATGAAAGCATCTAGTAATTATCTCTCATTGATATTCCATCCTAGTCAGTGTGCTTCAAATATAAGGATTAGCATTTATTATATTCAGTACTGTCTCCTGCTGTGCTTTGTGTAGAGAAATCTTTAATTTCCATATGTGTATCTAATATACCTTTTCAGGGCTGCTAAAATAATTTTGATCTTTGTGAACTGCTTTTACCCTGTATCTTTCTAATCTATATTTTAAAGTTAAAAATTTTAAAGCCAAATGTTCATAGTGAGTTGAAATGTGAGGAAATGCTGTACCAGAATAGTTATAAAGTGCTCATTATAAAGAAAAGACGCTTGACCATTTTTTTTTATTTGCCTATGTCATAGGTAGCTAAGTGGTACAATATATTCATGAGTTCAAATATGGCCTCAGACAGTTACTAACTGTATGACCTTGACCAAGTCATTAACTTTGTTTACCTTGGTTCTACAAATGTACAATGAGCTGGAGAGGGCAATGGAAAACTACTCCAATATTTTTGCCAAAAAAAAAAGTCAAAATGAGGTCATAGAGATTAAGCCACAACTGAAATGAATGAATGACAAAAATCTGATGAGGGCTATGACTCTTTCTCGAAAGAGTATTTTGGAAAGCATTAGTTATAATAACTAGGATTAAGAAGGAAGAAATTTACATTGAGATAAATATGTAATTATCTTCTGATCCAAGTTCACAGACCTCTTGACATCTCTCTGTAGATCCACTATTAGATTGTAAGCTCCTTGGAGAGAGCAGCTATCTTTTGCCTCATGTGTATATATATATATATAATTTTTGTATTTTTAGAATTTAGCACAGTGCCTGGCACATAGTATTTGCTTAATTAATGTTCATTGGGTTATGTTCAGTCTTCCCTTGGCATCATTCTGATCCTGCAGCTCTTGCTACTTAAACTGCAATTGTCCACATCTTTGGTCCCTTCAGCTTCTGTCTTGTCACTTGAAATGGTAGTTAATTTAAATTTGAAGTCCCTTTTTGTTATGTCAAGTAAGCAGGTACTTAGCCCTTAGTCAAGCCTATGTGAAAGAGGCAGAGGCTGTGAACTCTCTCTCCTGTTGCTGACATAACAGGAAGAGTTTGGCTGAAACAGGAAACCAATGCTGTGTGTGTGTATGTGTGTGTGTGTATGGATAAGAAAAGCCCTAGAGAGTCAGAATCAGAATTTTTCTCCTGGCAGGCTTCTGGTGGAGGAACCAGAATTTTCTCCTGACAAGCTCCAGGTGGAAGAATTAGAACTGAGGCCTGACAAGATCATGTTGGAAGAAACTGTCCTGCTGTGGAGAGAGAGAGAGAGAGAGAGAGAGAGAGAGAGAGAGAGAGAGAGAGAGAGAGAAAGGAGGGGGAGAGAGAGAGAATTTCTTTCAGTGAGCATTTGGAAGCTGACTGAGAACTGAGAGAGTATTTTCTTGAGGCCAGAGAAGGCTGAAGTTGCTCCCAAGAAGGCTGTCTGGAAGACCAAAGTGGGTGCTGCCAGATTTCTTCTGGGTCCTAGGGCCAGCCAAATTGCCCAAGGACTGTAGAAGTATGTCCAGGATGCTAATACTTTGCTTGTTTGTGGTTAGGTTGAGTTCCCAGGAACAGAAATTATCAAGGTTTTGAGATGTGCTGGACTCTGTCAACTTCAGTGTGTAACAAGAACTGCCCAGAGGACTGGACAAGGACCTAGGAGCTGTCTGCTTCTGAATCCAGGTGACTGGTGGATTTGGGTAGGAGCTGGGACCATGGAAGGGGATCCAGGGAATCTGAGAGACCACCCCAAGTCAAGATGAAGAAAGGTCCTCTCCTTGAATATTGAATGCTGTGATGAAATTGAAGTTTACTAGAGACTGAGGGGTGGAGGGTTTGTGTAATTGTCTAATGATTGTATTGAGTGATTTACAATACCTAGTGACTGATTGCTAGATAAGTGACTGATTAAGTTAATCTATGATTGCCCCATGAGTGGAATACTGACTATTGTATTTTGAGATGACTGAATGACTGAATAAGGAGGCCCTTGTTAGGGATAACAGATGATTGTTCTTTATTCTAAACACTGTTACCATTTTGGTGAAACCTATATGGCCATTTTAATGTTAAGCTGTTGTGAACACTATATTGTGATTTTCTGTCATTAGATTTAATGCTGTAAATACTGTATCTTGATTCATTGTGAATATTTTCCTTTGATTTTTCTTGAATAGAGTGTTCACTATACTGTGTAATCAAAACCTTAAAAGGTTTTCATAGTAGCATCCTTTTGAGAAACTACTCTTCCATGGCATTATAGCACCAAGAAACAGTAACATGCACAGTGGTCACAGTCCAGTAATACACTTGGTAGACAGGCTAAAGTAGGTTGAGGATAGCCAACAAGCCTTATATCCACCAGTGATTAAGGAGGATGTCTACCCCCAAGAATGTGAAGACTTCCCCCAGAAGAAAGGGTGAATGAGAACAACGTGTTCCAACGGCCATGAGGGTAGCTGATATAGGTGCTGTGGAGAGTTTAGAGCTCAGCCAGACATCAAAGATGCCAAAGTCATCCACTGCATACTGGGCCATTACCTTTTGTCTTGACACCGCACTTTGATGACTCTGGAAAAGAATCTGATTACTCTTTGTGTAGAGACTGATGACTGTGCAACTTTGCCTCACTTATATCCAATTCACATACAAATGAAGAATGAACAACAGCAATGTTGACTCCCCATGGACTTTTAAAACTCAAAAGATTACCTAGAACCCATTCATCTCTAGTTTACTGGTCAGTAATCTATTTGGGGAGAGTGACTTCTGACACTTTCCTAGATAATTGTAATGTCCCATTAAATCAATATACACTCCATGCCAAATTTACTCAATACACTTTTTTTCTATATGAATCATTAGGCCAATTTCTTCTGAGTGAGCCTTATTGAGAAGTCTTCATAGTGTTCTAATTGTCAGCAAGATCAACACAATATTACCTTCAAATAGGAGAATGTGGAAAATTTCCTCACCTTCATTAAAGAAACAAACAAAATATCTTTTCATCCCTGCCCATCTACTTGCTTAATATTGATCTGTACAAATGATTTGTTGGTGGTCCAGTGCATAGAACAATGGACCTGGAATGCAGAAAACTTGAGTTCAAACCTGGACCTATATACTTATTAGGTACATGATCCTAGGCAAACCACAACCTCTGTATTCTTCAGCTTCTTCTTTTGTAAAATGACTAAATAATATCACCTACTTCCCAACATTGTCATGATAAAATGCAATTATATTTGTAAAGCACTTTGCAGACCTTGAAGCACTATATAATTTCTGGTTTTTTTGTGATTGTTATTGTTTTTGCTGCTGTTATTGAATTGTTAACTTTTTTGTTGAATTCATTAGTAAGGTATGAGTTCAGAATATATATCAAACTCATTTTACTGCCAAGTTAAGTGGATTATTTGTGATCAGTAAGCAATAAACATGGAAGGGTCTTGTATTTTCTATACTTCTCATTCATGCTACGTTTTTCTTCACTTGCACATCTTAAGATGTATTTTTATATAGAAAATTTTTCAAGAAAAACAAATAATACTGATGCATAAGCCACTCTTACAAAAATTATGCAGACTTTTGAGAATAGTTTTATGAGTGTATATTTAATGACATTTTCTAGGAGTTAATAGCAGAACAGTTCACTGAAATGAGTACTGTCTTTCTAAGTAAGTGTACCTAGATTTGAATACTGACTGATAGTTATTACTTCTATGAGCTTGGGAGAGTCATTTTACCTTCTGAGGACTTAGTTTCTTCTCCTACAATGTACGGGGATTGGATTAGATGACATCTAAGGTCTTTCCAGCTCTATATCTTCTTTAAAATTTATCCCTAATCTTTTCTAACCTTTTAGTATCTTTCATTCTCTGGGATATTTTGAAAATCAATCTAGGAAGGACTTTTTTTTTTCTCTTCCAGTATAAATTCCCTTTGTTTTTATTTTGGTCATATCAAGCTCATAATCATTGTTTGATTTTCTTAATTGGTATTTTCACTTTTCAAGACTCACTAGTTCCATAGGTATTGATGATTGAATACCCTTCCAAAGAAATACTTGCCAATCTCTTAAATTTCACATACATTTGTAGTTCTCTCAATTACATATATAATTTTATTCAAAATATTCTGTCTTAGGTGGGTGTCCTAGCTAATAGTCTGAAGACTTTTTACTGTAAATTGCTTTCAATGATTTGTGAGGCAAAAACCACTCTCAAGTCTCCCAAATGTGTCTGTAACCTTTTCCAGTTGCATTTGTAGAAAAGAAAATACTTCACATGACTGCCACATCTTTCTGCTTGACAAGATTTTTTCTGGCTGAAACCTTTTCTTGCTTTTTTAGATCTCTTTGTTGTTTGATTGTTTTGTATCAGCTAAATTTCTCTAGAAATTGTTTTAATTCTTTGCATTGCTTTTACTTTTGTATATTTTTCATTTTTTTTCCCACAGCCAGTAGTTTCTTTAAGTAGGGTGGGGCTACCCTAATTGTTTGAAATACGTTGTTTTATATTCCGGTTTGACAACAATTTTGACTTCATTCTATGATCTGATAATCACAGACAACTGATCTTGAATGAACTCCAATGACAGTAACAAGTCATTTGATATCTATTGAAACAAGGTCAGGTCATTGTAATGTTAGAGATACTCTTAATGTTCACCACATTCAGGTTTCTTCTTAAATAATGTATTCCTAATCTAAGTTTGAGGCTTCTGATTAGTCTTCAAGATTTTGATCTGTTTCATTTCTTAATCACAAAACATTTTATACATGAACACACACACACATATATACATACATACATATATATATATATATATATATATATAAATTTGGAGAATTTTGTTAAGTTCTTCAAATAATTTTCCTTTTTTCATTTAATAGGCACTTTCTACTATGGGAACCATACTTGAAATATATTGAGATGATTCTGTAGAACTCTCTAAATCTAGCATTCAAATTTATAGGTTTTTGTTTTTTTTTTTACAAGCTGGTTACCTTAAGACTATAATGAAGGATTAGAGTAAGACTTTTCATGGAGGTAGTTGATAATAATTTGAAAAACATATGAAGGAACCAAGAAGACAGATTAGTGGTAGCAACCCAGTTGAATTCTCCAAATAATCCCATGAAAACAACTTTAAAATTTTAGAGCAATAGAGATAACAAAAAGTTAGAATGACACATTTTTCCAGCCTAAGAAAATTTGACAGGTCAGACCCAAAATCTGTGTTACCATGGTAGACACCTGTATGGAGCTCATAATAGGCAGGGGCTGCAGCAGTGCAAGAACAGCAGCAGCAACAAAATTTGTAGCATTCAGCCAAGAGTTGTAAGGAAGTCTGACAACTAACTGGTCAAAAAGAGTTAACAGATGACTCCTTGATGGCATACGGAACAGCTCGTACTGGTGGACAACTTTATGGCCCATAAAATTTTCTAGTCCACAATTCCAGGGCTTAGAGGAATGCTGGACTGTGAGGGTTAGGAAATACATGCAAGCTGCAGATGGTTATGTTGAGGCACAGGGAAGTGTTGAGGCCCTGGAATTAGCTGGATCACATAGAGATCAGAGCATACTGCATTGGTCCTGGCCACTTAGAGGCCAGGGGGTAGTGCATTGCTCAAGATTCTTTTACGTGGAGTAACTTGATGTTCCTGATTAGTGTCTCCACACCTTGGGGCCTTCATGCCCTTGTGACTATACCTCCCCTCTCACAATTCTGTTCAGCTGGGCTCAGTCATGTGTGGTATGTGGATCTGGGGTATATATAAGGCTTAAGCCTTGGAGGTAGTTTTGAAGTCTGCTTAAGATCTGGCTGTAAGGCTTCCCCATGGAGAAGACTCAATAAACTTTCTCTGCTTGCACCTCCAAGCCATGACTATTCTGTTCTTAAAATGTGCTAGCACCTACTTGAGTGAGGTAAGTAACCGGCTCCCCTGCAGACAAGTTAGGGTACTGTGAAAGAGAACCCTGACACTGCACGTCAGTTACAGTGGAGTGTTGGCCCTGATCACAACAACAAATCAAAGAAGCCTAGCACTTGTGGATGCAGGAAACCAGACACCCTTCCTGGGTAAAGATCAGAGCACAGACAATAAAATCAGTGATATTGCTCCCAGAATCATAGTACTTTGGAAGCACTAAAAGATTGCTAAAGCACTAAAAGCACTAAAAGATTTCCTCTCCTCTGTTTCCACAAGTTCTACTATGTTAGTGCTCTTATTCACCCTAGAAGTGCCACCCAGAACTGTGACCTTGATCCAAGGAAGGTCAAAGCAACAGAGTTCTGCCCCAGGGCTACTGAAGATACCCTTGTGATCTCCTTATGACCATTTATTCAATCCCCTACCATCAGTGGGATGAGCTACCACTGCCACTGCTTCTGCCACTGTCACTGCTGATTAAGTCACTCCCAAAGAATGTTCCTGTTTGGCTGGGGCTGGTACTGTGCTGCTCCAATTTTTACTGGAGCGTACTCCTGTCTCACTCAGGTTTAACAGATCTTTCCTGTTGACCTTCTAAGTCATCTTTGGCATTTGTGGAACAAGAAGTCTGGAAACTGACAATGCTGCCAGCAATTCAGTTTTCTGGAAGCCTCCTGCTGCCTCTCTAGTGTTCAGTCTGCCCCAGAGGGGCCTGTGCTAGATTGCATTCCTCTCTCAACCTGATGTAACCTTAACTGTTGATCTTCCCAGTTGCCTTGAGCTGGAAACTTGTTTCACTCTTTCTTTTTTTAGGTTCTGCTACTTTAAAATTTATTTAGATTCATTTTTTACATACTATTTTTTTATTCAGTTTTCTATCAGCCTATCAAATGCATAAAGCATAAAAATTATGCATCATTTTCCTGTGTGATGAATTAATGCTTTGCACATAGTAGTTGGTTTTATTTTGAAACACCTGTTTTTAAAATTTGAGTTCCAGATTTTTTCCCTTCTTCCTTCCTCACCCACCCCTACTGGGAAGATGAGCAATTCAATAATGGTTGGACATGTGTAGTTATGCAAAACATTCCCATAGTAGTTATATTGTGAAAGACTAACTATAATTCACTCCATCCTATCCCACTCCCCTCACTTATTCTATTTTCTCCTTTGACCCTATCCCTTTACAAAAGTGTTTGCTTATAACTACCTTCTCCCCCAATCTGCCTTCCCTTCTATTATCCCCTTCTTATCCCCTTCCCCCCAGTTTTCCCGTAGGGTAAGATACCCAGTTGAGTTTGTGTGTTATTCCCTCCTTACACCAAATTCAATGAGAGTAAGGTTGACCCATTCCCTTTCACCTTCCTCCTCTTCCTTTCCATTGTAACAATTTTCTCTTGCCTCTTTTATATGAGATAATTTACCCTAATCTATCCCTCCCTTTTTCCTTCTCTCAATATATTCCTCTCTCACCTCTTAATTTTATTTTTTTAGACATCATCTCTTAATATTCAACTCATTCTGTGTCCTCTGTTTATGTATACATGCACATACACATGCATACTCACACACATAGATATATATATAATATATATACACACAAACATAACCCTCCTATACATACATACACACACACCCACACACCCACATATATTCCCTTCAACTATCCTCATACTGAGAAGTCTTATGAATTGCAATTATCGTTTTTCCCTGTAACAATGTAAATAGTTCAACTTTAATAAGTTCCTTATGATTTCTTTTTCCTGTTTTCCTTCTCATGCTTTTCTTGCTTCTTGTAGTTGAGTCAGATTTTCTGTTCACCTCTGGTTTTTCATCAAGAATGCTTGAAAATCCTCTAAAATCCTCGATATTTTCCCCTGAAGCATTATATTCAGTTTTGCTGGGTAGGTGCTTCTTGGTTTTAATCCTAGCTCCCTTGATCTCTGGAATATCATGTTCCAGGCCCTTCAAACCATTAATGCAGAAATTGCTAGGTCTTGTGTTATCCTGATTGTTTTCCACAATGTTCAAATTGTTTCTTCCTGACTGCTTGTAGTGTTTTCTCCCTGACCTGGGAACTCTGTAATTTGGCTATAATATTCCTAGGAATTTTCTTTTTGGGATCTCTTTCAAGAGGTGATCAGTGAATTCTTTCAATTTTTATTTTGTTTTCTGGTGCTAGATTATCGGGGCATTTGCTTGATAATTTCTTTAAAGATGGTTTCTAGACTCTCTTTTTTATCATGGTTTTCAGGTAGTCCAATAATTTTTAAATTATCTCTTTTGGATATATTTTACAGGTCAGTGGTTTTGCCAGTGATGTATTTCACATTGCCTTCTATTTTTTTCATTTGTGTGGTGCAAGGGCTGCTCAGTTCAGCAGCCTAAGGGCCAGCCATAAGCTATATTCGCAGAAGGGACTGAAGAGACCTGAGAGAAGCTTACAGCAACTGTGTTTTATTGCATAAGGGCATTCTCCTTTTATACTCTAAGAGCAACATGATTCAAGCATGATCTCCTCATGCACAGGGGGTATGGACCATTGGAGGAGAGCTGAATCAGTCATGTCAGCAGCTGCTCATCAACAAGTGGTCTTATGGGAGACTTCCTTGTGAGCCAGCAACTGGGCTGTGGCCCTCAGCACTTCCTCATCTCTCACAGGCACAGGCAGACCCTGAAAGCCAGAGGCCCTGAGGCAATCCCTGATTTCTGGTGGGACAAAGGTGCTTTTGACTCTCATTGTCCTCTACAGTGTGGATCAGTTTAATAGTATCTTGACTTCTCATAAAGTCATTAGTTTCCATTTGCTCCAACCTAATTTTGAAGGGATTATTCTCTTCTGTGAGTTTTTGAAATTCATTTTCCATCTGGCAAATTCGGGTTTTTAAGGCATTCTTCTCCTCATTGGCTTTTTGGGCCTCTTTTGCCATTTGTGTTAGTCCATTTTTTAACATGTTATTTTCTTCAGTCAGGCTGCTGACTTGCTTTTTGTGATTTTCTTGCATCATTCTCATTTCTCTTCCTAATTTTTCCCAACTTCTCTCACTTGGTTTTCAGAATCTTTCTTGAGCTCCTCCATGGCCTATAACCAGTTCATATTTTTCTTGGGAGCTTTTCATGCAGGAATTGTGATTTCATTGTCTTCCTCCCATCCTTGCTTTGATCCTTTTTGTCCCCCAAAAAGGAATCTATGGTTAGATTTCATTTCTTCTGCTTGCTCATGTTGCCAGTCAATTACTTGACTTTTGAGCTCTTTACCATGGTAGATCTCTGCTTTCAGAATGGAGAAACCTTTGTCCCAATTCACTGGGGTTTTTGCAGCTGCTGGAGCTATTTATTATCAGAGTGCCCTCCCTACAGCCCCCACAAGCTCTGGTACACTGGCCACACACCCTAGGACCACCAACATCCAGATCAAAACAGGTCAAGGCAAGAAGGATTACCCTCTGAATGGTCACTTGGTCCCCTGAAGATCTGCAAACCAGGGGTCGAGAGGCAGCCATGAGACAGCAGCTGTGTCTGCCATGACTCTGCCACTTCTTGCCCTGGGGGCAGGGGTCAGACCACTCTCTTTCATCCTCCTCTTCCAACAGACTTTCTGACCGATCTTTGACTTTCTCTTTGGAATTTATGGGTTGAAAAGTCTGAAAACTGCCATGGCTGCTGGTGATTCACTCTCCTGAAATCTGCTCTGGCCTGGATGCTGGTTGGAGCCACCCCAAGGCCAGAACTGCATGGTTCACATGGGAACTGCATTCGGCTCCCAGCCTGGTGCAATAGGCCCTTCCTGTCAGCCTGCAGGGCTTGTTTTAGTGGGAGATTTGATTCTCCCTGTCACTTTGGGGGTTCTGTAGCTCTAAAATTTGTTTAGAGTCATTTTTTACATATATTGGAGGTGGTTGGAACTGTAGCCACACAGAGATCCTGCTTTTACTTCACTCTATTTGCTCTGCCCACTAGATTCATTTTTTAAAGGTAATGGGAATGGTTTTAGAGAGAGAGCTCAGGAAAGTCCTTCACATTACTCTGCCATCTTGACTCTGCCCACCTATCAATTTATTTAATGAACAATATGGGGGTTTAAAAAGTGACTAGGACAAAGGGAATTGACCAGTTGGAAACAATACAAGTTACATGAAACTTACAATTCTTTGTAAACATAACTCAATACATATTGTGTAATAGAGTGATTTTCTGCTGTAGGTATTTTTTTTCATTGACTTGTTTATTTGCTTTTAGTTTACAAGATTCAGTTCCTCAATCCCTTGAGTTACAAATTTTCTCCCCTGCTTTCCCCCTGCCCCTCATGAAGGTGTGCAAACAAGTATAGGATCTGCAAATACTTTCACATTGCACAATAGTCTGGTTGTATAGAAGGGTTGTAACCAAAGGAGTGAACAATGGGAAAAAAGAAAGAAATCCAAACATGAAAAGGAATGATAGCATGTAGATTGCTTCAGTCTCCATTTAAACTCAGAACTTTCTAGATCTTTCTCTTAATGTAGGTATCTTCTTCCATCCTGAGACTTGTAGAATTGTGTTATAACTGTGTGTTGCTGAGAAGAGTTGAGTTTATTAAAGTTGGTCATCACATATATGATGTGTTAGTGATTGTGTACCATTTTTTCCTGGTTCTCCTCTTCTCACTTAGCATTGATTTGTAAAGGCCTCTACAGGTGAATATGAAGACCATGTCCTCCCCATTTCTTATAACACAAAAGTATTCCATTATATTAATATACCACAACTTATTTAGGTATTCCCCAATTGACGGGCATCCCCTTAATTTCCAGTGTTTTGACACCTCAGAGAGAGCAGAAATAAAAATTTTTGTACATATGAGTGTTCCTCCCACTTCTATGATTTCTTTGGGATACAATCCCAGAAGTGGTATTACTGGGTCAAATGGTAAGCAATTATTTATAGCCCTTTGGGCATAGTTCCAGATTGCTCTCCAGAATGGGTGTATCAATTCACAGCTCTACCACAAAGCATTAGTGTTCCAATTTTTTTCACATCCTCTACAGCATTTGTCATTTTTCTGTTTTGTCATCTTAGCCAATCTGACTGGTGAGATATGGTACCTCAAAGTTGTTTTGATTTGCATTTCTCAAATCAGTAGTGTTTTAGAGCATTTTTCCATATGCTTCTAGATAACTTTAATTTCTACCTCTGAAGATTGCCTGTTCATATCCTTTGACCATTTGCAATTGCAGAATGACTTGTATTTTTATAGATTTTACTTAATTCCCTGTATATTTTAGAAATGAGGCCTTTATCAGAGACACTGGTTATAAATATTCTTTCCCAATTTCCCACTTTCCTCTTAATCTTGGTTACATTGGCTTTGTTTGTACAGGAACTTTTCAATTTAACATAATCAAGATTATCCATTTTGCATTTTATAATGCCCTCCAACCCTTCTTTGATCATAAAGTCTTCCCTACTTCAAAAATCTGACAGGTAAATTATTCCTTACTTCCCTAGATTATTTACAGAATCAACCGTTATACCTAGATCTTGTACCCATTTAGACTTGACTTTGGTGTATGGCATTAGATGATGGTCTGTGCCCAGATTCTGCCACACTATATTCCAATTTTACCAGCAGTTTTTGTCAAATAGTGAGTTCTTATCCAAGAAACTGGGGTCTTTGGACTTGTCAAACAGTATATTACTATAATCATTGACTACTGAGTTTTTTGTACCCAATCTATTCCATTGATCCACTACTCTATTCTTTAGCCAGTATCAAGCAGTTTTGATGACTGCTGCTTTATAACAGAGATTAAAATCTGGTACAGCTAGACAACCTTCCCTAGCAAATCTTTGCATTAATTGCCTTGATATTCTGGACTTTTTGTTCTTCTAAATGAATTTTTTCACTAATTTTTCTAGTTCTATAAAGTAATTTTTTGGTAGATTGGTTGGTATGGCACTAAATATGTAATTTAATTTAGGTAAAATTGTCATTTTTATTACATTAGCTCAACACAGCCATGAGCAATTGATGTTTTTCCAATTAGTTAGATCTGATTTTATTTGTGTGAAAAGTGTTTTGTAGTTGTGTTCACAAAGGCACTGGGTTTGTTTTGGCAGGTAGATTCCCAATATATTACAATGTCTACAGTAATTGTAAATGGGGTTTCTCTTACTATCTCTTGCTGTTGGACTTCATTGGTTCCATACATAGGAATGCTGAGGATTTATGTGGGTTTATTTTATATCCTGCAACTTTGCTAAATTTATTAATCATCTCAGGACAATTTTTTTTACTTGATTCTCTGGGATTCTCCAAGTATATAATCATATCATCTGCAAAAAGTGATAGCTTAGACTCTTCTTTGCCTAATTTGATTCCTTTAATTTCTTTTTCTTCTCTAATTGCTACTGCTAACATTTCTTGTACCAGTTTGAATAAGAGGGGTATTAGTGGATTTATTTGTTTCACTCCTATTCTTATTGGAAATGTTTCCAGTTTATCCCCATTGGATATAATACTTGCTGATGGCTTTAATTCGATGCTACCTATTATTCTAGGGAAAACTTCATTTATTCCTATACTTTCTAGTGTTTTTAGTAGGAATAGATGTTGTATTTTGTCAAAAGGTTTTTCTGCATCTATTGAGATAATCATATGGTTTCTGCTAGATTTGTTGTTGATATGATCAATGACACTGCTGGTTTTCCTAATATTGAACCATCTTTGCATTCCTGGAACAAATCCAACCTGAGCAAAATGTATTATTCTTGTGATAAGTTGCTGTAGTATTTTTGCTAATATTTTATTTAAAATTTTTGCATCTATATTCATGAGGGAGATTGGTTTATAATTTTCTTTCTCCATTTTATCTCTCCCTGATTTAGGTATTAGTACTGTATTTGTGTCATAAGAATAATTTGATAGGACTCCTTCCTCACAAATTATCCCAAATAATTTGTAGAGTATTGGGATCAATGGATCTTTAAATGTTTGATAGAATTCACTAGTAAATCCATCTGGCGGGATTTTTTCCTAGGTAGTTGTCTGATAGCTTGTTCAACTTTTTTTTTTCTGAGATGTTGTTATTAAAGTAATTTACTTACTCTTCAGTTAGTCTGTGCAAGTTATGGTTTTGTAAATATTCATCCATTTCACTAAGATTGTCAAATTTATGTGCATTCAATTGGGCAAAATAATTCCTAATTATTGTCTTAATATCCTCTTCATTGGAGGTACATCTATTCTTTTCATTTTTGAGACTCGAAATTTGGTTTTCTTCTTTTTTTTTATCATATTGACTAA
>CM053592.1:96796439-96820263 GCA_028646515.1 Pseudochirops corinnae | reverse complement strand
ATTGTGTTTCCACAATATTCAAATTGTTTCTTCCTGGAAGCTTGCAATACGTTCTCCTTGATCTGGGGATTCTGGAACCTGACTATAACATTTCTAGGAGTTTTCTTTTGGGGATCTTTTTCAGGAGGTGATTGGTGAATTCTTTCAAGTTCTATTTTGGTCTCTGGTTCTAGAATATCTGGGCAATTCTCCCTGAGAATTTCTTGAAAGATGCTTTCTAAGTTCTGTTTTTGATTATGGCCTTCTGGTAATCCGATAATTTTTAAGTTGTCTCTCCTAGATCTGTTTTCCATGTCAGTCGTTTTTTCAAGGAGATATTTCACATTGCCCTCTATTTTTTCATTTGTTTGGATCTGTTTGATAGTATCTTGATTTCTCATGTAGTCATTTGCTTCCATTTGCTCCACTCTAATTTTGATAGAATTATTGTCTTCAGAGTGCTTTTGAGATTCTTTCTCCATCTGGCAAAGGAGACTTTTTAAGGCATTCTTCTCCTCATTGGCTTTTTTGGGCCTCTTTCGTCATTTGGGTTAATCTATTTTTTAGGGTGTTGATTTCTTCAGTCATACTGCTGACTCTCTTTTCATGATTTTCCTGCAACATTCTTATTTCTCTTCCCAGTTTTTCTTCCATTTCCCTTATTTGATTTTGAAAAATCCTTCTTCAGCTCATCTCTAGCTTTCAGGCATTCTTCATTTTTATTGGAGGCCTCTGGTGGGGGTGCTCTGGCTGCGTTCTCCTCCTCCCTCTCTCTCCCATGATCTTTCTTTTCCCGAAAGAAGGAATCTAGGGTTTGGGAGGTGTTCTTACTTTGCTTTTTATGCTTATTCTTACTCATGGTTGTTCAGTCCGTGATTTTTTTTTTAAATCTCTGTGGGGCTCTCCTTCCAGAACGGAAAGCTCTGTCCCAAATCGATGGGGTCCTCCCGGCTTCCGTAGCTCTCAGGAAGGTGCTGGGACCCTTCCTAATTACTTGGGCTGACTGGATAGTGAAGGCTCCAAGACCGAGACCCAAGATGGCAATCTGGATCCAGGCCACTCAACTCGAGAGCACTGACCTCAGAACAGTCGCTTAGTGCCCCTACTGTCTGCAGGCCGCGGGCGGGAATCTGCAATTTGGAGGCGGTTGCAAAACTTCTGCCTTTTTGCTTTTCTGCTCTGGAGGCCTTTCCGCTGGACTGCTCCTCCCTCCCAAATTTGCAAGTCCCACTGAGCTGCTCGCAGCTGGTGCTAATCCGCTCACCAGAGAGACTCCTCTGCTCCTCTCGTCCAGCCACCCCCGGGGCACAGCCGCGGCTCCAGGCCAGGCTGGTTTCAGTTCGCAGTACTGATATGGTTCCTCGTAGCCGAGCTGACTTTAGTGGGAAGTATCTTTGTGTGCGTTTTGGAGTTCTAGGATTGTTGTAGAGTCCTATTTTATGGGTATTTTGGGGTGGCTATGTGAGAGCTGTGATATGTTGCTGCTGCTATGCCGCCATCTTGGCTCCGCCCCCCTTTTGCCTGGATTCTAAGGAGTATTATTTATTCTGTTTCTCTAAATGTCAATTAAATACATATTTTCTAGGAGCTCGTATTTGACTTCGCCAAAAGACCCACCAGATCAGAGATTCTGCTTAATGAGGGCAACTGAGGGCATCCTCAGGAATTGTTTTTGAAAAATTTTTATGCTTTTCAAATTTTATTGAAAACATCTTCAAAATTTAATTTTACATCCATATTGTTTGATTCCATGATTATGATGATATCTACCCCAAGTATCTTAAGGCTTTTAGTTGTCTTTTTCCACGTTATGCTTTGTAATGATTTTGCACCCCTTATTTCAGTGACTGATTTTCCCAGACATTATTCCAGTATTTGACTTACTAAATGTTGTCTTATATCTTGATATCAAATCTGTAGTAATCTTCTATTTATGTCAGGGACAAATTGATTCTAAATGTTTATTGCTTATCAAGTGAAGTTATTATGAAGATATTATGATATCACACTATAATAAAATATATAAGCCCTGGTGTTGTTTCCACATTAATTTGTTTTTGTTTTTGTTTTTTTTGTTTTTGTTTTTTTTTTAAGTAAAAACATTGTGGGTCAGCTAGGTGGTGCAGTGAATAGAGCACTGGCCCTGGAGTCAGGAGGACCTGAGGTCAAATCTGGCCTCAGTCACTTAATACTTACTAGCCCTGTGACCTTCAGCAAGTCACTTAACCTCAATTGCCCTGCCCTCCCCACTCCAAAAAGCAAAAAAAAAATGTATTCATCAATCTGAATTCAAAGTTCGTCAGCCCTTTAACATTTTTGTCATAGGTCCTTTGGAAATGTCTTGAGTCATTGGATTCTTCTAAGTAACCAAGACTTTTGTGAATAGTTTTAAGTGCCAAAAAGAGAAGTTTTGATTATCCTAGAGAGAACAGGGAGCCATAGAAGTTTCTCTGACAAGAGAATGCTCTTAGATAAATGCTTTAGAAATATCACTTTGCAACATTGTGAGGAAAAGAAATTGGAGAGGAAAAATACTGGAGGCAAAAAAAAATTAGTAGTGAATGCTTGGCTAAGTTCAAGATGGGAAAGACCAAGTTCAAGGACACCATAGAAACTGAAAATAAATGGAATAGAAGAGAGAAAGTTAGATGGATAGCAAAGGATAGAAGAGACAGAGCTGTTATATTCTTTTGTAAGTTAAATTACACTTCTTGTCTTAGGTTACTATCTTACATTCACTTCCAAATACATCCCTCCCCCACTCACTGAATAAATTCACGAAACAAAGATTTTACAAAGAAGTCAACTAACAAGCATTTATTAAGCATTTACTATGTGCTAGTTACTGTGATATGTGCTGGAGATATAAAGAATGACAAAAAAAATCTCTGCCCTTAAGGAACTTAGATGCAGGAGACACATGAAATCAATTATGTATAAACAAGATCTATAGGAATGGGTTCGTTCTTGTGGAAGGATGACTGCCAACAAATTAAGCAATACATTGTCCATGACAACATCTGTAACATTCTATATCCATATTCCTCCATCCACAGAATGGATTCTTCTCTGACTTGGTAATCAAGTTTATTGTTTTGTTTTGTTTTTTTGTATCCATTGTTTCAATCACTGTGTATTTTGTTTTTTTCCTGATTCTACTAACTTTACTTTGCATCAATGAACATGTCCTTACGTGGTTTTTCTGAATTTATCACGTTTGCCATTTCCTGGGACACAATAATATTATGTAATGTTTATATAATACAGTATATTTAACCCTTACTCAATTGATGAAGACTTTTTTTTTTACCACAAAAAGTGCTTATATGAATATTTTGTTGTATATGGAACCCTTTTTTCTGTCTTTGAGTTATATGTGTCTAAGAGTGTGATTTCCAGTCTTTGACTTGTGTAGATACTTCTTGCAGTCATGAATTTAAGGTCCATGAATGCCCCTCTCTGTCTATCAGGGTAAGCATAGACAACTTGCCATGGTCTTCTCCCGATAGTTGGTATTTTCTGTTTCTGATGGAAGTGAGTAAGGTGGAAGATCTATCTCCCTTTCTTGTTGTACTTCAATCTTTTCATACTTCTCTTGCTTCTTGTATTTGAAAGTCAAATTTTCTGTTCAGCTCTGGTCTTTCCATCAAGAATACTTGAAAGTCCTCTATTTCATAAAGTCACATTTTCTTCTAAAGTATGCTATACTCAGTTTTGTTAGACAGGTAATTCTTAGCTTTAATCCTCATTCTTTTGATCTCTAGAAAATTATTTTATAAGCCCATCAATCCCTTAATGTAGAAACTGCTAGATTTTGCGTTTCAGATACTCCAATAATTTTAAAATAGTCTCTCCTGGATCTATTTTCCACGTCAGTTGTTTATCCAATGAGATATTCTACATCATCTATTTTTTCACTCTTTTGGATCTGTTTTATAATATCTTGATTTCTCATGAAGTCCTAAAATTCTTTTGCTCCATTCTAATTTTGAAGGAGTTATTTTCTTCAGTGAGCTTTTGGCCTTCCTCTTTTTTATTTTCCATTTGGACAATTCTACTTTTTAAGGCATTTTTCTCCTCATTGACTTTTTGGAACTCTTTTTCCATTTGAGGTAGTCCATTTTAAGGTGTTACTTTCTTCTGTATTTGGGGGTGTTTCCTTTAGTAAGCTGTAGATTTTTCATTATTTTCTTACATCACTCTCATTTCTCTTCCAAATTTTCCTCTACTTCTTTTACTTTATTTTTAAAATCCTTCTTGAATTCTTCCAGTGCCCGTGACCAATTCATATTTTCCTTGTAGTCTTTTGATGCAGAACATTTGATTTTGTTGTCTTCTTATACTTCTATGATTTGATCTTCTTTGTCACCAAAGGAAGATTCTGTATTCTGATTTCTTTCCCTCTTTTTGCTCATTTTGCCAGCCAATTATTTGACTTTTGAGCTCTCTGTCACAATAGAACTCTGCTTCCAGAGTGGAAAGTGCTGTGTACCAACTTTCTGGGATTTTGCACAGCTGTTGTCAGAGATACTTTTAGGCCCTATGGCTCAGAACTGTAAGGAGGACTCCCTCTCAATATCCAGCACAAGCTCTGCCACACCAGTGCTCTGCATCACCCCAGGACTGCCCTCCAAGACTGCAACCCAGATGCAAGCAGAGCAAAGCAAGAGAATCCAGCAAAAAGATTCCTGCAATTGCCCTCTGATCTGCCACTTGGTCACCTCACTTCTAAGGGCCTGGAGCTCTGGAAAGAGTCTCTACTGTGGCTACTGCAGCTTCTGTTACTGCTTCTTCAGCTGCTGCCACCTCTGCTTCCTTAGGGGCATGGGCCAGACCATGCTCTTCTCTCACTCAGGTCCAACAGGATTTCCCCACTGACATTTTAGGTTTTATTTGTAGGTTAAGAAGTCTTGAACAGCCACGGTTGCCAATGATTCAGTCCTCATGTCTGCTCCAGGACTGCAGTCTGTGCCTGCATGGAATATGCAGGGCTGCACTTCACTCCCAGGCTGGTATGATAAACCCTTCACTTACTTTTCCCAGGCTGCCTTCAGCTGGAGATGTATTTCACTCTGTCTTTTTGTGGATTCTGTAGAGAAAAAAATTTGTTTAGGGTCATTTTGACAGATATTAGAGGTGATTGTGGGACAAGTTCAAGCAAGTTCTTGCTTTTACTCCACCATCTTGGCTCCACCCCCTATATCCTCAGCAGTTCTCAAAGCAAAAAAATTTAGCTTCATGCTTCAAATTAGTTTTACCCAATGTAACAAAATTAATAAGTTACAGTGCAGAATCCTGATTGGGTTTCCTCATCTCAAATCTATTCTTGCTTTTGGTAAAACCCCGTTGCCGAAATCTTTTATCAACCCTGGATAAATTTTCACCACTTCTCTCCTCTCCTAATAATTCAATGAAAACTATTAATATGACATAACTTCAATAACTTGACCCCCAACAATTTTATGTTATCTTACTTCAAATGATTAATTTTGAAAAAAATAGCTCTTATTTGATTGTCTCTATCATAGATCCTAGAGGATTTTTTTTTTGTCTCTTTTGATTTTGTTATTGTGGTTATTTTAGTTTAAAATAGGGAATCTAGGAAAAGGGACTAGATCTGGGCTTTCATTGGAATGAGGCTCTCCTGTTTAAGGAAGTACTCTATTAATGGTGGCAGAACCTTCTTTGTATTTTATAGTCTTCTTGATCAGTCTAGATACTGTAACTTTAAGTTACTCACTATGTGTCAGAGATGGGATATGAACTCACAATTAACTAGATCTGAGGACTGCTTTACCTCTCCTGTGTAATTTTTCCTATATAACGCTCCCTCCTTCCATTTAACAGAGCATCTGAGTTATTCTTTTACTGAGAAAATCACAGATATCCACTGTGCTGTGCCTCTGAACTCTAACTCTAATAGGGCACATTGTCCTATCAGAATGACAACTCCATGTAGGTAACAACCATCTTGATTACTTATATTTGTGGTGGATAGAGCACCAGAGCTGGAGTCAGGAAGTTCTGAGTTCAAATCTGGTCTTAGATGCTTACTAGTTTTCTGACATCGGGCAAGTCACTTAACTCTGTTTGCCTCAGTTTCCTTCTCTTTAAATGAGCTGGAGAAGAATATGACCAGTCACTCTCTCATCTTTGCCAGGAAAGCCCCAAGCGAAATGACTGAACAAAATGCTTTTGACAGTGCAGATGCATGCAAAATATTGGATGGAAGGTTTAAAGTTTGCAACATGTTACATAATTTTCATCATGTATATGGCCAGGAAAACACAGTGTTTTTTTTTCCTTTCAAACATGCAATAATACTTCTTCAAAATCAAGTTTACAAAACGCAAAGTAACAGCTTATTATTTTACAAGAATTAACCACGGAGGGACACAATAATTTAAGGGGGATGTGCATTTGGGCTTGTCATAAGATCAAAGTCAATAGAAATCACAGAGAATATAGATCTCCCAGACACTATTTTTTATTTTTATTATTTTGTTTTTTGCTTTATGGAGGGGGAAAGGTAGGGCAATTAGACTTACATCACTTGCCCAAGGTCACACAGCTAGTTTTTGTTTTAAGTATCTGAGGCTGGATTTGAACTCAGGTCCTCCTGACTCCAGGGCCAGTGATCCTATTCACTGTACCACCTAGCCACCTTTTTTTTTTTTTTTGCTCACCAGACACTTTATTTCAATAAGTACTACTACATCATCCTTTTTACACTTAAACTTGATTTCTCAGGAGTTTGAATTAAAAATCTCAATGGGGATAAAGTGTTACTTGGGTTTTGAACATTTGGAGATAACATGCCTCACTATGTTGCGATTTTAACCTTCTAATATTCTAGCACTACAAAATATATTGACATGAGAAAACACAAGACATGATAAAGTACTGGGAATTCGTTTTGCTGATGTTGTTTGTTATGTTTCATTCAGGGCAAATATTTTTAAAAATCATAAATAACTAAGTCATCTGAAAAGAAAAGTAAAATATTCACCACAGGAAAAGGAAAATGGGAGTCTATGATACAATTCAGTTTTTCTGGAGGTAGAAAAGATCTTTGGGATGTTATAGATATTAGTTATTAGTTAGAAATTCCAGAAGGACACAATCCAAATATTTGATTGAACAACTAGAGTGCAGATGTGACTCAGTGTAGAGAAAGGACAAGTTATGCATACCATGGGAAATAATTAAAACTATCTGTACACACTTACAAATTAAACAGAACCTCTCAGGAAATATACCCAGGGAACAGTACCAATGATGAGATGAATGTGTCTATTGAGACAGTCCAAAAGTTTTAATAATATATCATTATGCCCAGATGTAATTTTAAAAAATAGTGTTTTTTCATTATTATCACTCTGATGCTAGATAGATCAGTTTTCAAATGTTTGGAGTTAAGGATTTAGTGAAAGATATTAAACTAAAATAAAGAACTGATATTAAAAATTGTTGTTTCATGGTGGTTGTTTAAATAGTAAGGTCCTCATAAGGTGACTTGAATATATTATAATGCATAAAGGATGTCAGTGAACCTGAAATGCTGAGCTTTAGGATTTGCAGGGAAATTAAAAACAAAAAGTTCTCTGGCTGAGAAATTTCTGAGAAAGATATGAATTTCACTCAATCCCATCTAGTTTCTTTTTCACACTAAGTGGATCTGTTCTATGCTTATCAGAAATCATGAAAAGAGCACATGAATAAGAACAGAGAACCAATATAATATTGAATGGAATCTTATTCTATATATTAGATACAAATCAAATGCATTAAAACCTTTAATGGCCTTTTACAAACTAACAGTGGAATACCCTCAAGTGGGAGCAATATTTCATCTTGTCTTCCTTGGAAAACCCTATAACTATATAGTTTGTTTTCCATTTTTCTTCCTCATTTTTTTCCACCATCCAAGGCATAGTAGCATTATTTACAGGAAGATAGCACTATTATATGACAGACTTATTTCCAGGTTTTAAAAAATAAAAACATGTGCCTTAGAAGAATAAATGCCCATAAAACTCTGCCCTCTACAAGAATAAATATGTTTCAGTCACTCTCAAGCAGTTTTATTTACTCCCATCAGTGATAACATTTAGGTTATGGCATTTCATGGTTTTGTGTTGACTTTATCATCAGTGCTAACAGAATCTAGGATGAAAGATAGACTTTATCCACATTGTATAAGAGCAGATCAATTAGAATGACATGATACCTAATCTATACTGCTTCAGTGTTTCTGGAAATACTATGTAATAGCTAAGCATTTCAATAATTTACTTGCTGCTTCTCTTTCAAGGGCTAAATTTCTATCATCACTCCATACATCTCTTCCTTTAAAGTCTCATTATTACCCTTCTCCTAGTTCAGGTTCATAATACCTCTCACCACTACTATTACAATGACTTTCCACATGGTTTTATTCTTTCTAGACTCGGCCCATCTCAATTCATCTTGCCCACTGCTGCCAGTTTAATCTCCCTCCTGCTACATAATAAAGATCAAATTCTATACCCAAGCACTCAGGGCCCTCCAAATTTTATTCACTCAGAAAATATTTATTCAATTTTTACCATGTACAAAGCACTGTTCTGAGTCCTGGATATACAAGGGCAAAACTAAAAAGCAATATGAGCTCTCAAGGACAGTCAATTGGGGAAAATATTTATACAAATATACTCATATAATAATTTTAAGAAGGGTGGCTAGAATAGAGCACCAGTCCTGGAATCAGGAGGACCTGAATATAAATCTGACCTCAGACACATAACACTTACTAGCTGTGACCTTGGGCAAGTCAGTTAACCTCAATTGTCCTGCCCTATCCCCTCCAAAAAGAAATAAATAAAGAAGAGAAAAAACACACCAAAAACCAGAGGGATCATGAAAGGATTAATTATTTTTCACTGCTTCCCAGTATGGGTCTTTTTATGCATTCAATCTACTCCTATGATTAACCAGATTATTGATTATTTTTGTACTACTCCAAGTAGTTGTCGTGTCTTCCTCCCATCTTCGCCTATTTAAAGCTTAAACTTAACCTTCAATTAAACTTTACCTGAAAGTCATTATAGTTCATTCAAAAGCATTTTGGATTTTGAGTCAAGAGGCTAGGTTTTGTCCCCCAGTACCATGTTTTTCTCTGTATAGACTGATAAAGTCACTTAAAACTTCTGAACATGATTCTTCATAATCAAAATTGGGGTGATTATCTTACTTCTTACTACCTACCTCACAGAATCTATTGGGGGAAGTTCTGTCTAAAACTTTTTATTCTTATTTCACAAAATTAAAAATAATAAATTATACTTATGCAGCACTTTAAACTATGAAACTACTATTTCCTTTTCTTTTCTTTTTTGCTTTTTTTGTAAAGGAGAAGACAGGGCAATTGGGTTAAGTGACTTGCCCAAGATCATAGGACTAGCAAGTATTCAGTGTTTGAGGCTGGATTTGAACTCAGGTCCTCCTGACTCCAGGGCTGATGCTCTATTAACTGCACCACCTAGCTGCCCCTGAAAGTATTATTTTCACAATTGTGAATGTATAGTCATTGAGAATTTGAAACTGCTTCTTTTTTGTCCTTGTACCCCAAGTGCCTAACACATTGCTTTGTATATCTTTTTAAGCCTGTGGTTTTATTGATTTAGGATTCTCCTTTTCCCCCCGAGACCATCAGTTCACCTACAACATAGTCAAAGGGAGTTGATTGTGCAATAAGAGGCTGTGTGTTTCTGTGTCACAGATATGAATTGAACTCTGGTCCTCTTGAGGTCAGCTCTCTATCAAGCACATCATCTTTCATTTGTCAAATATTAGATACTTAATAATAAATGGTTATCAAATTGAATTTAAGTGAAATTAATAGAATTGATTTAAGGACTAAAGATTATTTTCTTCACAACAGAAATTATTTCTTTGTGCTCTGTGAGCCAACCACACTTAGCTTATAGCACTCACATAACTCACTATCCCATATTGTGTATTTTGCATATAAAGTAGCCTTCCTTTTTTGTTTTCAAACACATTGAGACATGAGACCAAGTATTTCAGTAACTTTACATGTTACAGAGAACTTAGCACAGATCTTTGTGTGTGACATTGTCCTTTACTGTAAATTTCTTCACTTCTTTGCAAGTCCAACCATGAGTAATAGTAATGTAATTTGATCCCTTTGTATTGGAAAAGGTAACAGGTGCTTAGCACTTAGTAATGAATCAAGCCTCTGTTAAAGAAATAGAAGGTATGAACCCCTGTTGCTGATATACAGTAAGGAGTTGGCTGAAACAGGAAGATGCTAAGGTCATGTGTGTATATAAAAAGAAGTCCCTGTTGGGTCAGACAGATCTTCTTGGAGCAAGTTTTGTGGAGGCAGAAGCTGCTAACTTCAGGGAGGCTGAAGAGGAAAGGCACCCAAGGCCAGAGAAAATTTTGATTCTGGCAATCAGCTGGAGCTTCTGCTGAGGAGCCGCTGAAGAAGTCCAAGGGCCAGCTGGAGCTGCCATAGATTGAGGAAACATGACTGTGATGCTGGGACTTTTCACAAGTCTGTTTGTGGTTTTGTTAAGCCTTGACTTCATGGGAACAGAGACTGTGAAGGATTTAAGATGGATTGGACACTGAGCTTCAGCATGGAATAGAAAGTGTACAAAGAGTGCTGGAAGAGGACTTGGGGGCTGTCTGCCTTTGAACCCAGGTGGCAGTTTGATGAATCCAGGTAGTATCTGGGACCATGGAAGGGGATTCAGGGAATCTGAGAGACCACTCCGAGTCAAGCTGGAAGAGACTTTATTTGGATATTGTGTACTGACTGAGAAATTGTAATTTAATAGTGACCTAGGGGTGGAGGGCTTGAATATTTTCTGTTGATTGAAAAGTGATAGATGACTGAATAAGTGAATTATTTGTAACTTTCTGTGCCACATGAGTGGAGAACTTTGACCATTGTATTTTGTGACCCTTAAGGAGCCTCCTTAAGGATGATTGAATGACTGAGATCCTAAATGATTGTTCTTTGCTCAAAACTTTTCAACCACTGTGGTGAAAACTATGTGGTCATTTTCTGTGATAAGTTGCTGTGAATGCTGAATTTTTATTATCTTTGATAAGCTGTAACATTGTGAATGCTGTACCTTGATTTACTGTGAATGTTTTGCTCTGATATTTTCTTGAATAAATAGTGTTCACTATACTATATAATCAGAAACTTAAAAGCTGTTCACAGCAGTATTCTTCTGGAAGGCCACTCATGCTTGGCTTTATACCATGGCTTATGCCTCATTACACCCCAACTCTGAATTATTGATGACATTTTTCCTCCTCTGCTCCTACTAATGTGCTACAAGGAAGTCATGCAATTGTACTGAGACCAATACAAATTTATGGGATCTCATCACAACTTACCTCTCACTATAGAAAGGCTATATTTTTACCCATCATTAATTTACTTTTTTTTTCTTCACTCCTGTGCACCAAACTGGTTCCACATCTTGTATTTTCAAGGCTTCCATGTAGTCCCCTCTCCTGACCCTCTCAGCTGAAGCATTTGCATCATTACAAAAAATAGAATACATTTGTTAAGAGCTTTATTTTCTTTCCCCATCCACACCTCAAAATGCCATACAATCAGTCCTCATTATTTCCTCTTTAAATTGGTCTTTAATAAACAGGTGATGTTTCACCATACCAAGGGCAAGCTGTCTATGTGCAATTTTTACCAATGTTCCTTTGGCTTGTTCAGTGAATTGCACCCAACATTTTGTTCCCTTTTCCTATATTGAATCTTCAATTTCTCTGTATCTAAACATATTTTTATCTCTGTTTAGATGTCTCAGATCTCCTTGTCTGCCCATAATCTCTTTCCTGATCTACATTCTTGCATTTCAGACTTCCTATTGGAGATCTGGATTTCTCATAAATCTATATTTCTCTTAAACTCAACATGTCCAAAATTTGAAGTCATTTTTTTTCTCCAAACTCTTACTCTTACACATATCCCATATCTGATCAATGCCCAAATGTTATGCTCTCAACTTCCACATCTCTTACGTGTGTCTCTCTCTCTATTCACATAGCCATCATCCTGGTTCAGAGGACCATCACATTTCAATTGTACTATTATGATAGCCTTCAAATGTGTTTCTCTGTGTCAAGTTTCTATCTCATCCATTACGCAGTCATCAGTGTGACTTTAATAAAGTCCAGGTATGATCATGTTACTTCCTGACTGAATATGCACTAAGGACTCTGGGCATAAATACAAATTCCTCTGGTTGGCGTTTAAAAGCTTTCATAATCAGCTTCCAGCTTACATTTTTAGTCTTATTATAGAATACTCCACTCCCGGCATACTATCGTCCAGATAAAATGACCTTTTTTGTCTTTAATGTTCAAGAAGGGCCAAAATAATGTCATGATGTCAAGGTAGACAGTCATGCAATCATACAACAATTCCCCTTTCACTTTAGTCTTGGTTTAAAGTCTTTTCAAGTTGACACTGATGTCATTTTCATCCTTGTTAAAGGTATCTAACAGCATGGTTGAAAACATGAAGCCAAAAAGCCTGAGAACAATAAAACCATCCTGCTTCACTCCCCTCTTGACTGGAAAGCATGAAAACATTCTCATTTTTCATAAACCATGGAAGCACATCATCATTAAACTAACATATAATACTGAAGAACTCCAGATAAATTTTGCCATGATTTTCAACAGGCCCTCACAACTAACAATATCAAAGGCCTTGTTTAATACAATGAAGACTGTATACAGACCTCTGTTCTGCTCCTGGCACTTCTCCTGGAGTAGTCAAGCAACAAACATTATGTCAACAGTTCCTCAGACATTTTTGAAGTCACACTGATTCTTAGGTAGATGACCACTTCCAGGTGAAAGATCAGCTGGTTAAGGAGGACTTTAGCAAGGATCTTGCCAAAAATGACTAAGAGAGAGATACCTCCTCCCCATAGTTGTCACAAGACAACCTATTTACTTTTCCATTATACAGATGGACAATGGAAGCATCCTTGAACTCCTGGGAGACAATCTCCTCTTGCTATAAAACCCATAAGATTTCAGTAAGCTTTTGTATGAGTAGTTGATTCCCTACATTGTAAATTTCAGTTGAAATAGAATGAGCACCAAGCACTTAACCACATGAGAAGATCCTAATGGATTTGAAATCTCTTCTTCACTCGGAAGTTCTGCTAGAACTTCCATATTCACAGTATTTTTCTTTAATCTCATCAGAGTTCAACACGGTGTACCAGCAATGTGATATTCACAACACCCACAGGGGCTATGAATATGCTGGTGCAAATGTCAATCACCAAATGTAAAAGAATCTCCAAACTGGGGACAGAACCAAAGCATTTATTCAAATACCAGAAAACTGATTCTCAAAACCAGAAAGTCAAAGTAATTACAGTAAACACTAAGTTGGCACACATAGTCAATGCAGCAAACACTCACATTCCCAGGCTTTCAAAACAAAACAGGCTCCCTCAAGCAAAGATTGTCCTCTCTCACTCACTCCCTCAAGCAATGATTCTCCTCTCCTCACTCAAGTTAGCTCCTCAGCCTCTATGCTGCTCACCTCCAGCAGTTTCAGCTTCCAGCAGTTCTCATTCCTGGCTGTTCTGGCTGGCTCTCAGAAGTTCTCAATTTGGTTCTCAGAAGTACTGCTGTCCCTCTAGCTTAGGCTTTTCCCTACATATGGTATTAGCTCCTCCCTGTTCTGCCCCTTCCTGTTACATCAGCAAGTTTATCCCATTGTGGGATTCACAAGTTCTGGATCTCAATACCTGACACAATCATGAACTTGAAACAAGGTACTAAGCAGCTGTTTGCTTGCCAATACAAGGGGCATGGAAGATCTTCAAATCCCATTACCATTACACATGGTAAGAGCATATGCACTGAAAATGGTGAAGTGACACTTTCCTGCATGGGGCAATTGAATCATCATGAACTTGTCATTCACTTCTTTGGGAAGGCACATAGTCTTGTTGACTAGATTTTCTTTGATAGTGAAACTTATGTAGCTTCACAGTGCTCTCCATCACTGCGATCACTCTACAAAAAAGAAAAACGTGCATTCATCTCTGACTTTGGTATTTTGTCTTCATTTGCCAGCCTTATTACATTCAGGGTTGCTCTTTGAATGTGATTCCTGCTTAGTTCTATCAAGACAATATCTGTTCATCTTTCATGTCTACTAGATTTTGTGTTGTCTATAAATGTGCAAACATTCCATATACCAATGATAAATGTTATCATCTTTGCAAAAAAATAATACAAGTTTTTGTCTTTCAAAAGCTGTTTTGGATCCCTGCCTGCTCTAATAAGCAAGTCCGGGTTAAGTGAAACAGATCATCTTTTAGGGTTCCTTTTCTATTTCCTTCTTCATGCCAGGAGGCGAGTAATGCAGGGGAGAAGTGTTTACTTGCCTGGGACTGACAACCCCTTTACTCACCTATAATAAGTCTAAGACCCATTGGTGTATTATCAAGTACCATAGCAAACCCAGGATGGCCTGCTAGTACAAGTTGTTTGATCTTCTTTTCTAAAGGAAAGAAGAGCTTTAAAGCAGCCAGCAATCTTGCTTCAATTAAACATATATAGGTAGAAAATAAAAGCAAAGAAATTAGTACAGGGATCCAACAGATAAAATAATATAATCACCTACATATACCACCAGACCAGGAGAGCACCTACATTTGAGTAGTAGTGATGAAATCCTAATAAAGCTGCCCCCAGGCCCACTATTCTAACTTCATTATAGGCCTAGCCCTACTGAACAGCAGGCCCACTACACCTACCCAGCCCCCCTCCCCAATGTCGTAACTTCTTTGTATATACCTCACTGCTCACTGGAACAACAGGTGTGTCATTGAATTCTTAGTTCTCACAGAAATGGCAGGTGTGTCCATGTAATGGGAACCCAGCTACTACCTCTACCTGGTCACTGCCCCCCATACCCATACCTACAGAAACAGGTATGTTCTTGTATTCAATCACAATCACATCATCCAGGTAACCCAAGACATGACCACAATACCCACGCATCTGTCTTAACCAGACAGGACCACAATAACTAGCTAGTTGGAGAGCAGAATGACCAGAATGTTTAACCACTGAACCATAGATGGGACTCCTCCATTACCTAATCCCTTAAGAAACTCCTCTTGCCTTTTTAATAGTAATGATATTTATCTAGTCTATGTAAATTTCTGTTATGTAATTTCATCAATATCTTATAAAAATCCATTTTGCTTTCTGTAAAGTAGCTGGTTCCTCTTGGAACTTATCCTGATTCATGAAAGGCATCAATCTCAATAAATGCTTATACTTGGATTAGAGGTGGTCTGACTCTGAATTCTTTGAGATGGTTCCATCACAACATATCGTGAAATCCCAACAATTTTTGGTGTCCCTCTATTTAAACTGTAACAACTTTTTGGCATCCCTGGGTGGGCCTGAGTCTCTGATTCTGACCTCCCTCTCAATGTGGAGCAGAGTCTCTGATTTGGACCCCCTCTAATGCAAAGGTAAGACTATCTTTTTCCTTTCTTTTAGCTGAGAGGTTCTTCAAGCACCTAGGAAGGCTTTACTGGATCACTTAGGCCCTTACAGCTAGCAAATTCCCTCTATATAGAAGACATTCTGCTTGGGAATTTTGCAGAGACTTCTTTATGAATTCAATTCTTCATCCTTCAGTGGGATGCCACTGAAGAGATGAATGTGGCTATAGGGGAAATTTCCTTAGGCTTGTTGGCATTCAGTCTCAACTCCCATCCCATGGGACTTCTAAACTGTGGTTTTTATATAATCTGGAAGACCAAGAAAAGTTATTGCTATCAGTGCATTCTTTTTGTATCTGTCTGCTCTATTTCTGTGTAAAAATCTTTGAGTCTGCCACCCTGTAAGATTCAAAATGCAGCCAACCAGAAAAGAAAAAAAAAACTGTACCTGGGCTAGAAAGATTGATGGTCTCTTAAAGAAAAGTGGTTGGAAAAAAAAATCTCACTTCCAGCCAAGTTCTGGAAGTGATAAGACAGAAGGAAAAAAGAGGAAGGGGAAATTTCTCCCCTAAGATCTATCTAAGAGAAAAGGGGTTACTTCACTGATCAAAGAGAGCCAGGTTTCAAAGCTGCACTTTGCAATAGGAATAGTACTTAACCCTTTCCTGTGTCACAGAAAGAGAACAGTGTAATATGATTGGGAATACAGATCCAGGTAATTGAATTTACTCTGGTTACTATTTGGCACTAGGATAAATTCAGAAATGCATAGATCTGAAAAAGAGACACTTCAGAAATGAAACTTTGAGTTCTCCAGTATGAGGAAGAGGGGACTAGGCAGTACTGGATCTTTTCTAGAGTCCCATTCACCTTAACTGAAAGCTTCAAAGCTCTCATTTTCAAAGAAGTTTTTAAAGGAGTGAACACCTGAATGAAGTTCACTTGAGCAAAATGTGAAAAAACAACAAAACAAAACACAGCAACTCACCAAGATTCTCTTCCCTGTAGTCCTACCTCTGATGAGGCTAGTGCTATGGCGCCTTCTCACTCTGGTCCAGTTCTGGAAAGACCAGGCCCTAGTTTAAGTGCAACAGTGCAGGGGGAGAGGGCGACTCTTAACAAACAGGTACTCAGAGTCTCATCCAGGGAATCAAAAGGTCTTTCTCATGAGTGAGCCCCCAAAGCAAAATACCAATCTCAGAGCATATATACAGTTTTGGCTAACTGAGTGAGAGCCAGAAGGCATCATAACCCTTGTGACTCAGCATCTAATTAGTTTATTACCAAAAGGTATGAAATCCTTCCTACAAGAAAACTGCCCCTAAGCAAGGTTCTCTGAGGGAAGCTGCTCCCACAGTAGGCTCTATGTGACTGAGGATGTATAACAGTTGGAGTGGAGTTCAAAGCAACAATATATCATGTTTGGACACTTATGATCACACAGGTCTTTTCATGGTCATGGGAGATTTTCATATTCCATTAACATTACAATCACTTACCTCAATCTGGTTTAACCCCTCTATAAAGATGGTTATATGGGGTGGAGGGGGAGGGAGAATTTTCTATATATACTACAGCTTTTTGTTGCCACAAGTGAGAGCTGAGTGGCAAGAGGGTTTCAAATGTGCATTAGCAGCTTTGAAATGGGTTCAGCAAACCTTCATGACAATGGTACTCATCCTCCCTGAATATCCCATACATCTCAAACTTCTTATTCTTCTTGAAACATGGCACTACATCTCTAGTTCAATGACTTTTGATGATCTGTTAGTTATATCTGGAACACATGCTCTCCTCAACTGTGACTCTTTGAACCTTCTATTTTCTTCAAAATTCAGCTCAATTCCAAAATTGACATGAAATTTTTCCCAAATCTTCTAAGTATTATGCTTTGCCTTTATCCTCCAACACAAATCACCTTATTCATACATATGGGCATGTTGTCTCCCCATGACAGTTACCAAGTCAGCAAGTATTTGTTAAAAGTCTACCACGTGCCAGGCACTATGCGAGATGCTGGATTGACCTGGATAATGGAATGTAACTTTTTGATGGTGGGGAATGTTACATTGTTTTATTTGTATGTCCAGTGCCTACTTTGTGCCTGGCATATGGTAGACATAATTCACATCTGCTGATTGATTAAATGTCTGATTAGGAGATAACAGGTAGAAATATTCAAATATTTGTTGAATCAATGAACTTACAAGTTTGTATTAGTTAGAGTAGAAGGCTTTTTCTATGTGTAATTAGAGAATAACTTCAGCACTCAATGCATTTAAAATATTATAGAGGGAAAGGTTTTGTTTAGAGGAACTTATTTAAAGACGTTCATTGCAATGTATGAATAATGCATTCAGTACTTACAAGAGTATTTAGTATATTTCAGGAGAAAACCCAGAATAATAAAATATATTTATATTAATTCAGTGAGAGTAAATAGGCTTTATTTTGTTATTACTAGTTATTGAGGGACTCTCTAAGCAAATTCTATTATATTTTTTTTCTGCAGAGAATTAGATATATGTATTGCCTGTCTAACATATCTGTTCTTATGGATGGTGCTCCATTGTCTACCATAGATGGTTGTCAATGGACTACTGATAGGCAGTAGACACTTCCCTTCTATTTCACCCTTATATTTGGTTTGTTACATTTCTCTTCTCTTCTCTTTTCTTCTCTCTCTCTCTCTCTCTCTCTCTCTCTCTCATTCCCAAAAAAAGACTATAAGGAAAAGAAGTCTGAATTGTATTTAAGGAATGTCTAGCACCTTCAATTATCTGAAGCGGCTTCTTGGTACTAAAACCCTAACTCCAAAATTTTCTCAATTACAATACATTTTCAAAAATCATATAACATCACATTATCTGCATGATTCACTTCTCAGGATACTTAGAAGGTAATAGAGAGACACAAGGTGGAGAGAAGAAAGGTATAGCTTATTATCAGTGATTGAGTAGGACATCATGTAGGAATGGCAAAATAATCATGTATCAAGTTGAACATATAAGGGATGAACAGTTCCAGTGCCACACTTGCACTAATCCATTGTTAAAACACTTAAGTATAAGGGTTCTTTCAAAATGAGTATAGTGGACCTGACAAAATATTACTTGAACACAATCAAATTCTACTTAAACTCACTGGAAAGGTGTCAGCCAGGTCATAGAATCAGAGATTTAAAGTTGAATGGGACATCAGAGACCATCTAGTACAATGTCCTTCACTTATCAGATGAGGAATCTAAGACCTAGGGGAGGTTAAGTGACTGTCTCATGGGTACATAACAGTGGATTTGACCATTAGTTTTCTGACGCCAGGGTCAATGCTATTTCCACTATATTATACTGCCTTCTAATGTCTCAAAATACAGCTAAGAGAATGATGTTATTTTCTATTTCCACCAAAACATTACTGAGAAAAAAAAATGATTTAAAGAATTTAAAGAATCAGTGAAAATGAATGACACTTCCTAGGCTTTGTTAAGTAATAAGAGTTTTTGAGAGGTAGGAATTAAGTCCCTTTCCTTCTTTGCAATCTTGTAATGTTTCTAAAGATATTTTTAAATTAAATTGCTCTAAATTTAAATATCGCAGAGGTCATTTTAGGTTTGTCATCTCCTTTTCCTGCTTCTCCTCTTTATCACATTGGAGAAATATTCTCAGGGACAACAATTCAACACCATCAAAAACAACCACTTTAGTTGTGGAAAATAGCCTGAGGGATAAGCATTCAATCCAAAATTTGATCAATGACATTAAAACACTTAGCTAAACATTATCAACATGCTTTGAAAATCCCTATTTTCTTACTTGTTAGCAATTGTAGACAAATAAAGAAAGCAGAATAAAGAAATCCTTTCTAGACCTATTAAGGAATTATGAGTCACATAAAATTGGATGGATATGATGAATAAAATCAAACAAAACGCAATTGCTACATGGGCAATCAAAGATAAGGCAATGATTCAGTTTAAGGATAAATACTTGAATGACTGAAGTCAAAGATGTGACAATATAAAATCTCTTGAATTAATGAGTAGTTATGCTCATTATTTCTATCTATACCTCTCCAGAGGATTGACAACAAAAAAACCTTCATGTAATGCTTTGAAATTTTTCAAAATATTTCACATCTCTTATCTCAGCTTAGTTGCACAAGAACACAGTGAGGTATTTAGTACATGTATCATTAGTTTCATTTTACAGAAGATCAGAGAGATTAAGTGTCTTGCCTATGGTTACATTTGGTCAAAACAAGACATTAATTCCTGGAACTTTTCACTCCAAGTACAGCACCCTATCCAATATGTCTTCAATTTCAATAAGCTAAAATTTGAAGAGATAATGTTATTAGGTCAGATCCTCTTTAAATATATTTTCCATGTCACAAGAATTCTGTACCCTTTTTTTTCTGGCATAAATAGAACATTTCTCTCTACTCTTGTAGGAAATTCAAAGCTACAAAAGAGTTAAGTTGGGGAGTAATAATTTTTCATTACAAAGGGAATCTTGAAAATTACAAAAATGATTAGTGAAGGGTCTCTTTAAAGAGCAGATAATAAATGTATCCACCTATTAGTTTATGGATCATTACCTAAATGAGTGAGAGAGATTGGAGGGTACTGAAACTTAAAGGCAACATGTCAGGAACTACTGATAAATGAAAATGAGTCAGAATTGAAGATAAAATAGCTTTTAAATAGTGCTGCTTATTCATGTCTTACTCTTTGTGCCTCCATCTGGGGTTTTCTTGGCAAAGAAATTGGAATGGTTTACCATTTCCCATATCAGCTCATTTTAAAGTTGAGGAAAATGAGGCAAATAGGGTTAAGTGATTTGAAAAGTCTCACAGCTAGTAAGTGTCTGAGGCCAGATTTGATCTCAGGAAGACGAGTCTGGACCTGTTACTCCAGGTCCAGAAAGAACTCCATCCCCTGTGCCACCCAGTTATCCTTTGAAATATTAACATACTTCTAAGGGAAAATATAATTTAATTTTCTCCAAATAAATAACTTATAAAATTCAAGGATTTGAATTCAAATTCATATGTGTAAATCTTTGTCAGAAGTATTCTTTTGTTCTTTGGCTTTGAATTTGTGGGGAAGTTAAAGTGTTCTCTGGAAGTTGTTCTACTAGTCATCTTTGCAATCACATTCTAAGCTTTGTCTAAAATTCAGAAAGATCTGATGTCATCAAATTAATTTTGTTGTCAGGATATAATTGATTTCAGACATGAATGAAGCCTATGCTAGGATAGACACTTTGAAGAATATACTTAAGGAAAAATAAATATACTTATGGGAAAATAAATAAAAATAATCAGAGAATGTACCAATAAAGGAGGTGAAAGTTGCCTCCTTTGAAATTCTAAATTAGTTTATTTTTAAAATGTAATTGGAGCCTGTTTGTCAATCAATTGCATGAAAATTATTTTTTCTTGACATCTGTCACTGCAGTTCATTTCAAGACCCATCAGTACCACTAATCTTTGTCTTTCATAAAGAAATGATGAAGATATAGGAAGAATTAATTTAACAGATGGGAACATGAACTGTCAGCCAATGGGCCACATATTGCCAATTATAACTTGGCAAGAATATCTTGTGCTCATATTTTCAATTTTTAAATGCTTTAATTCAGATATACTTCAGCAAAAAATATTTTATTTGACCATGCTTTTAGTTTCCTCACAACATGCTGTTATTGGGTTGAAGATAGAGCGGATCCGCTTTCAAAGAGCTCCCCTAGAGAGGATGGCTGCATGACAGAAGAGAAAGAATAGTGTACATGGATTTGGAGGAACTAGATTCAAATTCCAAATGTCTGTTGCTTGCTACTTGTTTGCTTATGAGCACAGCATCTCAGTTCTTTGGTTTTCAGCTCCACTTTTTGTAAAATGATGAGGTATGTGGTTGGAGATTCTGAAAAGATGTTGCACAAGATGACTTCTAATTTCCCATTCAAGGCTAAATGTATAATTTTGCCACCTGGCTCTGACACTTTTTGGAAAAACTGAGTCATGTTATTTTTTTCAAGTGTCAAGAAAAAAAGGGATAATCAACCTTGCATGACCTTAGAGTGTGACTGTGTGGATCAAGTAAAATAGTATCTATAACGTGCTTTGAAAAAGCATTACATAATGTAATATTCAACTTGGAATATCATTATTATCGAGTATCTACACCCTTCATAAGTTTGGGACATTTTGAAGGATAGAAAGAGAAGTAATTCCCAGATACCTCAGGAAACTGCTGATATTTTTTTTATAAATAAATATTTTGTCCAATTATAAGAAAGTATCAGGTGCCAAATAGATGTGACTGCTGTTGTTGCTGTTGTTTGGTAGCCCTGAAAATCAAACTATGTGTAATCAGTTCTAAAGGTGGTTTATTCCTGTAAAGGGACTTGTGAGTATGACTATTAGACATTATTTGATGTGGTCTTTTCCTACTAAATTACCCCCAGTTCTCCATATCTAGTGGACTTTATTATGACTGAATTTTCATCATCCAGTATGAGACATTGACACATTTAAAGACACTTTTTAGGGTTACTCCATTGTTGAATTTGCATCCCTCAATGCATCTCTCAGACTCTTATAATTTTTCAACCTGCATTATTCATATTCCTGGCAACAAAATGTAATTGTACATTTCATCCTTTTCATGAATGCAAGTAATTATGAAATCAGTCTTTAACACCTAAGAATTTCTAAACTCTCTTTCTCAATTGCACGGAATGTTTTGTTGTACCTTGGGAAAGCTTTTGGATGCTTTTATGTGATGAAACAAAACAATTTTTACATCAGTCATACAGAAAATAATATTAATGAAACATACATTTCAAAATGCTGTATTTTTTAAAAAGGTGATGAGGTAATTCATAGAAGAATGAAAGTTATATTATTTAGTTACCCAAGTGACCTAATACAGAGTAAAACATGAGGATCACAGAATTGGAGACAGCCTGTTCGTAGATTCTATAGAATCTCTATTGCCTGTGTTTTTCTTTCTTGCTCTATTTAGATGTAGATGAAAAAGCAGTAAGGAAAAAAGAAGTCAGTAAGTGTCTCCTATGCACCAAGAACCATATTTATTGCTGGCAATACAAAGAAAAGGAGACAGTCCCTGTTTTTAAGGAGCTCATAGTCTCACAGGAGAGAAAATGCAAATACTAAGTACTCATAAGAAGTCTTGAAAGAGAAACACTGATTAAATACTACTTGTTGTCATTGCTGCTGTTTTTGCTGGTCAATCATGTGACTCTTTGTGACACTCTTGGCCATAGCATGCCAAGCCTTTCTGTCCTTCATTATTTCTCAAAGTCTGTCCAAGTTCATGTACGTTACTTCCATGAGACTCTCTATTGATCTCGATCTCTGATGTTCCCTTCTCCTTTTTCCCTCATTCTTTCCCATTATCTGGGTCTTTTCCAATGAGTCCTGTCTTCCATTTTGTAGCCAAAGTATTTAAGCTTCAGCATCAGTTTTTAACCTTCCAGTTAATAGTCTGATTTAATTTCTTTAAATACTGACTGATTTTATCTCCTTTCTGTCCAAGGTATTTTCAAAAGTTTTCTATATCATGACAATTCAAAAATGTCTATTCTGCAATGTTCTAATTTCCGTATAATCCCACTCTTACAATCATATATTTCTATTGGAAAAATAATAGCTTGGTTATATGGTCCTTCACTGGCAAGGTAATGTTTCTGTTTTTGAGTATGCTGTCCAGATTTGCCATACCTTTCCTTTCAAAAAGCAAGTGTCTTTTAATTGTGTGACTGCACTCACAATCTACAGTGATCTTTTAGCCCAAGAATACAAAATCTGGTATTGATTCCACTTCTTCTCCATCCATTTTCAAAGAAGTGATGGGACAAGTCACCAAGATCTTAGGGTTTTGGTGGTTTCTTCTATTAAGCTTCAAGTCATCTTTTATGCTTTCCTCTTTCACCTTTAAGAGGCTTCTTAATTCTTTTTTACTTTCAACCATCAGAGTGATTACCTAGGTGTACATAAAAAGATATGAGATCACATCTTTCAAATTTTTAGGTTATTTAGTAAACTCTAATTGTTCCCTATACCCTCCAGGATCAAATATAGCATCACATGCTTGGTGTTCAAAGCTGTTCAAAATTTGACCTCCTCCTACCTTCCCAGGTTTCTGTATCAGCAATGCAGCATTCACAATGCCTACAGTAACTATAAATATGCTGATATAGTTATTAATCACAAAATGGAACAGGCTCTCTACATAAGAAATATAGATAGTGCATTCATTTAAATACCAGAAGACTGAGTCCCAA
>CM053592.1:96770229-96795939 GCA_028646515.1 Pseudochirops corinnae | reverse complement strand
TCTCTTGAAGGATGCTGTCCAGGTTGCTTTTTTTCATCATGGCTTTCTGGTAGGCTGATAATTCTTAGATTATCTCTCCTGGATCTATTTTCCAGGTCAATTGTTTTTCTAGTGAGATATTTTGCACTTTCTTCTAATTTTTCAATCTTTGTGTTCTGTTTAACTGATTCTTGTTGCATCATAGAGTCCTCGGCTTCAATTTGACTGATTCCAATTTTTAGTGAATTATTTTCCTCAATTAGTTTTTGGTGTTCCATTTTTATGGAGGTATTTTCTCTGGTTAGATTTTGGACCTCCTGTCCTAGTTCTCTAATTTTAATTTTTAAAGCTTTGTTTTCTTCTATGAAACTTTTTTTCCACTTTGGTCACTGTAGATTTAAATCTATCTTCTGCCTCTGTAATTTCATTTTTAAAATCCCTCTTGAGATTCTCCAAGAATGCTTTTTGGGCTTGAGACCCATTCACATTTCCTTCTGTGTTCTCCAGTGTGTGTGTAGAGTCCATGTTGCCTTCCGAGTTTGGTTTTTCTTGCTCACTATAGAATGATTTGATGGTTCTAGCCTTTGCAGTTTCCTTCTTCCCCATTGTGGTTGCCTATATCCTGTATTTTTAGAGTGGATATCTGCTTCCAGGGTGCAGGAACTTCTCAGGCTAGGAGGTAGGAGTTTGGTTTGTTAACTTCCTGAGTTGTGGCCTCTGAGTGTGTGGGCTGAGGCCTGGGCCAGGACTCTGTGTTTCCCCTTAGTTACCTGAGGCTCACAGAATAACTTATGGGGGCGAGATGTTCTGGCTCCTTCAGGTTTCCACCTGTTTCTCTGGGCTACTTCTCAGGCAGGCTCACTGTAGTAGAGGGGTAGGGCTGTAGTTTGCTGATTGGCCAGGTGGTTCTAAAGGGCACCTGGTCTTTTGATGTTAGGGCTTGCTGGCTCCACCCACCTGGGTTTAGGCTCGGAACAGTACAATCTCTCTTCCCCCTTCCTCAGTGATTTCCAAGCCTGGGGCTGTTTACACTTATGCAAGAATGTACTCTAGATGGGGCTTTTACCTCTGGACTTTTGTGTGTGTGTGTTCAGGGATGATGTGAGCTCCTAGATTTTATTCTTCCATCCTGTCTGGGTATGTAGTTTCTAACATCCAGGTGGCGGGCTGCTAGCCCCAGAAAAAACCGCTGACCCTGCTATGCACCCCACGTTCCCTCCTACCCAGTTCTGTCAGTCCTCTGCTCCATGGCAAGAGGGTTGCAGAAGCTTCTGGCTGGGTAAGTCTACTGGGTGGGGCTTCTCAGTCTGCCACGCTCTGCTCTCAGGTCTGCACTAGTGCCACTCCTGTGTGCTCCGCGTTCTCCCTGCCCCGACCTGAGTAGGCACTTTTCTGGGCTGGGAATCTGTCACTCTCTGTCTCCCAATGGGTTCTGTCTCTCTTAAATCCACTCAAATTTACTTTTTAGCTTTTAAGGATGAAATTCTTGGGGAGCTTGGAGAGGTTACTGCTTACTTTCCGCCATCTTAGCTCTGCCCAATAATTTTTACTTTTTTTAAAAAAATTTAATCTCTCTCTCTCCCCCCCCCCCCCGTGTGTTTTCTCTCTTGTCTCTCTCTGTTTCTCTTTCTCGCACTCTCTCTTCCCCACATAAAATTTTATTTATTTATTTTTTCTCATTTCTCATCCTTCATTTTATCCTGTAACAACTTTTGGCACAGATGACACTTCCTCTTGCATTCTTTCTTTGTGCTATTCTGTTTTCTGATATTACTATATTCTGGCTTCCCTTAAAGTTGTCTGAAGTTTGTTTTTAATCCCCTTAGCTGGGTCATCTTCCACCTATTTAGCTTAAATGACTCCCCTTCCCCCAAAAGGTTTTATATGTGGTGTGATTTTTTTTTCTTATCTCTCATTGTTCTCATTAGCTTAAAAAAAGCCAATTATTTCCATGTATGTATTATATATTTGTATTTCCATCTGTATATTAATTCTTCCTTAATGGATTCTTCTAAAATTTGTGTTTGTGTGTGTGTGAACACACATACATGCCTATGCTCACACAAATATGCAAACATCTACCCACACTGTGGTATTACTTTGAAAATCTTGTTTTAACATTCAAAAATCAATGTCAGTTTCACGTGTGACTAAATGATTACATATTTTCAAATAGTGGAATTAGGTTTTATGAGCCCTTGTTTCATAACAAAATATACAAAAACCTCTTTATTATTATTATTATTATTATTATTATTATTATGGGAGAGCCAGGGAAATGGCTAGTCTTTTATTGGAGAGAAGAAAACATAACACATCTCAAGTAAACTAGCTCAGCAGCTTAGGGGCTAAACTGGTCAGGTACCAGCTTGTAATGGGTTTCACAGTTAAGGCAATGCAATGTCTCACCTTGTTGAAGCCATAACCAGATGACTGCACTGTTGTCCTCTTCACAGATACAGCCCACTATTTGCTTGTCACTGATGGAAGGGACTCCTTAGTCCCTGGAGCTGCCTTTGGGGCTAGCATATTCTATGGATCCAAATCTTTCCTTGTGGCCATCATTATCTCTCTCTAGGCAAGAATCCTGCCCCTCATCAGAAGGGATAACTCCTCCAGTCACCATGGATCAATCAGCCACCTGAGCAGGGCCACAGGCCCTCAAGGCCTGGACTACCAGTGTCTAGCACCCTGCCTGAAATTATTTTAAACATTAGTTCTTTAAAGAACTAAAATTTGGTTATCCATAAACTTGATTCTTTGAAAAATTTCCCGCAAGTATGAATTCCAAGTTTTGAACACATATATTATTTAAATTCACAGACTTAAAAACTTAAAAAGTAAACATATTCATTTTGACTTTTTTATACTTAAACACAGTGGTACTTCTGGACACAAAGTTACATGAATAAAATTTAACAGCGGCTCTCTGCTATATATTAGTTTAATCAATCTTTTCAAATCATGCCCAAGTCTTTGAACTCATTACCAAATCCTGTTATAGCACTAAGGTAAGACTAGGGTGTGCATCTAATGTAATGCTGTTTAAACATCGGCTTACCATTTATTTGAAGTTATTCAGTATCTATAATTACTTACAGTTCATCTGCCATTTTATATTCTCAGACACTGGCTATTTTTATGAATAGTTCTAAATAGTTCACCATTTTTTCCTCTCAAGGTATCTCATAGTTGTAGAAATTCATGCCTTAGTCATCGAAGAAAAATGCATTAATACAACACAGCAGACATCTTGTTAGTGAATGAAAGTAACTTTGGTTCTTTTTAGCCACACTGATAAAAAGGGTAGGGCCAGAAAGTTGAGTAGTCAACTACAGAGAAATGAGTCACATGTTTCATTTCCTGTTTTGTCAATGTTTCTATAAATGAATGACCTAATTAGAATTTACAGAAAGTATGAAAATAGGGTTGCTATGACTACCAGGTATTCTAGCTCACCAGGGAAGTGCTGTTCTAATGATAATAGCCTAGGGGTTAACATAAGAAGTAAGGGATGAACAAGGACCTTCTTCCAATTGAGAAATGATTACATATTAGCTACATGATTCTCAGTGCAAATAAATATTTCTTGGCACAACTTTGTACTTCTTATTTTTTTTTCTTTCAATAATGATTTAGAATTTATCCATTACCAAAGAGATATATACCAAAAACTTTCCTAGAATAATGTCCTCTTTCATACAATACAATTAGCATAATGTGACTAGTATAAATGGAATTTAATAATTTACAGGAAAAGAAATGTTTTATCCTTGTCTACCCCTTCTTCTACTAACCAGTGTAGTGCAAAAATAGCTGGTTTGTGATTCAAGAAGACCTAGGTTCAAGTTCCACTGTTGCTATATACTTGAAGTATGACCCAGGTAAAGGTGATTAACCTTTGTGCTCTAAATAATTCTCTAAGACTATTAGTTGGGGACAATGTACCTGTCTGCATTGGTATGGAAAGTTTGTTCATTCAGAGTTTCCTTATATGAGTGAAATCACAGGACCATTCTCAATTCCCTATACTTACGGGAAATCAAGGCCCAGTTAATAAAATTCGCTTCCATAAAATCAACAACTTCAAAATGACTTTCATTAAAATGCCGTCATTTAGACTTTTCTTTAAATCATTTTAAGCCCAAACTACTTGTTTTTTCCTCATTCCACATTTAATATTCATTACAAAATAGTACCAAATCACATTTTTCATAATAATAAGCATATACAATTTTAAAGCAGGAGAAGAAAGTATCCCACTTCTTCATTATATAGATGAAAAAAGTGATGTGATTATGAGACTGGGTCATTACCTAATTAGTGTCAGGATCAGTTTTTTTATGTACATTATACATATGTAGTCATGGAAATCATGTTTCCATATTAGTCAGGTTGTAAAAGAAAACATTGACACACACACACATACCACAAATGAAGAAAAATAAAGTTTTAAAAATATGTTTCAATCTACATTCAGATTTTATCAATTCTTTCTGTGGAGGTAGACAGCATTTTTCAGAATAATTCCCTTGGAACTGTCTTACATCACTGTATTGCTGAGAATAGTTAAGTTCTTTGCAGTTGATCATCATACAATATTTCCATTATGGTCTACAATGTTCTCCTGATTCTGCTCACTTCACTTTGCATTAGTTCATGTATGTCCAGGTTTTTCTAAAAACATCCTACTTGTCATTTCGTATAGAACAATAGCATTTCATCCTAATCATATACCACAGCTTATTCAGCAAATCTCCAATTATTGAGGTTCTCTTCAATGTCCAATTCTTTGCCACATCAATGAACAGCTACTATAAATAAAACAATATTTTATAATTATGTATGTATGTATGTATGTATGTATACACACAATAGTACAGATGGTTCCTTTTCCCTTTTCAAAAATCTATTTGGGATATAGACCTAGTAGTGGTCTTTGTGGGTCAAAGGGTATGGATAGCTTTATAGCATTTTCATCATAGTTCTTGATTGACTCAGATGCCTTTGAGAACTCCATAGTGTGTAAATGTAGAGAGGGCTCTGAAAGGGAGAGAGAGAAACATAATTTGAGACAAACAGGTGAAAAGTAAGGCCTTAATTTTAAATAACATATAAAAGATATCCCCAGAGATACAAACATGGAGAAAACATTTTCTCAAAGATGTCCCTTCTTTCCCAGCACCTGCAATCCCTGAGATAACTAAGAATGGATTTTCCCTGAGAGATTGTTTTTCCTGATGTACTTGAAATTTTATTTTGTCCCTAAGAAAAAGAACCCATTTACTCTTATGTATTCTTTAGTTTGCATATATTACAAATTCATATTTATTGTTTACTTGAATAAGTGGGTTTGTTTGCTCTATGAAATTTTCTTTAAATTAATCTTTTATTTATTTTTAGTTTTCAATATTTCAATATTCATTTTGACAAGATTTTGAGTTACAAATTTTCTCCCCATTTTGTCCTTACCCCCAGCCCAAAATAGCAAGTTTACTGAACACCCCTTCCCCCAATCTGTTATCTCTTATATCCTCCCCCAATTCCCCATGAACAAACAAGGTCTTATCCTGGTAATGCTTCTTCACTCCTCCAGCACTTCAGCTGGCCCTAGGACCCAGAAGGAATATTGGCCTTTCAGGTGGCCTTCCAGGCAAGCCCTCTCAGCCTTCCAGGTGGCCTTCAACAGATTCTGGTCTCAGAAAAACTTCATTTCAGTTCTCAGTCAGCTTCCAGATGCTGGGAGAGAAACACACGCTCTCTCCCTCTCTCTCTCTTTCCAACTCACTTCTCAGCTTCCAGATGCTGGGAGAGAAACTCTCTCTCTCTCTCTCTCCCTCTCTCAGCTGGCTTCAGTCTCCAGGATTCTTCCTTCACCAGGAGCAGTGTTCCAATTCTGTCTCTCTGTCTCTGGAATTCTTGCTTATATAAACCACTGGTTGGGGCCTCCCTGAGTCTGCCATGTGGCTCACACAGGACTGCTCAGCCCCCACCACAGTGCAATAGACCCTTCCATTTGGCCTGCCAGGCTGTGTCTAGTGGGAAAGTAGTTTTTTTTTTTCTGTTTCACTTTGTGGTTTCTGTATATCAAAAATTTGTTCAGTCATATTTTACAGGTATTGGAGATGGTTGCTATGGGAGCTTAAGTAAGTTTCTCCTTTCACTCTGCCATCTTGGCTCCATCCTTCCAAGTCATTTTCTTGTCATATCATCTACTCTTCCCACTGGCCTCCACCACCAATAGAAAATAATGTTAAGATTTTCTAACCTTCTGCCCTGATTCAAGCTGTTTCCCTTCTTTCCAATAGAAGTTCTGAGAACATTAGTCAAAATATACAAAACAACTAAAGTACATATGTGTGGTGATGTGGTGTGAAAATGGACTGGACATGTCATGATTTACTAACAAGATAAAGAGAATACTCCAGTATAACAACTGAGAACTAAAGGGAGAAGGTACAATTTTTCTCAGATAAAAAGGTAAGGATGATGGCCCAATAATTGGTACCATTGTGGGAATGCCTGGGAAGTAGTGAAGAGCTTGATTCCTGTAACAGTAATGAGAGTTAAGGTTCCTTTTGTATTGCTAAACTAAGAGGTACTTAGCACCTAGTTCAGATTAAACCTCTGTTAAAGAAACAGAAGGAATGAACTCCTGAAGGGGCTGAACAGGGAGGACCAATACTGTTTATAAAGAAAAACACAGAGAGGGAGAGTCAAAATTTCTTAGAACAAACATCTGGAAGCAGAAGCTGCTGCTGCTGGAGAAAGAGAGTATTTCTCTCAGCAGGATTTGGAGGCTGGGCTCCTTCAGCTGGACTGAGAATCGAGAAGAAAAATGAGAACTGATACCTGAGACAGATCTTCTTGGAGCAGGCCTCATGGAGGCAGAAATGCCACTCCCACGGAGGCTGAAGAGGAATGGAGGAGGTTGAGAAGGAAATACTTCTCCCCCAGGCTGAAGAGAATGATTTTAATTTTGAAAACCTGGATGGAATGATTTTGATTCTGAGAACCACCTGAAACTTCTGCTGAGTCTGAGGGCTGGTCAGAGCTGCCAAAAGACTGAGGAAGCATGACTGTGATGCTGGTACTTTGTATAAACCTGTTGGCAGCTTTGTTAAGCCTTGTCTTCCCAAGAACAGAGACTGTGAAGGATTTGAGATGGAATAGACAATGTCAGCTGCAATGTAGAGCAGGAACAGAGATCTGGACAAGGACCTGGGAGCTGTCTGCCTTTGAACCCAGGTAACACTTTGGTGAATCCAGCTAGGATATGGGACCATGGGAGGAGATGCAGGTAATCTGAGGGACCAACCCAAGTCAAGCTGAAAGAAGACTTTGCTTGGATACTGTGTACTGATAGAGAAATTGTAAATTTACTAGTGAACTACAGCTGGAAGGTCTGTGTATTTTCTGATAATTGAATAGTGAATGATGAAGAATGATTGAATGATTGAGCTGATTGATTGATTATTTGACTAAATGATTGCGCTTAGTGATTGATGATTGAATAAGTGACTGAGTTGACTTAGTGTGCCCCATGAATGGAGAACTTTCACTACTGTACTTTGTATTCCTTAAAGATGATTGAATGATTGAGTTATTAAATGATTGTTCTTTGTTGAAAACTTTGTGACAACTGTGGTGGAAACTATGTGGCCATTTTCTGTGATAAGTTGTTATGAATGATATATTTTGATTTTCTGTGATAAATTGTAACATTGTGAATGCTGGACTTTGATTTACTGTGAATATTTTGCTTTGATTTGTTGTGGAATAGAGTGTTCACTACACTGTGTAATCAGAACCTTAAAAGCTGTTCACAGCTTTTCTGAAAAGCTTCTAGTTCTCGGCTTTACAGTTCCCAGAAAAATACAGTATAAATAATGGCTAAATAGTTATTTATTAATAAATGAAATTTTCTCCCTTCATTAATTTATTAACTTATTCTTTCATATTAAATTTTAGACTGGTATATCAAAACTTGAGATTCTTGTTTGACCTATAGAAGAGAATCAAAAATGTTCCATGAATGGAATACCTATTAATGGAGCATAATAGCAAATGGTAGGAGAAAGTCATATCATTGAATTACAGTAATTCATTCCTAAGAGATATCTTGAGGATAGATTAGGGCATGCAAATCTATTTTTCTGTTCACAAATTCTTCTGCCAAACCAGAAATTGTAGGAATAGGTTTATGCATAGTAATATATGACAAATGGTATTTAGGGCTCTGAATTGAGATCATTAGAATCTTTGCTATTAGATTATAAGCTTTGGGTTGGTTGGCACCATGTCTATTTATTTTCCTACTTCTCCTCAGGCTTCACAGTAATGCCTTGCAAATAATAGACTCTAAGACAGGCTTGCTGAAGGATTGGCAGTCAACTTCAAGGGCAATATTAGACTTACCTAAATGTATAATGAAATCGAAGTTAGTATTTCAAAAATACCAACTTTCAGCATTGTGATTTTAAATCAGTGCTCTCTTGTCAGTCTGCCTCCAGCATTTACTACTTAAGATTATTGCCTGAAAATAAAATGTTCATATCTAGAGAGCTCACTGATAAATTTCTTCATTTAAGGATTATTGGGGAAAATTGATACCAAAAAGCCTAATTGTCATACATCTAATAACTTGTTGGACCTTTTCTCATATGAGTGCCATTTTTAGATTAAAAAAAACTTTAAATATTTTAAGTGCTATATTAAATTTATAGTATTTTATAGAATGGTTCATATATACATTTTAATGGCTACAATATATTAGATATTGTATTAGATGTATTGGATACCATATAATCCATTACCTCCTGGTCCAGAGGGATGTTATTTGGTAATCCTAGAGGGGGGATAAAAAGAATAGAATCTCTGTGGAGATGACAGTGAATAAAAATTTATCCTAAGCAGTCTCTATCTTAAACTGAAGCACTAAAGGCAATGTATATCTTCCTGTATAAAACACGGGACAAAAATATAGACCAAATATACAGAGATTTTAGTCTTAAATACAAACATGCTACTGCAATGAAAACCACCCTCTTCCCTGAATATAGCTTTTCCCATTCCCCTAACTCACTAAAATGATTGAAGTTCAATTTCCTCCTTGATCCATTTCCTCTCTGGTTGTTAAGACAATATACCAAGCCAAAATCACCTTTTATACCCTTATATGAGGTGGAGACTTTGGGTTCATAGTGTTATTGATGTGTCTCATTGCCTCTCTCCCTTTCTCTCTCTCTCTCTCTCTCTCTCTCTCTCTCTCTCTCTCTCTATCTACCTATCTTTCTCTCTTTTTGCAATGAGAGTACAGGTAGCAGAAACTGAAGGATATCAAAACAGAATATGACTTACTCTTATACAAACAAATTAATTAAAAACAAAATAAAACCAAAAATATCACTGGAAATATACAAATGCTTCATATTATGTAATTGAACTTAGTTTTTAGAACTCAAACTATTTCACCTTTTTACTTGTGTTTTTTTTTCCTAACACAAAATGTCTCAGGGTCTGTTTTCTATCTTACTGTTTTATACATTCTAAAAGCATTTTTATTGTGACTAATATAGATAATATTATGTATCATAACATTTAGACTGACTTTGTTCTACATTTTCTTAGTTCATCTGCTATCTGATAGTAGACTTTTTTGAATACCTAAATAATAATACAAGCTCATGTCATATATGCATAAGTCCATGATAATTTTAGAATATTAAAAAGTAAAGATGTGAAACAGTAGGTTAATTATGAAAATATATTTTAGCATGATTAATAGGTATTACATATGATTCATATTACATATGATTATAAGCTCTCTGTACTTTGTGAACATTGAAATATGCCATAATATACAGTGGTTCACATTCTAGGAGACCAGTTTTTAAAGACTTCTTTCAAAACCCACTTCTTAGTTCCTTGATTTCAATACTTTTTTAAAACTACAAATTTGCTTACAAAGGGCAAGAGTCAGGTTCGTGTTAGTAGTAGAAAGAATACCAAAAAAGTTCCATGACAATATTTGGTAAAATGTCAAATAGTATTAGTCAGTAGAACTACCTTGTGAGAACCGTTTGTGGGTTGTATTATGACAATTATTACTTAAGAGTAAGAGTATTTCAAAGCAGCAAAAAGTCAGGGGGGCATTGTAAAAGTGTTTTCACGGTATCGGTTAAAAAAATTTCAAGAGCTTACAGAATTTTGGAAGAAGAGAGGGTTTTTAGGGAAAGATAATGAGTTCTATTTTGAAATGTATTGAATCTGATATAACTCCAGTAGATGCAATTTAGAAGGTTAACTAGGAGGCATTGAATACAGAATCCTTGACGTGGAGCAAAAAAAGTTCAAATCTAGTCTCAGACACATTATACCTGTTTGACCCTGGGCATGTCACTCAACCTCTTTGCTTTATTTTCCTTACAACAGTATTTACAGACTTGAAGTGTTGTGATGATTAAATGATATAATTTTAAATGTTTTTAAAACATTAAAGTAAATGCTAGATGTTCTTTATCATCATCATCATCATCTCATTGTCATTTTATTGTAACAAGGTAATGTTTGAAACAAAAATATCTGGTAATAATATATGCCAGATTTTGAAAACTAATTTTAGTTATGGTGAATTTTACAGGTAATTGTGATCACTTTCAAAAATAATCCATAATCTCTTCAGTACTAAATTTAAGATTTTAATGATTTTTAAGTGATTAAATAAATTTGATTAAAAAATAAAACACCAATATAAAACTTTTGAGATTCTTTTTCCATCTGGCAAATTCAACTTTTTAAGGCATTCACCTCCTCATTGGCTTTTTGAGCCTCTTTTGCCATTAGTTAATCTATTTTTAAGGTGTTATTTTCTTCAGTCAGGTTGTTGACTCTCTTTTCATGATTTTCTTGCATCATTCTCATTTCTCTTCCCAATTTTCCCTCTACTTCTCTTATTTGGTTTTAAAAATCCTTCTTAAGCTGATCTTTGGCTAGTTGGCAGTCTTCATGTTTCTTGGAAACTTTTGGTGTGGGAGTTCTGACTGTGTTGTCTTCCTCCCATTCCATGCTTTGATCCTTTTTGTCCCCAAAAAATGATTCTAAAGTTTGATTGCTGTTCTTACTTTGCTTCCCTGGCCTGCCCATGCTGCCAGTCAATTACTTGATTTTTTTAGCTCTGTGGAATTCTTCTTCCAGAGGGGAAAGCTCTGTCCCAAATTGCTGGGGTTTTCACAACTGCCAGAGCTATTGGGAGGGCGCTGCAGCCCCCACCAGCTTTGGCTCACTGAAAATGCACCCCAGAACCACCACCCAAGACCACGATCTGGATCCAGGCCACTCAATGCAAGAACACTTAGCCTCTGAAAGACTGCTTGGCCCCCCTACAATCTGCAGGCCAGAACTTTCTGAAGCAGCCACATGGAGGCAGCTGCAGGGCCACCACTTCTGCCACTTCCTTGCCCTGGAAGCATTTCAGCTGGACAGCTTTTCTCCCCCAAATTTAGCTGAGTTCCATTGACCTTTCACTTAGTCCTTCTTTCTTATGTCTTGATGAGTCTGGAAACTGCCACAGGTGTTGCCGATCCACTCTCCTGAAGGTGCCAGCTGCAGCTTGTCCTGGCCTCCCTGGGGCCAAGCCATGGTTTCAGGCTGGGCTGGTTTAGGCTCCCATTGTGCTGTGCTGAGCCCTTCCTGACAAGCTGCCTTCAGCAGGAGATGTGTTTTTCTGTATTTTTGTTAGTTGTGGAGCCTAAAATTTGTTTTGAGTCATATTTTATGGGTATGTGATGTGGCTATGTGGGAGCTGCGGAACTTTGTTACTTCTATGCCACCATCTTGGCTCTCCCTCCTGCAACACGAATATAAATAACCCAGCAACCCCTCTCATTAAAAAAAAAAATTACAAAAGAATTACAGGAAATAAGGGGAAACAGACATTTTCTTTTTTTTTTTCCTATGAAAGTCGATAGTTTTGTACTGGACGCTAAGAGAGCCTAGCACAGACTCAAGAGAGCCCTGCTTTGGAGAATCTAATAGGCTAGGTCATTTATAGGTTGCTCTTGAATTTCAATTACACTATTTTAATTTTTTAAACTACTGAGCAACCTTAAGTATAATTAATTCTTGGTTCTATACTACAACAGATACCTGAATTTTACATGTGCCTATTGTCTAAAACAATTTGGAAGAAATGCAGAAAAGGAGTGAATTTTAGAATTCAGAGTGGGGTTGCAGCCTAATAACGTAAAGGGTCAATCTTTTATTGAAGCAGTATGATAGTAAATAGAAGGAATGCCCTTGTTCATGGTTTTTCTTTCAACTAATAGAATTCTTCATGATTCATTTCATTTCAATATACATTATTTAGTGACTTCTATGTGCCAGACATTGTGCTAAGTAATGGAAAAATAAATTTGAAAGAAAGAAAAAGTAAAAGGAAGAAAGGAAGGAAGGGAGGGAGGAAGAAAGGAAGGAAGGAAGAAAGAAAAAGAAAAAAGAGGGAGGAAGGAATGAAGGAATGAATTAAGGAAATCTGTCTGCAATGAACTTATAATCTGATCAGAGAAGATAGCACACAAAAGGAAGTTTGAAGGAGGGTTATCAGGTGATAACAGACATAGAGGCATAATGTTCCATGTAGTCCAAACTAAAAGGATATACTGATGAGAAATGGAGAGCTAGCTGTAGAGTCCTGATACCAGTCATCTATAAAGAAATGCTTTGGAAGAAATTTAGTGTTCTAAGGAAGAGGCACTGAGAAATTTGAGAAGAGTTTGAATATCTAAAGCTGATCAAAACTGAACAGATGAGATTTCAGATAATAAGCTTTTCCTAGGTGGGGCATCATGTCTGTAGAATCCAAACCAGGCAGAACTGCAGATGGAAAGTGAAAATCAGTTTTGCTGTTGTTCTAACAAAACCTGAAAGAAACTTTAAAAAGTGATTATCTGAGCTAATAAAAACTACAGTTTCAGCAAAATTTGTGATTTCAAATGATTTGTATGAAAGCAAACATTTTCTTTTCCTCAAACAATGGATTATGCACACTTTAAAAAATAATGTTCTAAATACAGGGTGGCAACTTTACTTATTGAATTAGGAAGGATGCTATGATGAAAAATTATTGCATACATAAAAAAGTATTCCTCCATTTGGTCTCTAGAAATTTGGAATATACTTCAGAATGAAAAAATGGCAATTTATTATAAATTTATGAACTCCTTGTGCCACTAAAATAGCTAACATGATCTTAAAAAAAAATTCAAATCATCTTTTTGTAAAATCTAAATTTAAATTTATTATAAAAAGAAATACTAATTATAATATTGTGTAGTTTGGCAGCATAGGGTTGATACCATTTAATTTAGATGAAGAGATTTACTGCTAGCCTGAGAGGTTTTGAAATTGGCTTATTCGTCAGCTTTATATTCCATCAAAATATAATCATTATCTTTTCTCTGATGGTAATTCTATACATAGTATTGACTGTCATAGACCTTAAGCATACAGCAAGTCTTTTTCTGGACTGAACATTTTAGAGAATGAGATTAATTCTATGAGAAGGGTAGCATTACTCATTAATTTACAAATTTTTGTATCCGTCTTCTATGACTTTTTCAGTTATTGAAGAGATTTTGGGATTTTTAAACAAAAGAACATTGTTTATTTTACTAACTTAAATGGTCTACATATTGCCACAGGTTATATGTTGAGCAAAATAAATATCATCCATCTTAGAAAAATTCAGTACTTTTAACCCATCCTGGAATAATGATGTAGAAATAGTACACATTTCACGTTATGAAATGATTTCTGTTTTGGGAACTGGTTGGTCCAGAGGCTTTTGTGTAAAACAGACAGACAGTTAGAAATTGATATTCTTGAGGATGACATCTAAGAAATGTCTTGCACTGATTGCCCCTGAAACTCTTCTTGTTGCTGGTAAGAATTTTCGTAGGTTTTTGGAAGGAAATAGCACATCAGAATAATGTTTTAAGGTGCCTACTAAGTTCATATAGTTGTTTATTTAAAAATAACATGCATAGTAAGGAAAAATAAACTCACATTTCTATTGTTAAAATTGAGATAGGTCAATGTATATCTTTTAAAGATTCATTCATTCACTAAACAAGCAAACAAAAAAAAAAACAAAAATACATTTTCTAAGCAATAATTATGTGCTAGGGATTTTTGTAAATACAATAAAATTTACAAAGAGAATAAAAGAAGAGTTTCTGCTCTGGAAGAATTTCTAATCTATAAAAGGGGGAAAGCTATTTATACACAATCTCCGTCACAATATAAGTTTGAATATGCTAAGTGTCTTGCCTTGTGAAAGCATTATATTCATGTCTCTGTAAGGGTAATGGAATTTGAAGATCCCCCTGTATTGGCTTGGTTTTTAGGTTGAGTGTTAAAACCCAGAGCCTATGAATCCCACTTGTGGGATGGACTTGTGGATGTGAAGCAAGAGGGCCAAACTGGGAGGAGCTGGTGCTGTGCATTTAGAGAGAAGCCTAAGCAGAGAGAAGGCTCAAGGAGAGGAGGCCAAAAAGACTTTTGGGGAGCAATATCATGGAGGCAGAGAGGAGAATTGCTGACCACCAGAGTTGCTGAGAAAGAGACTTCTGAGGGCCAGTTGGAGCTCCCCAAGACTTTTGAGACCTGCCACCCAGAGCTGCTGAGAACTGAGGAGGCATGGCTATGATGCTGGTATTTTGTCTGTCTGTTTTGATGTTGTTTTGCCAGATTTGTCTGCTGTTGAAGGACAGTGCTGTTGTTGCAGAGGTCTTAGAAACTTGCTGTTGGCTCAGAAGCCCTGAAGAAGAATTTTCTTGTTTTATGTTTACAGAAATCCTGGAAGTGGGTCTTGCTGATGTTTTCAGGGGTTCTGGGACTATTCTTCAGGCAGAGAGTAGATTGATGAGGACGCTGGCAATGTATCTTGTGGCTTTGTTAAGCTTTTTTCTCCCCAGGAATAGGGATTGCTGAGAACTTGCCTCTTTCAAGATGAAGAAAGGACCTCTCGTTGGGTTTTCAACACTGTGATGATATCTTAACTTTGTTGTACCTTAAGGGTAGATGACTTTTTGTTCTCTCCTGCCCCTTTTGAGAAATGCTTGGCATTAATGGATGGTATTGTAATTCAGTTGTGATCTAGGGGTGGGAAATTTTGACTTTTTGTGCTTTTTGACACACCAAATGAATGCACTTTGTTTATGATTGGAAACTAATCTCCCTTTGAGAAGCAAGACTTTGACTGACTAAATGAATGTACTATCCAGAGGTGGAGTAGTACTTGTATTGAATTGAGAACTTACTTGCAAAATGAATGAGTTACACTGCATTTTGATTTTCCCTGTTCTGTGAATGTTTTGTTTTGTTTTTTTGCTTTAATTTGTCACTAAATAAAATAGAGTTACTATGCTGGTGTTCTGAACCTTGGAAGTTGCCTTTGCTTGACATTACAGTCTCATAGGGTCTATTTGCAGAATTATTTTGCTTTTGCTTAAAGAAATGAAAATCAAGGGGCAACATGCCTATCTAGATGTAGCTTTTAGAATAAAATGCTAATCAATCAGTGGTAAATTATCTGTCCCTTAGTAGTAGGGGACTTTAAGTAATTCACATAACCTCCTTAGACCTCAGTTTCCTCTTCTGCAAAATGAAGGAATTGAACATAATGATCCCTTCCATTTCTCTACTGTTTCAGTTAAGGATTAATTTCTGTTAATTGAAAGCTGTTAATTGCCACAGATTGTTAAGACCCTCAAATCCACCATAGAGCTAAGTTTTCTTCATTTGTTTACTCATTTTTTAATATATTGCATCTAACACATAATAGGTCTTAGAGCATAGACATACTGATTAACCTCTCAATTTCTTCAGCCAGTTCTTTAATCTATACATTACAAAGGAGTTAGGCAGTTATTGGCTGTGTTACCTTTGGTCATTTGACTTTTCTAAGACTCAGTTTCCTTATCTATTCAAGGAATATAACAGCATCATATACTTAACAGTGTTGTTGTGAGGATCAAATGAAAAAATAGATGGATAACACTTTGCAAACATTAGTAATATATTATATATGACTTTTAAAATTAATTTGTTGTATTTGAGCTATTTACTATCTAAATTTACTCATTTATTAAATGAAGTTGTGACTAGGAAATTTCTAAGATCTTTTTTCTAGATAGAAAATTTATTAGTTCTTGTCATTAATTTAAAGGTGCAAAATGATGTTGATATTTTGAGCTTGATATCTATCTTGACCATGCTAAATTTTTCTAAAAAAGAATAATTGATTTAGGTCACAGTCAATAGTATCTCATATATACTTGTATGTATGAGTATGAGCAATTTAAGAAAATAAATTCACCTATGAAATACTTATATTTCAATTACAATAAGAAGAAAAAACTATATAGAAAGTAAAATCTTGAACCTCTAATATTACATAATTATAAAATTTTGAGCTGCCTTTTTTTTAGGACCTGAACTATTGCTGTAATCATATTTTTCTAAGATTTTTTTTCTCCCTTTTAGTGATATGGAGCTTATTTATGGAGAGTAGTTTTATGAATGTGAAAGATTTACAACTTAAGATAGTTAATGCCATGAGAGACTTATTAGATTAATTCTCAAAAACATAGTAGTTTTCCAGCAACATCTCAACTAATTTATGTTATCATCAGGAAACATTAAAAGAAAATTCCTGCATAAATCATCTATGAATTCAAGAAAGAGTATCTACAATCAGTTGATTTCTAATTTATTTTATAGTCACATTGTATGAATGTCAGTGACTTCTTTTTATGAAATGAAATTAAATGGGACAGCTAGGTGGCATAGTGAATAGAGCACCAGCCCTGAAGTCAGGAAGACCTGAGTTCAAATCTGCCCTCAGCCACTTAACACTAGCCATGTGACCATGGGCAAGTCACTTAATCCCAATTGCCCTGCCTTCCCCCCTACAAAATTTAAAAATAAAAATAAAGAAATGAAAGTAAGACTATATCAGATGCCTTGTGATCTTTTGCAAATGCAGTAATATTATATCTATCTAGTTATTTAGTTTTAAAAAGCAACAATAATATTTCTTGTACCAAGGTGATAAAATGAAGAAGGAAGCCTCTGAAGCCCTCCCAAATTCCCCTCCCCAAACTTGAAAACAGCCTTGCAATTAATCTAGGACTAGAGAAGTTGCTTACCAGCACTGCAGGAAAGGTCTGTCTTACTGGGATGGGAGGGAAGCAGGGCCAAAGAGAAGTAGCAAGGGGGTTGGCAGCAAGGCTCCAAACCTTGAGAAATCCACCAGCAAGGACCACCCCCCCCCTTCTGCAAGCCAGCAACTCCCTAGGCAAGGGAGTGGTCTATACAGGGCAGCAAGGTCTTACTCCAGCAACTCCACTCTTAGGGCAAACCACAAGCTAGACCTTGACCGTATTGTTGACCAGTAGTGAAACCACACCGCTGGATGGCCAATGGTGAGACCTCACCCCTTAGGCCTGCCAGCAGAGAGACCCTGTTTCCATAGCAACCCAGAAACAGCTTTACCCCAAGCTCTCAGGCCAACAAACCCACATACCCATGAGAGGCCAACAGGGAAGTTCCAACCCACAGTACAAATCTGAAAGGAAGCCTACCTTCCAATGAAAGCAAGCAGCTAAGCCCTGAAGCTGAGTGAAAGCTAGAAGTAAGACCCTGACCCCAGCACAAAAAAGCTTGGGACAGTGCAGGGCCAGAGTCCAATTCCCACATAAAAAAACATCAAGTCACAAAAAGACAGAAAAAAAATTAGTAAAAAATGAACATAAAAAAGATTTTTAATATAGAAATTTACTATGGTGATGTGGAGGATCAAGGCATAAACTTAGATGTGGCTGCATGTAAAGCCTCGAAGAAAAACAGAATTTGGTCTCAGGCCCAAAAATAATTCCATTAAGAGATTTAAAGGAATTTCAAAAAGCAAAGTAGAGAAAGAGGAGAAAAATTGGGAAAAGAAATGAGAGTAATGTAAGAGAATCATAAAACATGTCAATAGCATGGAAAAAAGATATACAACATTTTACTGAGGAAAATAACTCCCTAAAAATAGAATTGATCAAATAGAAAAGGAAGTACAAAGGCTCACTGAAGAAAATAATTCCTTAAAAATTAAAATTTAGTAAATGGAAGCTAATAATTCTATGAAACATCAAGGTGCAATAAAACGAAGAAAAATTAGAAGAAAATATAAAAAAAAATTCTCACTGGAAAAATGACTGATCTTGAAAATAAATTGAAGAGAGATAATAAAAGAATGGACTACCTAAAAGTCATGTTTAAAAAATAATATTAAAAAGTCTGGACATCTTTCAAAAGATTGTCAAAGACAACAATCCCAATATATTAGAACCACAGGGCAAAATAAAAATTGAAAAAATCACCAATCACCACCTGAAAAAAGATCCCAAAAAAAAAAAATCACTGGAATATGATAAGAAAATTCCAGAGATCACAGATCAAGGAAAAAATACTGCAGGAAGCCAAAAAAGAAATAATGCAAATATTGTGGAGCTATAGTCAGGATTATACAGGACTTGGCAGCTTCCACATCAAAGAACCAGAGGGCTTAGAATACAGTATACTGGCAAAGGAGTTAGGATTACAACCAAGAATCACCCACCTAGGAATGATTGTTATCTTTCAGGGGAAGAAAAGGATTTTTTATGAAATGGAGGACTTTCAAGCATCCATCAGCACTGATTTTTTTTAAATGACTTTCAAATACATGATAAGAGAAATATAAAAAGATTTAAAGAGAAGACAAAAGAGAAAACATAAGAAATTCAATAAAATTAAACTATAATTCTAAATGGCAAGATAGAATTTGTAACTCTTAAGAACTTTATTACTTTAAAAGTAATCTGAAGACAGAGCTTCATATATAGACATAGGGAGTGGATACAACTTAGCTTTGATGAGATGATAAAAAAAAGAAACAAAATAAAGGTATGAGAAAGAAAACTGCTATGAAAAAAAAAGAAGGATCAGAGGTTGAATGGGGGCAAATTATTCTGCATGAAAGAGCTAATAATAATGGAAGGGAAGATGTGAGAGGGGTGGGCAAAACTTAAACCTTACTGTCATCAAAATTGGTTCAAAGAGGGAAACTCTCAGTTGTATACAAAAAAAAAAAGAAGACTGGGGAAAACAGAAGGGAGAGGTGAAACACAATAAAAAGGGAAGGTGGTGATCAGTAGTAAAAATACTTGTGAAAAGGAAAAGGGTTGGGGCTAAGAAAAAGGAGTAATAAAGAAGGGGAAAATAGCACGAGGTGGGGAATACACAGTCATTGCAATTATAAATGTGAATGGAATGAACTCACCCATAAAATGGAAGAACATCAGAATTCTACAATATGTTGTTTACAGGAAACACATCTGAAGTAGAGACACAAAGGATAAAGTTAAGGAGCTCAAATGTAATTTATTCTGCTTCAGTTGAAACAAAGAATGTGGGAGTAGTCATCTGATCTGAGACAAAGAAAAAGCAAAAATTGATCTAATTTTAAGAAATAAGGAAGGAATACTTCTAAAAGGTACCATAGACAATGAAGTCATTTCAATACAAAACATATATGTGTCAAATGGTATAGCATTATTTTTTTTAAGTGGAATGTGCTACATTACAGAAGGAAATAAAAAATAAAACTTTAATAACAGGGGGCCTTAACTTTCCTCTCTCAGAGTTAGATACATTGAAGCAAGTAATAAACAAGAATGAAGTTAATGAAGTGAATAAGATTCTAGAAAAGTTAGATAAGTGAGATCTTGGGGGGGAGGGGAGACTGAACAGGAATGGAAAGCAATATGCTTTTTTTCTTCTTAGCAGTGCACAGCATCTACACAAAAAGTTACCATATAATAGGACACAAAAACCTCACTATCAAATGCAAATAAAGCCAAAATTGGTCATGTATCCTTTTCAGATCATGACAGAATAAAAATGATATTCAATAATGGACAGTGGAGAGAGATAAAAATTAATCAGAAATTAAATAATCCTAAAAAATAAGTGAGTCAAAGAACAAATCTTAGAACCAATTGTTAATTTCATGAAAGAAAATGACAATAATGAGACAACTTGCCAAAATTTATGGGATGAAGTCAAAATAGTACTTGGGGGAAATTTATATCTGTAATTGCTTCCATAAATAAAATAGAGAAACAGCAGATCAACAAATTTGGCATAAAAAAAAAACTAGTTAAAGAACTAATGAAGTAACACCAATTAGAAAGCTAATTATAAATTCTGAAAATCAAGGGAGAGATGAATAAAATTGAAAGTAAGAAAACCATTGAACTAATAAAACTAGAAGCAGGTTTTGTGGGGGACAATTAAAATAGATAAACCATTGGTTAATTTCATTTAAAAAAAAAAGAAAGATGAAAATTGAACCTCTAGCATCAAAAATACAAGGGATGAATTCACCACCATTGAAGAGGAAATTAGAACTATTATGAGGAGTCATTTTGTGTTATCCTGATTGTGTTTACACAATGCTCGATTTGTTTCTGGCTGCTTGTAATATTTTCTCCTTGACCTGGACACTCTTGAATTTGGCTATGATATTTCTACGAGTTTTCCTTTTGGGATCTTTTTCAAGAGGTGATCAGTAAATTCTTTAAATTTCTATTTTACACTCTGGTTCTAGAATATCAGGCAAGTTTTCCTTTATCATTTTTTGAAAGATAATGTCTAGGATCTTTATTTGATCGTGGCTTTCAGGTAGTCAAATAATCTTTAAATTATCTCTTTTGGATCTATTTTCCAGATCAGTGCTTTTTTCAATAAATATTTCACATTGCCTTCTATTTTTTCAATCTTTTGGATCTGTTTTAGAATATCTTGATTCCTCATAAAGTAATTAACTTATAATTTGTTCAATATAATTTTGAAGGAATTACTTTCTCCAGTGAGTCAGTGAAGTTTCTTTCCCACCTGGCCAATTTTGCTTTTTAAGGCATTTTCCTCATTGGCTTTTTGGACCTCTTTTGTCATTTGAGTTAGTCTATTTTTTAAGGTGTTATTTTCTTCAGTATGTTTTGGGCCTCCTTTAGGAGACTGTTGAGTCGTTTTCATGCTTTTCTTGCATCACTCTCATTTCTCTTCCCTATTTTTCCTTAATAGATCTTCAAAATCTTTCTTGAATTCATCCATGGCCTGCAACTAATTCAGATTTTTATTGGAGGTTTTCCACTCAGGAGTTTTGACTTTTTTGTCTTCTTCTGGTTCTATGTTTTTGATCCTCTTTCTCACAAAAAAAAAAAAAAATTCTATAGTCTGATCTCTCTTCATCTCTTTGCTCATCTTGTCAGCCAAATACTTGACTTTTGAATGATTTTCCAAGGCAGAACTCTGCTTCCAGAGTGGAGAGTGTTGTGTCTCACATTTCTGGGGTTTTGTACACCTGTTGTCCAAGCTACTTCTAGGCACCTACCTCACAACAGTGTGGAGAACTGCCTATCCACAGTCTCAACAAGCTCTGCCACACCAGCACTCCTCACCACAGGACCATTACCCAAGACCATGACCCACACCCAAGCAGGGAAAAGCAACGGAATCCTGACTCTGAAGCAGCAGAGAGATTCCTGCAATTTCCCTCTGGTAATTTGCTTGGTTCCCCCCCACTATCTATGTGCCTGCACTTCTGAAAGCAGCCATTGCCACAGGGAGTGGAGCCACTACCACCTCCTCCACCTAAAAGACAGGGGCTTCACCATGTTCTTTTCTTACCCAGTTTCAACAATTTCCCCACTGACCTTTGATTCCTTTTTGAGATTTGTGGGCTGAGATGTCTGGAAACCACCACAGCTGCTAGCAAATCAATCTCCTGAAGTCTACTGTGGTCAATCTATACCATTGGTCTCTGCCTGTGTGACCTGTGTAGGACTGTGATTTGCTCCCAAACCAGTGTGACAGACTCTTCCTGTTAGTGTGTCAGGTTGTCCTCAGCTGGAGATGTATCTTATTCTGTCATTTTGTGGGTTCTGTAGCTCTAAACTTTGTTTAGAATCAAGTTTTACAGGTTTTTGAGGAAATTGGGGACAAACTCAAGTAATTTCCTGCTTTTATTCTGCCAACTTGGCTCCACTGCAGGAACCATTTTGTCCAGTTTTATGCCTATAAACTTGACAATCCAAATGAAATGGTTGAATATCTACAAAAATATAAATTGCCCACATTAACAGAAGGAATGAAATATTTAAATAGCCTAATCTTAGCAAAAGAAATTGGACAATCCACCAGTGAATTTCCTAAGAAATAAACCCAATGGGGTAGTTAGGTGGTGAAGTGAATAGAGTACTGGCCCTGGAGTCAGGAGGACCTGAGTGCAAATCTGACCTCAGACACTTAACACACACACAAAAACCTAGCTGTGTGACCTTGGACACTTGCCCTACCTTCCTCCCACTAAAACAAACAAACAGACAGACAGACAGATAGATAAATAGACAGATAGATAGATAGATAGATAGATAAAGTTGTTGTTTGTTATAAAAAAAAAAAAAGAAATCAACCCCATAACCAGAGGGATTCACTAGCAAATCCTATCAAACATTTAAAGAAGCATTAATGCCAATGCTATATAAACAATATATGAATGCTTGTATATGAATATAAAAATATATACACATATTTGACGTGTCTGTGCATGTACGGCATACACTGTATTTATTAATTTGTTAATAAACTTACCCCTGGCCATTTATCCAGTATGTGTCAGAGGAAGGTATTTAATCCATCTTTCTATCAATCAAAGAGTTATGATCCATTCATTGTATCATGTCCCTCAACTCCTTCTGTTGATGGTTTTTACTTTATCTCTCTTTCTGCCTCTATGCCTGTGTCTGTCTCTTTCTCTGTGTCTCTCTGTCTCTTACACACACAGATATACATTCACACACACACACACACACACACACACACACTTCTACTTTTTTGAAAATCAAAATGGAAGAGAAACTGAAGTATATAATAACAAGAGGAAGGAGTCATATATCTCATCCTTGTGAAACTTTCTCGCACTTTCTCTTTTCCCCCTTCTTTTAATCATTTTTTTTTGTCTTTGAAATCTAGTCAAATAATTTTAATTTTGATGTAATTGCAATTTTGGAATAAAACAATTAAACTTCTTACTTTACAGGAGTGCAAAAACTGATTTCAAAAAATTAGAACCTTTCTTTATAATTCAAGGTGTTTTTCCCCCTAGTAAATTAATAGCATCATGCCTTAAAGAAAAGAGCAAATACAAGTTCACTACTTATCCATTAATTGGATTCTGAGATTGAACACAGCAGGTAGATAAGTTATATATAGATTGAGATTAATAGTATTACATATATTCTATATATATTTAAACAACATTTTAGTCATCATAATGTATATTTTATAATTACACAGATATATTAACATTTTGTACAAATACCTTATCTGGCTTTAAACACATTTCTTCTCATAAAAATAAACAACTCAGATAAATTTTCACATTAATTTTCAATGAATCTTAGCACATACTTACTTTGCTTCTTATGGAAATTTGATCTGTATTTTTCCCCCTACACACACACACACACACACACACACACACACACACACACATGATTTAATTCAGTCCCTGATTACAAATATGATGATTTTTCATGGTCTTTCATTTTACCCTAAATTCTGCTTATTTAATATTTTAATTTCATTAGACAGCAGTTCTTTTCAGATGAAGACTTGATCTCAAAGCCAGGAAGGCCTGGATTCAAATATTACCTCTTACATATATGTAATGGCAAGCAAAGAAATACTTAACACCTTGTTTCAGCTATTTAATTATTTAGCACCTTGTTTCAGTTCAAGTTTCTTTTAAGCCTTGTCCATGATTATATCATCTTTGTTTAGAAACAGAACTTGTGCACCCCACAACTGGTGAACTCCAAAAGTTGTGAGCCCTTGTTGCTGATGCAATAGGAAGGGGAGAAGCTAATGACCATATATAAGGACAAAGTCAAGCTGGGAGAGAGCAGAACTGAGAAGAGAACACCTCTGATGGCAGAATTGAGAAGGGGAACCTTGTGGTGGCCAAACACTCTGTTTGTCTGTTCTGTTTGTGTTGATTTTTGTTTTTGATACTTTGTACAAAAGCACTGGGACATTATTGGAAGCCCTGAAACAGGATTTTCTTATTGTTTTTTTACAGAAATCCTGAGGAGGGTTTCAGAGATTCTGGGGACTTTACTTATGATTTGTGTTGACTTCTTGGACCTTGTTTGTGGATCTGTGTTGATTTCACAGGCAGATAGTGAATTGATGATGGTGCTGGCAATGTATATGAAATGTTGTTTTGGCTCTGTCAAGCTTTGTATTCCCAGAAACAGAAACTGTGGAGGGCTTGGGATGGAATGGACACTCTGACCTTCAATATGTAACAGGAACCGGACAAGGAGCTGGACAAGGAGCTGGACAAGGAGTTAAGAGCTGCCTACCTTTGAACCCAGGTGACAGTTGGGTAGATTCAGGTAGGAGGTGGACCCATGGATGAGGAACCATGGAATCTGAGAGCCAGCCTTGAGTCAAAATGAAAAGATCTCACCTTGGGTACTTAATGCTGATTGAGAAGATCATAATTTACTGTGACCTAGGGATGTAGACCTTTTACCTTTGTACTTTGTGTCCCTTAGGAAGACTTGCTCCTTAAGGATGATTGAGTTAAGGACTTATTGAATAATATCTTTTGCTTAAAGCTATGGCCACTTTGGTGCAAATTATATGGATATTTTAGATATAAATTGTAAAGTTATAACATTGTGAAGGCTGTAATTTGGTTTCTCTGAATGTTTTGCTTTAATTTACTGATGAATAAACAGAGAGTTTACTATATTATGTAATCAGAACCTTAAAGCTCTTCACAGCAGCAGTCCTCTGGAAAGTTGCTCATGGAGCCAAGATGGCAGCAACATATCGCAGCTCTCACATAGCCACCCCAAAATACCCATAAAATACTACTCTAAATTAATTCTAGAACTCCAAAACGTACACAAATATACTTTCCACTAAAGTCAGCTTGGCTAGAGGAACCATATCAGCACTGCGAACCAAAACCAGCCTAGCCTGAAACTTCAGCTGAGTCCCACGGGCGGCTGGACGAGAGGAGCTGAGCCCAGCTGGAGCTTTGGGTGAGCGGATTGATGGCAGCTGTGGTAGGATCCAGAACTAGGTCAGAGAGACTTGCTAAGTAATGAGAGAAAAGCAGTCTGGCCAAAACACCTCCAGGGCTGAGAAGTGAAAGGCAGAGGTTCTTCACCTGCCTCTGCCTCTGCTTCAGAGCTCTCGGCCTGCAGACTGCAGGGGGACCAAGCATTCAGTGGCCAAGTGCTCTCATGTTGAGTGGCCTGGATCTGGATCACAGTCTTGGGCTTTGGTCCTGTGGTTTGTTTTTATGCAGTCAGCCAGAAGTGGTGGAGGGACCCAGAACCTCCCTAAGAACTCCAACAGCTGGGAGGACCCAAGCAATTTGGGACAGAGCTTTCCTCTCAAAAACATTCTGAAGAAAATAATTCCATCAAAATTAGAGTGGAGCAAATGGAAGCAAATGACTTCATGAAAAATCAAGATACTATCAAACAGATCCAAACAAATAAAAAAAATAGAGGGCAATGTGAAATATCTCCTTGAAAAAGCCACTGACCTGGAAAACAG
>CM053592.1:96745075-96769729 GCA_028646515.1 Pseudochirops corinnae | reverse complement strand
GGGGTCGAGCATCTCATGGAAGAGGCAAGAGATAATTGTTACAATAGAGGGGGAGAACAGGAAGGCAAAAGGGAAAGAGTCAACCTTACTCTCACGGAATTTGGCTTAGGGAAGGAATGACAAAAACTCTAAACTGGGCATCTTGCTACATAGAAGAATAGGGGAAGGGGGATGAGAGGTAGGATGATGGAGGGGAGGGCAAGGTGAGGGGAGGGCTGATGAAAGTTCACACTTCTGTAGAGGGACAGGGACAGGGACAGGGTAGAGAGTAGATGTGGGAGCAGGATAGGAAGAAAGGATATGTAATCAGACTCTCACAATATGCTCACTATGGAGAGGTTCTGCATAATTACACATGTTCAGCCTGTATTTGATTGCTTGTCCTCCCACTGGGGGTGGATGATGAGGGAGAAAGAGAAAGAATTTGGAATCTAAAGTTCTATAATCAAACGTTAAAAATATATATGTATATATATGTATACAATTATTATTATTATTATTATTATTGCCTATGTCCAACTGGAACTTGAGATACACAGGCGCTGTGGTTGAGAGATCCAACCTGCCCTACTGAAAAGTCAGAGGGGGAGGGGGGAAGACATAGGAGAGAATAGATTGGGGGTGGGGGGATACACTGCGATGGCTGTTTTGGGGTGGTGCATAGGAGAAAGATGGGGAGAAAATTTGTAACTCAAAATTTCGTGGAAATGAATGATGTAAACTAAAATAAAATTTAAAAATCAATTAAAAAAATTAAAAAAAAAGAAATTTGCTCATGCTTGGCTTTACAATATACTGTCTGTGTGAACTAAGGAAAGACGTTTAACCTTTAAGGGTTCTAGGCAACTCTCTAAGACTATATGTTTCACAGAACGTACCAACTTGGTCATCTGAGATCTTCTGTTCTGAGTCCAGTGTAATCAAGGTCCTTATGAAGTAGCTTAGTAGTACAGTGGATACATCACTGGACCTGGAGTCAAGAAGACCTGAGTTCAGATTTGGCTCAGACACTTACTAGCAGTGTAACTCTGGGCAATTCTGTGACCAATGTCTATTTCATTTTCGTAAATTATAAAATGTGATAAATAACAGCACCTAATTCCCAGGGACATTGTGAGGATCAAATGAGATGATATTTATGATGCATCTAGAGAAATACTTGGATGCATATTAGATGCTTTAAAAATGCTTGTTTTCTTTATATCCCCTAATTTTCTATTTTTCAAATTGCTAATTTTTAATATGTGGCTTGATGAAAAGATTTCTTGTACTTAACTCTTGTTGGGATCCTCTCACCTCAGATCCCCTGCTGGCCTGCCTTCCTCACTCACCCTCCCTGGGCTCTTTGGACGTCTCCAGCTTCCTTTCTTGAACAGAATGCCCCGCACACACAGATGGGTTTAAAAATGCAGCTTTATTGTTACATCTTCTCTTCCCTTCTCTTCTCTCCCCTTTTCCCCTTCCCTCCCCTCACTCCTCTTTATCTCCCCCTGGGAAGACTAAGTCACATGTCTCAGCAACAGGGGCCAGAAGAAGGAGAGAGCTATCCCATTGGATGACACATGCTCAATGCTGTTAGTCCATATTCCAGTAAGGCAAACAGCCTTATCAGGGCTCTGGCTCCTAGCACTTGGAATGCAACAGGTCACCCAGAAGGCAGCAGGAGGGAACAATGAGGGTTGTGGTCCAACAATTCTCAAGCTCCAATGTTTAGAAATATATCCACTTTTCTGCACACATGCACATGCTGAACCAAACAAGTAAAGGAAAGAAAGCTAATCTTTTTGTTCTTTTAACATCATCTTTCCTGGTTTAAGTGACTTAAAATTGTCAGGGCAGCACAATGTTGCTGTTAAATAGAGTAGGTGGTGGTAGTGAAGCCTCTAAATTTTAAGTCTAATTTCCAGCTCTGTCATAGAATTGTCACTAATAGTCCTCAAAATGTTGGAAACAACAGTCTCATCTGTGTTTCATGTATCTGCTAAGTAACTTTTATTCCTCCTAGGATATACTTTCTTCTTTTTACTTAACTATGAAGTGAGAACCAGAAAACTTTCTTCCAGCAGTTAAAACAAAAACAAACAAACAAACAAAAACACAGACTAGGAGTTCACAAACCTGATTTCCTTGTGTCAAATGATGGGTTAAATTATCTCTCAACTATCTTCTTGCTAAAAGTTGTTAGGACTGTATGCTTGTGAAGCACTTCCTATCCCTTATATTCAAGAAGAAAAAGAAACAACATGTTGATGTAGGGGTTTGTGGACCTTTCAGAAAAGAGAGAGAGTTTAAAAGAGCAGTAATAGAATTGGCTGTAGTTACAACTAAAGAGATTAGAAGATGGAAAAAGGGGTACCTCTGAAGCCTGGCCCTCAGGCTCTGTCCCTTTTAAATTTTAATAATGTGTTATTTGGCACGTTATTGGGTGAGAAAAGATGTAAAATGAGACAATTTAGCACATGGACAACATGGAAATTTATTTTATTATTTGTTATTATGTACTTATATAAAGTTTTTTTTCTATTAAATCAAGAGACTTTGAAGCAAATACTTATTAATAAAAAATGAAATGTGAAAGAAATATACAATACAATTACATCATCATTTCCTTAAAATATTCTAGAGCCAAACTCTGTCAGAGCACTTAAAAATTTTAAATATTTTAAAATAATAAACACAAACATAGATCATGACATCAAAAGGAGACAGACTTAGAAATGGAAGTATCCTTAGAAATCATCCACTCTGACCTCTTCATTTTTCAGATGGGGAACAGGGGACAAAGAGGTTAAGTGATTTGTACAGGGGATACATGGGCATTAAGTTGCAGAGTCAGAATTTGAATATAAGTCCTTTGACTCCAAATCCAGAACTCTAAACACCATACTAAAAGGAGAGGAAATTAATGTTCTTAAAATCCGTTCATATAAACTAGAACTCTTATCTTTCCTATTGAGATGCTTTTAAAGTCACATAGATGGGCTTCATTGTTGAGATATTTTATAAATATTTTTCTTCAGGATTATTAGTCCCTAATAAGAGTTAAGTTTACTGTGAATTAGCTTTACTGTGAAGAATTTCATCAGATTTTATAGATATTTTGCCTTTTATTTGGCTACTTTAATGTTTTTATTGTTTGTTTACTTTTAGTTTACAAGATTGAGTTCCGCAATCCCTTGAGTTACAAATTTTCTCCCCTTCCTCCCCCCTACCCCTACCACAGCAGCATGCAATCAAGTATAGAATCTGCAAATACTTTCACATTACACATTAGACTGGTTGTAAAGAAAGGTTGTAACTGATAGAATGAACAATGAGGAAGGGGAAAAAACAAATAAAAATGAAAAAGAAAGAGAGTCAGTAGTTTGCTTCAGTGTGCATTTAAACTCTGTTCTTTCTAGATCTTTCCCTGAATATAGACATCTCCTTCCATCATGAGTCTTTTGGAGTTGTCTTATAACCTTGTGTTGCTGAGAAGAGTCCAATCTATCAAAGCTGGTTCTCACATATATGTTGTGTCTGTAATTGTGTGCAAATTTCTACTGGTTCTGCTCTTCTCACTTAGCACCAATTAGTATAAGCCTCTCCAGGTAAATGAAGTCCATCTGCTTCTCATTTCTTATAGCACAATAGTTATTCATTATAGTCCTATTCCACAACTTGTTTAGCCATTCCCCAATAGATGGGCATCCCCTTAATTTCCAATTCTTTGCCACCACAAAGAGAGCTGCAAAAAATATTTTTGTACTTATGGATCTTCTTCCCACTTCTATGATATTTTTGTAATACAATCCTAGAAGTGGGGTTTCTGGGTCAAAGGGTATGAAATTATTTACAGCCCTTTGGGCCTAGTTCCAGATTGCTCTCCATAATGATCAAATCAATTCACAACTCCACCAACAATGCATTAGTGTTCCGATTTTTCCATATCCTCTCCAACATTTGTCATTTTCCTGTTTTGTCGTCTTAGCCAATTTGACTGGTGAGATGTTGTTCCTCAGAGTTGTTTTGATTTACATTTCTCTAATCAGTAGTGATTTAGAGCATTTTTTCAAATGCTTATAGATATCTTTAATTTCTACCTCTGAAAATTGCCTATTCATATCCTTTGACCATTTATCAGTTGGGAAATGATGTATATTCTTATAGATTTGCCTCAGTTCTCTGTATATTTTAGAAATGAAGCCTTTGTCAGAGACACGGTTTATAAAAATTCTTTGCCAATTTCCCATTTCCCTCTTAATCTTAGTTACATTGGCTTTGTTTGTACAGATGCTTGTTTGTACAGATTAAATACATTTATTTAATGTAATCAAGATTATCCATTTTTTAAAATTTATTTTATGTTTATTTTTAGTTTACATCATTCATTTACACAAGATTTTGAGTTACACATTTTTTCCCCATCTTTCCTCTACCCACCATCCCAAAATGGAGATCTGAATGAATATACCCTCCCACAATCTACTCTTTCCTATATCCTCCCACATTTTCCCTCTGACTTTCTGGTAGGGAAAGATGGATCTCCATACCCCAGTGCCTGTATATCTTATTTCTCAGTTGCATGTAAATAATAATAATAATAACAACAACAACAATAATAATATTTTTAGGCATTTGCTTTTAAACTTTGAATTCCAGATTCTTTCCCTTCCTCCCCTCATCACCCACCCTTACTGGGAAGATGATCAATTCAATATAGGAGGTACATGAGTAGCTACACAAAACCTTTCCATAGTGGATATATTGTGAAACACTGAATAAATTTCCCTCCATCCTGTCCCGCCTTCCACTTGTTCTATTCTCTTTGAACCTGTCCCTTCTCAAAAGTGTGTGCTTCTAACAACCCTCCCCCAATCTGACCTCCCCACTGTCATCTTCCCTCTCATCTCCTTCCCCCTACTCTCCTGTGGGGTAAGATACTCAATTTAGTGTATATGTCAATCCCTAACTAAGCCAAATTCAATGACCCATTCCCTTTTGCTTTCCTATTCTTCCCCTCCATTGTAACAGTTATCCCTTGCCTCTTTTATGTGAGATAATTTATCCCATTCTGTCTCTCCCCATCCCTTCTCATTTATTGCTCTCTCACCTCTTAATTTCACCTTTTAAAAATCATCCTTTCCTATTCAACTGATCCTGTGCCCTCTGTCTATGTATACCTATACACATATATACACACACTCACACATGTATTCATAAGCATATACATCCTTCTATATGGACATATATATGTATGTTTACATACATATATACATTTATATTCCCTTCCACTATCCTCATACTGAAAAAAGTTTCACAAGTTACAATTACCATTTTTCCATGTGGGTATGTAAATAGTGACACTTTGATAAGTTCCTTATGATTTCTTTTCCCTGTTTACCTTCTCATGATTCTCTTGCTTCTTGTATTTGAGTATCAAATTTTCTTTTCAACTCTGTTTTTTTAAACTTTTGTTTATTTTTAGTTTACATCATTCATTTCCATGACATTTTGAGTTACAAATTTTCTCCTTCTCTTTTCCCTACCCACCACTCCAAAACAGCAATCTCACTGTAGAGCCCCTGCCCCAATCTGATCTGTCCTATATCCTCCCCCATAACCCATTTGACTTTCTGGTAGGGCCAGATGGATCTCCCTGCCTCAGTACCTGTATATCTTATTTACCAGTTGCATGTAAATAATAATAATGATAATAATTCAGCTCTGGTTTTTTCATCAAAAATGCTTGAAATTCTTCCACCTCATTGAATGAACATATTTTCCCCTGAAACATTATGCTCAGTTTTGCTGGGTAGTTGATTCTTTGTTTTAATCCTAGCTTTTTTGATTTCCAGAATATCATATTCTAAACCCTGTATTCCCTGAATATAGAACCTGCTAGATCCTGCATTATCCTGATTGTGTTTCCACAGTATTCAAATTGTTTCTTCTTGGCTGCTTGTAATATTTTCTCCTTGATCTTGGAATTCTGGAACCTGGCTATAATATTCCTAGGAGTTTTCTTTTTGGGATCTTTTTCAAGAGGTGACCAGGGAATTTCTTCAAGTTCTATTTTGTCCTCTGGTTATAAAATATCTAGACAATTTTTCTTGAGAATTTCTTGAAGGACAATTTCTAGGTTCTTGTTTTTGATCATGGCTTTCAGATAGCCCAATAATTTTCAGGTTTTCTCTCCTGGATCTATTTTCCACTTCAGTGGTTTTTCCAATGAGATATTTCACATTGCCTTCTATTTTTTCATTTGTTTGGATCTGTTTAATAGTATCTTGATTTCTCATAAAGTCTTTTGCTACCATTTACTCCAATCTAATTCTGAAGGAATTATTCTCTTCAGTGAGCTTCTGAAATTATTTTTTCCATCTTGCAAATTAGGCTTTTTAAGACATTCTTCTCCTCATTGGCTTTTTGGACCTCTTTTTACCATTTGAGTTAGTCTATTTTTTAAGATGTTATTTTCTTCAGTCAGGTTATTGACTCTGTTTTCATGATTTTCTTGCATCATTCTCATTTCTCTTCCCAATTTTTCCTCTACTTCTCTTACTTGATTTTCAAAATCCTTCTTGAACTCCTCCATGGCCTGCAACCAATTCATATTTTTTCTTGGAAGCTTTTGGGTGCAGGAGTTCTGACTGTGTTGTCTTCCTTCCATTCCATGCTTTGATCTTTTTTATCCCCAAAAAAGAAATCTAAAGTTGGATGGCTGTGCTTCCTTTGCTTGCTCATGTTGCCACATAATTTACTTGACATTTGAGCTCTTTGTCACAGTAGAACTCAGCTTCCAGAGGGGAAAGCTTTGTCCAAATCACTGGAGTTTTCACAGCTGCTACAACTATTAGGAGCATACTGTCTGTATAGCACCCCCAAACTCTGGATCACTGGTTACACACCTCAGGACCACTACCCAAGACTATGACCCAGATCCAGGCAGGTTAAGGCAAGTGAGCTTAGCCTCTCAGTGGTCACTTGGCCCAACCTCCAGTAGGCTGGCTGGAGCTCTGAAAAAGCCATGTGGAAGTGGCAATTGGGCTACTGCACCTCTGCCACTTCTTGCTCAGGGGGTAGAAGGTAAACCACCCTTCTATCTCCTCCCCCCCAGATCCAGCAGAGTTCCACTGATGTTTTACTTTGTCTTTAGTATTTATGGGTTGATACTTCTGGATACTGCCACAATTGCTAGTTATCCACTCTCCTGAATGCTTCAGCCACTGCTGCTTTGGGTACCCTGGAGCTAAAACCATGGGCTCATGCAGGGTTGGACTCAGCTCCTAACACACTGCGCTGGACCCTGCTAGCCTGCCTTCAGTGGGAAATTTATTTCTCTCTGTCACTTTGTGGTTTCTGTACCTCTAAAACTTGATTACAGCCATATTTTATAGGTACCTGAAGTGGCTATGGGGGGAGCCCACAGAGTTTTCCTGCTTCTACATCGCCATCATGGCTCTGCCCCAAGATCACCCATTTTGCATTTTATAATGATCTCTAACTCTTGTTTGGTCATAAAACCTTCCCTTTTCCATATATCTGACAGGCAAACTATTCCTTTCTTTCCCAGATTGCTTACAGTGTCAGCCTTTATACCTAGATTGCGCACCAATTTGTCTTTTCCCTGTGATGCCCCATTAGCAAAACATATTCCAAACCTTCATTCCAAAGAATATCTCAAAATCCTTAATATATCATGTTATTATTCATTATCACCTGAACTTCAGGAATTGTGATAAAATTTCCGAATGGAAGCCAGTAGTGTATTTTGGACTAGACTAAACTACACTGTGTTCTATATTGTGTTCTTCCCACTAGATGATGCTAACTCTTAGATTAGAGGCTTAGACTAAATCCATCATGAGCCCTGACAAGTGAGAAATCAATGCTAATGGAACTGCTGCTCCTTCCAGTCTTTTGTGCCAGTTCATTAATGCTAAATACTGTGCTTATCCGAGATGGCTTTTTTTTTTTACACTGTTGGGGATCTGATGTCTATGAATAAAACAGTATTTTTTAACAACATGCTACTTGTTGACAGTATTAAGAATATTGCTAAATAGTTGTGAAAATTTTAGTGGAAAATTAGGGTCAATTGGTCTTTTCAACCACTATGTACATCTCTTCTGCTTGGGTGCATTCTTTTACCTTTGAGATCAGAAATATATGTGAAGAAAGGATTTTTGAAGTCTTAACAATGTGCAAAAAGTTTTTGTTTATCCTCTAATCATAGCCAGATTTTTCATGATCCAATATGCAAAGCAGTGTTACCACCTTGGTCATTTTCAAAATTGTTCTGGGAGTATGTATGTAAGCATCTATGGCACAACCAGAACTTTTAATTCTGATTAGAGGAATAGTGAGGAAGGTGGCAAATAAGAGATAGTGACATCTTTAGGACCTCAAGCACTTGAAGAGTCAGCCTGGAGGGGGGAAAAACTAACATTCTGAAAACTTCATAGGAATTTTAAAAAGCATGATATTGATCAAGGTATCAATAACTAGTACATATAATAAAATGCTTAATACATAAACAAAGTATTTCTAAAGGATTAGAATTAAGAGTAGAATAAAAAAATTTCATTACTTCTAGCAAAGTCTGTCAAAAATGTAGACATAGAGAAAAAATGGGAATAATGTATTATTTGTATTCAAATATAAGCAGCAAAGGTAATCAAAGTAGCACTGGATTTGGATTCAAGACATATGTTTGAATCCTATGTCTCTTATTTACTACCTCTGTGAACTATAGTAAGTCTGTTCAAAGTTTTGGGCCATAATCACCCCCATTTATAAATATATTTAAATTAATGATTCTCTGCCCAATAAATTTTCTGTTTTTATGATGATTATAACACTACAATAAGGAAAGTGTGCAGCTATGCAAAGTAACATCCACATTTCTTTTTTTGGGGGGGAGGGCAATTGGGGTTAAGTGACTTGCCCAAAGTCACATGGCTAGTAAGTGTGTCAAGTATCTGAGGCTAGATTTGAACTCAGGTCCGCCTGACTCTGGGGCGACACTCTACTCACTGCAACACCTAGCCACCCCCACATTTCTTTTAACGTATAAAGTCTAGATGTTGGTTGGAAGTGTGGATATAAACACAGAGTAAGGACAAATTGATGTACATTGAGAAATATGATATAATAGGTTTTGTTAGTGAAAAGTTACATAATGAAGTTATTATTCAACTATAAGCTACATGAAGGCGGTGACCATGTTTTTTTTTTTAATCTGTATTTTTAATTTCTCCCGGTGTTTAATGCCATCCAATACACGTGGCATATATTTGATAAGGGTCTACTGAATTGAAAAAAGCAATAAAATTTGCATCAAATGATTACCAAAATCAACTTGTAAACTGTGGTGATTTCCCTGTGGTTGAGGTGTAATTGTTTAGAAGTATGTACATCGTGTTTTACAATACCTTCTAAATCTAATGTTCTTTTTCTCAAACAAGAAAAACAAAACAAAATTAATTCTTTCATTCTCCTTTAATTTACAAGTAAAAGAATGAGCCAAAAGAAAGTATTTTTTTTGTGTTTACATGGAATGGGTAGCTGCAGTACAAGATTTGATTGTCCAGGAAGGGTGAAGTCAATGTGTAAAGCTCTTGGAGAAATGCCAGTACCTAAGAGACATCATCACTCCATTGAGTGATCACAATGCCTCCTAGGATGCAGCTACTTTGGCAGGAAGATTTTTGCTTTGAACTTTGTGCAGTGATGCAATACTCATCCATACAACTGTTTTACAAGAGCAGCTACATGAAATGTTTTTATTTGCTGAACTGATACCTACTGAGGTTGCATCTCAATAGCCTATGTTCTATGTATTCAAACAAAAATAGTAGCTGTATTGCTTAAAACAACAAAAGCAACACAAACAGGCACAGACAAACACCTTTGAATGTTGGGGTTGCTAGACACCCACCAAATGGTTCTCTACCATTTTTTTCTTTGTTTGATTATAGTGTTCATAGAATGATACTGCCAGGATGTGTTAGAGTCAGATGGTATCTGGTATGGAGAGTCAGTTGTTAAATTTTCAGGGTGAGCACTTATTTACAAGTTGGAAGTCAGCAAGCTCTACAAAACAGGTCTTGATTCATTGTTTTGTTGATTATCTAAACTTTTGAAAGTGTAAAAGTATATTAAAAATGCAGATTAAACTTAGAAGTATGTCATACATATTTTCCCCTCATAATTAGTTGTTAAACAATTGTCTGCATACCTATAGAGGATTTGTTGTTCAGTCATACCAGCCATGTCCAAATCTTTATAATCCCATTTGGGGTTTTCTTGGTGAAGACACTGGAGTGATTTGTCATTTCCTCCTCTAACTCATTTAACAGAAGAGGAAACTGAGGCAAAAAGGGTTAAGAGACTTGCCCAGGGTCAACCAGCCAGTAAGTGTTTGAGGCTGATTTTAAATTCAGATCTTTCTGACTTCAGGCATAGTGCTCTAACCACTGCGCTACTTAGCTTCCCTCTACCCTAACCAATGGAGGACAGTGTCATACATTAAGAAATATAAGATACCTAACAAATCAGTGAATTCAACTCCTACATTTTACAGATGAGGAAAGTAAAGAACATAGATATTAAATGACCTAACTGGAATCACACCAGTAATATGTATCTGAGGTAAAATTTGAACTTAAGCCTTCTTGATTCCAACTTTAGCACTCTGTCCATTGTGACATCTAGCTGCTATGTTGTGAATTTATACCTGAGTCTTGGCTATGCAGAATCATGGAATTTTAAGGGGCTTCAGAAGTCTAATTTTACTCATACTTGAATAAAAATCCCTTTTAAAATATCCCTAATTTTTGGCATTTATTTTTAAGACCTCCACCATGGGAGAACAGGCTAGCAAATAAATGAAGTCCTCTCTATTTTTGAAAAGTTCTACTTTATGGGAAGTTTTCACTTTCACCAAGTCAGACCTTGCTTTTCTTGAACTCTTATCCATTCCCCCCTAATTCTGTCCTCTAGGGCCACCAGGAAATGTCTAATTACTTCCTCACAAAATGGTCCTTCAAATTATTGAGCAATTATTATGTCCATCTTCGTCTTTTTATCTTCAGGCTGGATGTACTTAACTCCTTTTGCCATGCTTCTTATAGCATGATCTTAAGACCTTTCAATATCCTGCTTTCCCTTATTTGTATTTTCTTCAACTTATTAATGTCCTTTCTAAGATGTAGAATGTAATATTGAATATTCATACTTCGAAGTTATGAGGAGACTTTGCCTACTTCAATAGAGAATAAAATTGTAATTCCTGTTTTCTGTCATATCATGTTGTCTAATTTTGAAACTGTGGTACCATAATATTCCCAAAACATTTTCAGACAAACTTTTACATTATACATCACCATGTGAAGTTGATTTGTTAAACCCACATGTAAAGCTTTCCATTTATCTCTCTTAAATGTCATTTCATTATTTTCAGTTCAACATTCTTGCCTACATTGGACTTGTTCATATTTACTTTGTTATTAAGTGTGTTAATATGACCTGTGAGCTTCATGTCATCTGATAATGGGATGGGTTTAATTTATATATTTAGATGTTATTGTTGAAAAATAAATAAATGAAACACTTGACAGAAGAGCTCCAATAATAGATTACAGTGGCACTTTATTGGGCACATTTAAAAATAATGTTGTGTCATAAACTAAGATATTTTTGAATCCCTGTGATTGCACTATTGTCTATCTCACAATTCTCTACATCTCCCATAAGAATCATGACAGGATTTGCTAAAACACAGGTAAATTATAGCTACAGTAAAATTATTCATGCATACTCTCTCTCTCCTTCTCTCTCTCTCTCTCTCTCTCTCTCTCTCTCTCTGTCTTCTACCTCTTTCTCTGTTTCACATACACACACACACACACACACCTATGTAGAAATGTAGAAATACCTAACAAATCAGTGAATTCAACTCCTACATTTTTCCTTAATGTAGAAATACCTAACAAATCAGTGTAGTTTAATTACCTAAGTAGTAGGTAGAATTCCTTAATGTAGAAATGTAGTTTTCATGGTCAAAAAAGATAGTATGGTCAATCTTGCAAGACCCCACAGAATCTCAGAATTTTAGAGTTGTAAGAATTCTCAGTGATCATCTTCTCCAACCCACGTTCAAAGAATCACCATTACATCAAACCTTACAAGAAAGAATGTCAATCAGACAGTTTCATATGTCATGGACATGACAGCATTTTAAATACTTGATAGCTATCATATGTCAAGACTCTTTTTTTTTTTTTTCTGAGTTAACCATCGCTAGTTCCTTGAATCAATCTCTAGAATTCAGGGACAAAAGGATTTGTACTATTCTGGTTTTGTTCTTCTAAACATCATCTGATAATCAACACCTTAAGTAAAAGTTTTAATCCAGAAGAAAACAAAATATTTAATATGTGATCTGATCAGGGCAGAACACACAAATATTATCACCTTCTTTTCTTTGAAAACTCTCCTTATCCTAATGCAAAATTGCAAAACCTTATCACCTTAATTTAATTTTCCCTGCCATTTCATGGTCTTTAACATGTTCGTGTTGCTTTGTACTAATCCTCTTATATATTTTTCAGATAAATTTATATCTAACCATATCTACCTTATCTTGCATTTATGAAGTTGATTGTTTGATGTCAAGTGTAAGAATGCATTTGTCCTAATAATTTCATTAATTCCATTTTGTTAGATTGTCCCAGTGTTCCTCTGGCAATGTTGTTTGGGATTTTTTGTTTGTTTGTTTGATTTTAATTCTGTTATCTACTTTAATAGATATACTATCATGTACTTATGGCAAAGCAAAGATCACTGGGCCACTCTACGGGAGATTTACCATAATAGATTTATAGCTAAAAGGGGGCTCACAGGCACTAGTCCAATCTTCTTCCCCCAGTTGTTGGAATAGATAGAAAACATCAGAAGCTGACCTTGATTCCAAGTCCTCAGACTAGTGTGAAGTTTCTTTGTTACCATAACTTCCCATTGACATTCCACTATAAGTGGTATTCCTAACCCTTTGTCTCTTACACAGGAATCATATCAACTGTTAGTCCTATAGTTCTTCTAAAAGAATAAAGAGTATTTTGCAGAATATCTTGCATTGATTATTTGTCTTTTTTATGCAAGTTGTTATTTTAAATATTAATTAAATGACTTCATTACAGTTATATAAATACTCTCCCTTATTACTTCAGTGTCCTAATGCCCAAACTGGAGAGTGTAATCTATATTAAAATGTTTTTAGAATAGCTGTGTCTTATTTTTAGATGTTTTAAAATTCAACCATGTTAAAAAAAAAAAAAGCATGGTGTGCTTCTGCCTTTATATAGGGATGTGCATTGTTTTTAAATCATTCACACATTTAGAAGCTGACAGAGGGATTTTACATTCTTATATGCTCATATATCAGTCATTCAGTTCAGCTAATTCTTGTACGTCAGGAAAATGTGTAAATATATTTCAGTGCATAAAAGAAGATAGATCATCATAAACCAGATTTCAGAATGCACTGATTCATTGAAGCAGAACTTTTGCAATTAAAACTAATATTTATAAATACATATAGTAAAGGAGTAATTAACATAGGAGTAGCAATTTAGGCTGCAATTTCATATATATATACATACATACACACGTGTGTGTTTGTATATATATATATATGTTCTTATGCCTAATATCTTCATTTTATTACATATAATTCTATAAGAGAGAGATCAATACTCTCAGACTTTGAATGGCAATATGTGTGTATACACATATACATACACACATATGTATATGAAGCATCACAGAAGTTGCTAGACCCTTAGTTGAAATAGTGTCCTTGTTGCCTGTATTCAACTATCTTTTTCTTAAAATAAATGTATTTATTTATTTTTGTTTTCAACATTCATTTCCACAAGATTTTGAGTTGCACTTTTTTCTCTTCCCATCTTTCCCCTACCTTCCACCCCAAAATAGCAAGCCTACTGAATACTCCTACTGCAATCTGTTCTCTCTTATGTCCTCCCCGTTACCCCCCCTAACTTTCTAGTAGGGAAAGATGGATTTCTACACCCAAGTGCCTATATATCTTATTCCCAATTGCATGTAAAAAACAGATTTTTTTTAAACATTTGTTTTTCAAACTTTGAGTTACCACTAACATTTTTCCACGTGAAATGTAAATAGTTCAACTTTAATAAGTTCCTTATGATTTCTTTTTCCTGTTTACCTTCTCATGCTTCTATTGCTTCTTGTATTTGAAAGTCAAATTTTCTGTTCAGCTCTGGTTTTTCACCAAGAATGCTTGAAAATCCTCTATTTCCTTGAAAGACCATATTTTCCCATATAGTATTATACCCAGTTTTTCTGGGCAAGTGATTCTTGGTTTTAGTTTTAGCTTCTTTGACCTCTGGAATATCATATTACAGGCTCTTCAATCCCTTAGTATAGAAGCTGCTAGGTTTTGTGTTATCCTGATTGTGTTTCAACAACACTCAAATTGTTTCTTCCTGACTGCTTGCAATATTTTCTTCTTGATCTAGGAACTCTGGAATTTGGCTATAATATTCCTAGGAGTTTTCTTTTTATGATATTTTTTCAAGATGTAATTGATGAAATCTTTCAATTTCTATTTTTCCCTCTGGTTGTAGAATATCAGGGCAATTTTCTTTGATAATTTCTCGAAGGATGGTTTCTAGGCTCTTTTTTATCACGGCTTTCAGGTAGTCCAATAATTTTTAAATGATCTCTTCCTGGATCTATTTTCCAGGTCAATGGTTTTTCCAATGAGATATTTCACTTTGCCTTCTATTTTTTTCATTTCTTTGTCTCTGTTTTATAGTATCTTGTTTTCTTATAGTCATTAGGTTCTTATTCCTCCAATTTGATTTTCAAGAAGTTATTCTCTTCAATGAGTTTTTCAAATTCTTTTTACATCTGGCAAATTCAGCTTTTTAAGGCATTCTTCTCATCAGCTTTTTGGGCCTCTTTTGCCATTTGAGTTAGTCCATTTTTAAGTTGTTATTTTCTTCAGTGTATTTTTTGGGTCTTTTTTTTTTTTTTAGCAGGCTGTTGACTTGCTTTTCATGATTTTCTTGCATCATTCTTATTTCTCTTCCCAATTTTCCCTCTACTTCTCTAACTTGATTTTAAAATATTTCTTGAGCTTCTCCATGGTAATTTATTCATATTTTTTGGAAGCTTTTGTCCCTCACAGTACCAACAGAGCTCCACACTGACCTTTTACTTTGGCTTTGGTGTTTATGGGTTGAGAAGTCTGGAAACTGCCACAGCTGCTGGTGATTCACTCTCCTGAAGTCTACTCTGGGCGCTGCCGGTCAGGGCTGCCCTGTGACCAGAACCGTGTGGCTCATGTGGGACTGTGCTCAGCTCCAAGTTCAGTGTGATAGATCTTTCCTGTCTCTCTGCTAGGCTTCCTTAAGTGGGAAATTTATATCTCTCTTCCAATTTTTGGATTGTGTAGCTCTAAAGCTTGTTTAGAATCTTTTTTTTTTTTTACATCTATTGAAAGTTATTAGAGCAAATCTCACACCAAGTTTGTACTAGTACTCTGTTATCTTGTTTCCACCCCTGTCAACTTTATTTCTTTTCCTCGCTTGATCATAGAAATGAGAAAACAGAATTGGTCTTAGACTGGAAAACTGGAAATCCCCAAAGTCAAAGATGTTTGGTAGTATAGTTTTGGCAAATAGCCCTCACGTGGTTTATATCGTAATGTTCTGAGATGAAAAAAAGGGGACAAAAGTGTAAGGGGCTAACTCTTGACAGTCTATTTGTCTGAGTATACTGCTTCAAAGTACTTAGAGGAGCACTTACTGAGTTAGTTACTCACTTGCAGGCAGAATATCATAGTGAACAGAGAACATGGTCTACTTCAGCAATTTACATAAGAAGAATTTAAGAATCTGTAGAAATTATGGGTAATAACTGGGGAAATATTGACAACAGAATGATTCTGTTATAAAGGAACAAATATAATTCTCTTGTTATAAAAATCACATTTTTTTTTTTTTGCTACTGATGATAAGTGAAGGTCAATTCATTTGTAAAAAGAATCCAAATCCTAAGTCAAAAAAGATTAGAGAAAATATTTCAGCATTGTTTAAAAAAAAAAAAAGACTATAGCTATCTCTTTGCATGATTACTAATTGTAGGACAAATTGGTTGATGAAATAAGAGGCTGGGATATGTTGTTACTATCTTCTGGGAAGAAAAAATAGAGAAAATATACTCTACTATTTATTATGGCTTACTATTGAGAAAAATAAGGAATAGAGAGAATATATTTGCTGTCTGATATAATTTACTGCTGAGAAGAAAATACAGAAGATATTTCTATGAATTGCCACCTGATCTTAGTGAGAGGTAGAAAATTCTACAAATAATAAATCAATCAATAAATCAACATTTATTAAGTGCAAACTATGTTCCAGGCCCTGTGTTAATTATTAAGAATAGCAAAAGAAACAATAGATAATCTCTAGCTAAAGGAGCTTACAATCTAATGGGGAGACAACAATGCAAACAAATATACAAAAAGCAAGCTAAATAAAGTATAAATAAGGAAATAACAGATTGAAAGCACTAGAATTAAGAGTGTTTGGGGATGACTTTCTGTACAAGGTGGGATTTTAGTTGAGACTTAAAGGAATCCAGGGAGATCAGTAGTCAGAGAAGATGAAGGAGAACATTCAAAGAATGGGGGGCAGCCAGAGAGAATGTCCAGAGTCAAGAGATAGAATGTCATGTTCTAGAACAGCAAGGAGCCCAATGTCACTGGATTGAAGAAACTGTCAGGGAATAAATTTGACAGGAAATGTAGGAGGGGGATAGGTTATAAAGGGCTTTGAATACCAAAGGAAGCACTTTGTATTAACTCCTGGAAGCAATAGGAAATAAAAGGAGGATTTTGAGTAGAGGACTGATATGCTTTGTCCTGAGCTTTAGGAAAAATCCCTTAGTTGCTGAATTGAAGGCAGATTGATGTGTTGAGAGACTTGAGGCAGGCCGAACCACCAGTAGGCTAATCTAATAATCAAGGCACAATTTGATGAGGATCTGAAGTAGAGTGGGACCAGGAAAAAAAGGGGCATATTTGAGAAGTGTTTCACAGTTAAATCATCATGACTTGGAAATAGCTTGGATATGGCAGGGGATAAAGTGGGAGTCTGAAAGAAAAGGTAGTGGGAGGATTGAAGATGGCTCCCAATGTGCAAGCCTCTGGGATTGAGAAGATGGTATTGCCTTCCACATCAATAAGGAAAGTGGAAACAGAAGAGGGTTTAAGGGAAAAGATAAATTCTCTTATGGACAAAATAGAGTTAATTTGTCTATTGGAAACCAGATCTAGATGTCTGAAAGGCAGTTAAAGATGTGAAATTGGAGGGCAGCAGAGAGATTAAATCCATGAGAATTGAATGAGTTTTCCAAGTGCAGTAGTATAGAGAAAGAAGAGAAGACAGCTCAGGACAGATCCCTGAGGGAAATCTATGTTTAACAGACATGATGTGGAGGAGGGCCCAGTAAAGGAGACTGAGAAAGAGAAATAAAATACGTGAAAGGAAAATATGGACAGCATGGTATCCCCCAAACCAAGAGAAATGAAAATATCAAGGAAGAGAAAGTGAACAATGGTGCTAAAAACTGCAAGATGTCAAGGAAGATGAGGGCTGATAAAAGGCCACTGGTTTTGGCAACTAAGAGATCATTAGTAACTTTGGAGGAAGCAAAATGATGAGGGTAGAATGACAAGGTTAGAAGGAAGACTGTAAGGGGAAAGAAGAGAGTGAGAATAGAAAGTAGATGCACCTATTGTAGACAGAATTTTCAAGGAATTTAGCTACAAAGGACAGAAGATGTATGGGACCAGAGTTAGCTAGGATGGAATGGTCAAGTGAGAGTGTTTTCAGGATGGGAGAGATATGGGAAGGTTTGTAGGCGGCAGGAAATAAACCAGTGGAGAGGGAGAGACTGAAAATAAGAAAAAGCATTGGGATGATAAACGGGATAATCTTTTGGAGGAGAGGAGATGGAACAGAGTCACTTGAACATTGAGTGTGGTTAATGTTTCTAAGGGGTAAGGATCGTTCATCATGTGAGATTGGTGAGAAGGAGAAAGTGACAGAAGAGACCTGAGTGACAGGAGATTGGGAAGAGAGGAGAAGAGAGAATGTATGGTACATGATCTTAAGGCTCTGTGAAATACAAGGCAAAGTTCTCAGCTGAGACAGTGGAGACAGGGGGTGCCATGAGGAGTTTAAGGAAGGATGAAAAGGTTTGGAAGAGCTGATGTCAAAAGTGGGATACTGAGTTCATAAGAGAGGTATATTAGTATTGTCTAGCAGTAGTTTCTGTAAAGTACTAAGTTAAACTAATAAGAGGTTTTCTCAAAACTTTGAAAAACAGAATCAGTCCAGTAGATCTATTAGATGAGCTGAGGTGTTGTGCCCAGTGAGATGTTAGTCAAATGGAATGGAATACATCATTTCAGGAGTGGAAACATTTGTTTAACCAAAAAAATATGAAATTTTCAAGGAAAACTCCTAAGACAAAAAGAGCACATAATTCAAGAGCCATAACTTCCTCTGTCTGTATGTGTTTCATGCATGTTTACTTTACTGCCCTCAGCCTTTAAGTGTGTAACTGTTTTCCCCACAGACACTGTATGTATTAGTGGCAGAATGTTACTGAGATTTGTAGTCGAGATATTCTGTAACCATTATGTGTTGCCCTGTATTTTTTAGCAAATGTTGTGGTTAAGATTAATTAAGCGGCTGATTTGTTAATAAGAAATGCAGCAGTGAGGGCTGCAGTGAAAGCTGTCATTCCTGGGAAGAGCAGCCACAAAGGTTATTTTTAGAAGCCCAAGAATTAGAATAGCCGTTATATGGATGTCCATGTGGGAAACCACTCTGGCATTACTGGCACACCCAGCCTTAGATCAGAGAGACAGACAGATGGATAAAGGAGAAATGGATGTTTTCTATGACTGCTACAAAAGCAATATTCAGTGATGTAGAGTGAGTATGCTTATATATGGGAAACCTGTCAAAGGTTTCCCCTTAACACAAAGATGAAGGTTATTCTAAAGAAAAGATAGATTTGAGACTAAGAGCACTTGCTATTGGGGCAGCTAAGTGGCATAGTGAGTAGAGTACCTGCCCTGGAGTCAGGAGGACCTGAGTTCAAATACGACTTCTGACACTTAACACAAAGACTAGCTGTGTGACCTTGGGCAAGTCACTTAACCCCAATTGCCCTCCAAAAAGCAACAACAACAAAAAAAGAGTGAGCACTACCTACTAAGAATTTAGGAATGTGCTTACTCAAAGTCGTATATTGAAAAGTAGAAGTTTAACAATTTTAGTATTTTTCATTTATCTTCTTTTCACCTCTCCCTCTCCTACTCTTGTTTTTCTCCATTCATATATTTAATACCTTATAATATACCACAGAGCACAAAAAAGTTCCAAAACAAGTTTATAAACTATAGTTTCCACTGCTTCAACAAATATGGTTTTATAGTTTCACATTAAAATGTAGTAGAGATTCTTCTCAACTTGGTCCCAAGAGTACAGTTCTCAGAGCTGATTGAAGCATTATAGTTTCTTCTGAGCAAAAATTATGAGGACAAATGGCAGGCTCTTGATTATCTTTAGGATACAAAAGTTTATAATGATTAAATATGGGACTCCAGTGCATGTCATATTTCTTACCATCTTAGATATATTTGAATGTAAGATCTTTGGTTCACAGTTTGCTATCTTGGGAACTTGAAGGTAATTTAACTCTGTGTGCTCACCAATAACAGACTATTTGCTATATAGGAACCACATCTTCAGAAAGTCTTCAGACTTTCCAGTTTAGTCTGACTAAAAGGTTAAAATACATCCACTTAGTAGTGTGTCAGAAACAGAATTTTCATTTATGCTCATGCTTTATCTATTTTGCATGGATAGGGAACCTGTGGCCTTGGGTGACCCTCCAGGTCCTTAAATGGGGTCCTTTGACTGAATTCAAAATTCACAGAACAAATCCCCTTAACAGCGATTTTTTTTTGGTAAAACTCGGTGAAGGGAATACTCACACAATTAGTATGTGAAAGAAAGACAACTTGATCTGGGGTCTTTTTTTTTTAAGGGGAGAATGGCAAGGCAATTGGGGTTAAGTGACTTTCCCAAGGTCACACAGCTAGTAAGTGTCAAATGTCTGAGACCAAATTTGAACTCATGTCCTCTTGACTTCAGGACTGATGCTCTATTCACTGTGCCACCTCACTGCCCAGATCTGAGGTCTTCTTGAAGCAAAGTAAGAAGGAAATAATTTACATGTTCACTTAATTTTGGTGGAAATGAGCCATCTCATTTCAATAAATAGGATATTTTAAAATTTTACAAAAAAACACCTGAAATGAACAGAAAGGGAAGATTTAGTATCAAATCTGAACATAACTGAGAACTGATGCCATTTCCATTTGAATCATTCCACATCTCTTTTTGACACTGGACACTTTTAGAAGGGTTTAGAACCAATGCATTTCCAAAGAATTATAAAACAACAACAAAAACAATAAAACCTTCTAGCAACTGAAATCAATAATACTGGCAATCCACATTTAAAGCATTAAGGGGTAAACCACCGACCAAAATTTACATTTCCTAGTCAGAAACCATGATAGATTTATCAGGATCTAGTATGAATTCCAAGGAAAAGCCATACAATAAATATTTATTAAATTCCTCAAATGGGCAGAATCATATGAGATTCAGCCCTGCATCCCAATTAAAAAATCTAGCTGCTTCACTAAAGCATTCATTTTCCTCTGACTGCTTTCTCAGAGAAGTTTAAACTCTAAATCCCTGAGAAATTTCATGAGAATTGGCTATGTCATCACCTCTTCTAATATAACTTATTAAGTTCAGTTTCTTAGTCATATATTCTTAAAGGGTAAGAATGGAGAATTCATTTCAATTCAGCATTTATTTAGTTTCTACAATGTATATTTCACTGTGTAAAATGGCAAATCAATTGAAGCTTTTGATAAAAAACTAAAATGGCATGAATGAAGAAATTTGGGGGAAAGTTTAATTTAATATCCACTCAGTGAAGTTACATTTTATTAAAAGTTTTACATAGCCTAAAAATTGACATTGGCAAATTTTGATATAAAAATTTCCTCTCTCCCAGATTAGGTACATAATGATTATTTCCTGGATTTTTATACTCTCTGCTCCTCTGTATACTAAAAATATTTAATGCACCAAGTTCTTACAAAAAAAAAAATAAAGAAAAGAATGTGGGGTAATTGTGGTGATGGTAGATTAACAAGTGTTTGGAATCATTCAGAAATCAGTGTTTTGGGGGAGGGAGGTGTGAATCAGGAGAAAATTGCGTTTCCACAATTGAAAGGAGTCAGGTATCTTCCCCTTCCCTGTCCCCTGACTTAAATGATTATTTGATAGTTGTTTTTGTTCAGTTGTTTCAGTTATGTCTGACTTTTTGTGACTCCATTGGGGGTTTTGATAGATGTGACCCCAAAGAAATGTATGTTTAATTAGAGAAACGTATGTGAACCTTGAACATGTGGTCAAACATTAAAAAAATGCCCTTTTGTTTCTAACCTGCTCATGTCAACTTCTTGCTAAAATGTGGAAACACTTATTTGTATGAATGTGTATATGTACAAGTATGTAATTTTAAAAAAGATGAGCATAGGAATATGTTGTCATCATTAAAGCCCATAGTTTGAATATCTTGTGTTATATAACCTGAAATTAGCCCTTTCATTAAAGGGAAAGAATGATTTATTCAGTGATCAAGGGACAATGACTCAATTACTCACGAGTATCTAGACATTCTCTCTAGGCTTTCATTATGTAGTGAGGCCCTATTCAGCAAGAAATTCAATCTACTAGTTATCAGATTATTGGTCAATGCAATTTAGTATAATAATTTTTTTCCTCATTTTGAATTACAGTAATAGGAAAGTATTTGTCAAGTGGTTAACCTTGGTTTGCTTTTGTGAGTCTCTCTATCTGAGGAGGAGTGAATTTGATTAGTTTTTCATCCTTTCCATTTAAACTTCCTCAAGGTAAAAAAATCACATAGCATCTTTATATTTTTATAATAACACCTTTCATCCTAAGATTTCAAAGTAAAAACACTGAATTGTAAACCACACAATATTCTGAAGGAGTAGGTAGTCCGTATTGGTGTCAGCCAAGCTAATTCTCAGAGGAAGGAACTGAGACATGGAGAAGATTTAAAGCCACATGGGACATTTTTATGAAAAAACTCATTTTTATACAAAGGTATTTTTCTAAGCATTATTTAGTTCTTCTGTGATTTTCTTTTTTTAATTGTGTATTCCTGAGACATGCATAAATCATTTTGAAAATCATATTTTCCTATTGATTTCATAATTTCAAGACACTATTTATATTCATTACTGATTGTCCTTCCACTATCAGTGGCTTCTAACCTCTTAACTATTTTCTCTCCTCTCCAACCTAAGTAATCCTCTGAAATTGACAAGGATGGCTAAATTAAAATGTGCAGAAGGCAACAGATGAGAGGGAGTTTCTATTGAAAGTAGTACTTATGAAGGTAGTGTGGTTTGGCAAAAAGAGTGCTCACAGAAGGCTTGGATTCAAATTCTAACTCTGACATTTGTTATCTTTATTACATCCATATAAATTTAGAAACATGTGTGTGTACATATAAATATATATATACAAAATTTACATATATATATATATATATATATATATATATATATATACATATACACACACACACACACACAGTCCTAACAAGTTTCATAATCTGTATACACACACGTACACAAACAGCTGTAATCAGTCTCCTGAAATTCTTAGTGGATCTTGATGTCCTCATGCTTCTAAAACTCAACTTGTCTATAATGGAAGAATTTATAGTGGGCCCCAAACCATCCCTTCTCCATTTATTTTCTCTATTGAAGACATGTCCTTCTTTCCAGGCACCCAGGTTTGCAACCTTAGAGTGATCCTTGATTTTTCCTATCCATTATTTCCCCTTGTCCAATGAATTGTCAAACCTTATTCATTCTATCTACACAACATCTTTCACATCTATTGCCTCACTTCTGTTCACACAAGCACTGCCCTAGTTCAGACCCTTATCAATTCTTAACTATTTACAATATCATCATAAATACATTTTATGAATTTTGAAATAAAGAAAAGACTACTATTAAACTGTTTTTATACTGATCTTTCTTTTGCTTCAATCAGATTTTCCCTTTTGTAAACTTTTTTGTGAACTTGTTTGCTTTGGCCTGTTCCCTTAAAAGAAACAAATAGGATGTGTAGACAAAAACACCTAAAATGAATGATGAGTTCAAAACCAGATATCAAAGGAATTCTATTAATCCTGTGTTTATCCTTATCTAATGAATTCATGATCCATGTGTTCAAAGGTAGTTATCTGCTCACCCTATGTTGTACTTGTATAAGCCTCCCTTTGTTTTTGTAAGTATGGAGTAGAAAAGACTCTATTCTACTCAGGTCATGGGGACTCTTTGGAGAAGTCTGAAAGAAACCAGTTTTCGTGATTGATATTAGAAATGTACTTCCCAGAAGTAAATAAAGATTGGCAACCAAAGGGGACAGGAAGGGGGAAAAAATCACATATATCTATGTGTCTTTGCATTATAATGAGTGTTCCAATGATGAGTTGTTTGCTAATAATAGATTTTGTGTTTAGATTAGCAGTGGACATTACTGTTCTTTCTTTCTCAGTATCCAGAACCAGAGTGGTATAACTCTTAGCATTAATAAAAAAACTCCCAGGTCTATTATAACTTTTTTTTTTCCCCATTGAATATTGAAAGACTCAGTCAAAAAGTTAAATTACTATGAATAAAAAAATCGTACTGATGTGTATATAAATATGATCAATCATTTGTAAATATTTCTAAGATATCCACTATGCATGTTTGTAATGGTTATGGAATTTGAAGGTCTTCCATGCCCCCTTGAACTTGCTGATATAACAGGACGGGGTGGGGCAAGAGGAAGCCAGAGCCAAACAAGAGTCAGCGCAGTGGTAACTGGAAGCAGTAGCTGCGGCAGCAGCTGCAGCACTAATTCCTCTTTTTTTGGGCCAGCCAGAATTTCTGCTAAAGACTCCTACTAAGGACTGCCAGGGATGTGAACTGCAGAGGCGTGGAGCTGCTGGGAAGAAGCTGCTTGGACGCTGAGCAGTTGCCAAGAGTGAGGAGAAGAGAATATTTGCCTGAGGTAGCCTGTCCTGTTTTGAAGGCTTGAGAACGTGGGTGTATACTACATTAACTACATGTACCAACTTTATAACTACTGTGATGACTTTGATTTTCTGGTTTGGGGACTCAATGCTCTCGTATTTGAATAAATGTTTTAGCTATATTTCTCATGTAGAGAGCCTGTTACATTTTGTAATTAATAACCATATCAGCATATTTATAGTTACTGTAGGCATTGTGAATACTGCATTGTTGATACAGTGTTTAAAGGTACCAGATACAAGGTAGACAAATAAAAAAGAAAACCTCTATGCTAGAGGCCAGAGACCTCAGTCCAAGGACAACTTCAATGCTGACGTGACTCTCTT
>CM053592.1:96699974-96744575 GCA_028646515.1 Pseudochirops corinnae | reverse complement strand
ATCTAGGGTTTGGTTGCAGTTCTTACTTTGCTTCTTATGCTTATTCTTACTCATGTTTCCTCAGTCCCTGATTTTTTTTTTTAATCTCTGTGGGGCTCTGCTTCCAGAAGGGAAAGCTTTGTCCCAAATCACTGGGGTCCTCCCAGCTGCCATAGCTCTCAGGAAGGTGCTGGGACCCTTTCTACTTACCTCCAGCTCACTGGATAATGAAGACTCCAAGACCGAGTCCCAAGACAGCTATCCAGATCCAGGCCGCTCAACGCGAGAGCACTGGCCTTCAGAACAATCACTTAGTCCCCCTGCTGTCTGCAGGCCGCAGGCAGGAAGCTGCAATGAAGAGGCGGGTGCATAACCTCTGCTTTTTGCTTTTCTGCTCTGGAGGCCTTTCGGCTGGACTGCTTTTCTCTCCTAATTTTGCAATTCCCACTGACCTAGTTCTCAACACTGCTTGCAGCTGCTGCTAATCTGCTCACCACTACTCTCATCTGGCCGCCACCGGGGCACAGCAGTGGCTTCAGGCCAGGCTGGTTTTGGTTCGCAGTGCTGATATTGTTCCTCATAGCCGAGTTGACTTTAGTGGGAAGTATTTTTGTGTGCATTTTGAAATTCTAGGATTGGTTTAGAGTCCTATTTTATGGGTATTTTGGGGTGGCTATGTGGGAGCTGCAATATGTTGCTGCTGCTATGCCGCCATCTTGGCTCTGCCCCATTATTCAGTAATTCAATAGCAAGCTCTAATTAAATTTCTATTATGTGCAAAGTATCATATCAGATAGTGAATATTCAAAGACAAACAATGATGAGGTTGGCAAAGGATCTTAGGAGGTTGGAACATTGAACCAAACCTAGTAATGTAACATTTAATAGGTACAAAATGTACTGTCCTATACTTGAGTTTAAAAAAAAATCAGTTTAACAAGTAGAATATAAGGCAGTTATAAGGAGAAATCAGATATCTTAAAAAAGAAAACCTCCAAATTTTAGTGGACTGCAACTTCATGTAATTCAACAAGAGAATACAACTAACGAAAATACTATTCCAACTTTATGCTGAATTAATAAATCAGAGAGGTAAGAGGTCCTTTATATACCCTATATTGGTGAATCTAGATCTATAGTAGTTTGTTTAGAAATATTTGCCATATTTTAGGAAAACCAATAATATATTGGAGACTGATTAAAAGAAAGGAAACAGAGTAGTGAGGATGAGGTAAAGGAACTGGGTTTGCTTATTCTGTACAAGAGAAAGCTAGGTGGTTACAGACATACAATTTTCTCATATTTGAAAGGTTGATAAATAGAAGAGAGAAGACACTTGTTACAGTTGGCTCCAAAGAACAGAATGAGGAACGATGAGTACAGGTTTCAAAACACCAAGTTGAAGTTTGAAGTAAGGACATACTTTTCTCCTAAAGGAAGAAATTTTGTCTAACTGTAAGCACACAAGGCTTTTGTCTACACTACTCATTTCTGTGTGTGTGTGTGTCTGTGGTGTGAAAACAAGACTAGACTTGGGGTCAAAAGACCTGAAGTAGAATCTCACTTTTCATAGCATGTTATGGTGGATGTTTCTTTGTTTTCTATGTTTGACTTTTCAGTTTCCTCATCCTTGAAATAGGGATGGTAATGGGCTAAATACGTGTAAGATAACACTTACACTGAACCTTGAAGGATAGATAGTATTTTAACAGGGAGAGATTGAAGGAAGAATAACTTCAGATTTAAAAAGTAATATGAACAAAGGCAAGAAATTCGGACAAAAGTGAATATTCTATTTTTACTAGCATGTAATGAGAGAATGGAAGTAGTATGAAATATGACTAGAATACTAAGTTAGAACTAGTGCCCTGGATGACAGGTCAAGTAGTTTGAGTTCATTTAATAGTGAGCCATTTGGAGCTTTTTGAAAAATGGGTTTTACAAACTATAAGCAGCTTTTTAAATGTGCATTCTTTATTTTTAATATTACAAAACCAACAAAAGTATAAGCATATTTGGATGAACTCCTTCACTAGAACACTGGGTTGTTTCTTCCTTTGTTTATTTATTTTCTTCGTTCTTCCTTTATTTCTCTTCTTCTTCTGTCCTTCCTGCCTTTGTTTTCCTCTTTCTTTCTTTCTTTCTTTCTTTCTCTCTCTCTCTCTCTGTCTCTTTCAACTTTCTTCCTTTTTTTTTTAAGCAACAGGATTCTTTTATTTTTTTTTAAATACTAAACTTTTTTTATCCTGTCACCCCCACCCCTGCTTAAAGAGAATGCAATAAAAACAAGACATATTAAAATATGTATAGTCATACAAAACAAATTTCCCATTAAACATTCTCTCCCCAGCTGCCCCCTCCAAAAAGAAAAAGAAAAATTATGCTTTAGCCCAACGGTTCTCACCCTGTGGGTAACGACTGCTTTGGGGGTCAAATGACACTTTCACAGGGGTCACTGAGGTCACCTAAGACCATCGGAAAACACATATTTCCAGTGGTCTTAGGAACCAAGACACCACTCCTCTATCCATCTCCAGGAGGTTCCACCCACATGCAGATACACCCATGTATGAGTATTAAAGGATCTGAGCATTAGGAAGGTTGAGAACCACTGCTTTAGCCTATACTTTGAGTCTATCAGTTCTCTATCTGGAAGTGGATAGCATGTTTCCTCATAAGTCCTTTGGAATTATAATGGGCCATTATGTGGATCTGCATTATTTTTAAATTATCTCTCCTGGATCTATTTTCCAGTTTTGTGTCTCTTCCAATTAGATACTTCACATTGTCTTCTATTTTTTTTTCATTTTTTTAGTTCTGCTTTACAGTTTCTTGATTTTTCATAGAGTAATTAGCTTCTATTTGTTCCATTCTAATTTTGAAGGAATTATTTTTTTCAGTGAGTTTTTCAACCTCCTTTTCCATTTGGCCCCTTCAGCTTTTTAAGGCCTTCTTCTCCTCATTGACTTTCTGGATCTCTTTGGTCATTTGGGTTAATCTATCTTTCAATGTTTTATTTTCTTTAGTCTTATTTTGGGGGTCTCCTTTGAACAAATTGTTGACTTGCATCATTCTTATTTTTTTTTTCAATATTTCCTCTACTTCTCTTACTTGATTTTCAATTTTTTTTGTTGTTGTTCTTCCATGACCTGTGAATCACATTCTTCTTGGAGCCTTTTGATGTAGGAGCTTGGACTTTGTTGTCTTCTTCTGGTTGTATATTTAGATCTTCTTTGTCAAAAAAGTTTGATTCTATAGACTGAGTTTTCATACTGTATACTCATCTTCCCAGTCAAACACTTGACTTTCTACTCTTTGTCAAGGTAGGACTCTGCTTCTGGGGGGAAGGGTTGTACTATTCTAGACCTAGGGGCTTTGTATCAGCTACTTGATCTCCTACCATCTGTGGGCCCAGAACTCTGGAAGTAGCCTTTGTTACTGCTGCTGTTGCTGCTGCTGCTGCTGCTGCTGCTGCCACCACCTCTATGACCCTGGGGCTGGTGCCAGACCCCAGTCAGATTGTGCTCGTCTTTCACCCAGGTACCACAGAGATTTCCCACTGAACCTTTATGTAGTCTTTGCCAATTTTGAGTTGAGAAGCCTGGAAACTGCCATAGCAGCCAGTGATTCAGTTCCATGAGGCCTGCTCTGGCCAGTGTGTCCCACTCCGGACTGAGTTCCACTCCCAGTTTGGTGGAATATACCATTCATATTGGCCTTCTACACTGTCTTTGTTTGGAGATTGAGTTTCACTCTTGTATTTTGTGGGTTTCTGTAGCCCTATAATTTGTTTAGAGTAATTTTTTTTACACATATTTAGAGGGCTTTGGGGAAGAGCTCAAGCAAATTCCTGCTCTTATTCTACCATTTTGGCTCCACCCCTGATTGGCATTTTTAAGTCTTTTAAAGTTGGTTAACTTTGAAATATTGCTTTTCCTGCTTAGGTTTTTATCAAGGTTCTGTTCATTTCATTTGACATTATTTTAAACATGTCTTGATAGGTTTTCTGAAACTGTTTTCTTCATCATTTATTAAAGAGCAAGACAGTTCCATCACATTCATATACCACCAGTTGTTCAGTTATTTTCCAGTTGATGGGGCACCCTCCAGTTTCCAGTTCTTTGCCAACACAAAGATGTTTATACACACACACACACACACATACATATATACATATATAAACTTATATATACATATATATGTGTATATATATGTGTGTATATATATATGTGTGTGTGTGTGTGTGTGTGTGTGTGTGTATCTGAGTCATTTTCCTCTTTCTTTAATTTCCTTGGTAGAAATATTTCTGGAGCACAATTCCAAATTGCTTTTCAGAATGCTTAGACTATTTTCACAGTTTTACCAAATGTACTTGTTTTCTTTTATGTAAATTACACTTGTCATTGTCCTTTTTTGTCGTATTAGTTAATCTGATGAGTGTGAAATGGTACTTCAGAGTGGTTTTAATTTGCATTTCTCTGTTACTGATTGTGAGCTTTTGTCTTGTATCTATTGGTATATTTGATTTTTAGATCTGGAAACAGATCTATAAGGTCTATATCCTTATAAGATCTAAAAGGTATATATCCTTATAAGATCTAAAAGGTCTATATCCTTTGACCATTTATTAATTAGGGGATATCCTTTTCTTGTAATTTTTTTTTCTAATTTATCTAGATATTTATACTATTATATATAATTTTTTACATCAAAATACATTAGGTAAGTTGATCTATAGTTTTCTTTGTTTGAAATCTCCTTGGAACTTTGGGTTCTTAAAAAGAGAGTAAAATAGAAAGTCTTGAATTTTTATCAGATGGAATGTTTGTCTTTATGAGTCCAGTGACATTTGTGTATATCATATAACTAAGCAAAGAAGACTGACCAATGTCTGATTTTTTTTTCAGCTGTAGCAACTTCAAACTCAGTCTTCTAAAGTTTAGTGATTTATGACATGATTTATGACAAAAGAAGGAAGTACAAACAAGGAAATTGCAGATATTAGAAGTATTGATTCATGATTATACCTCATTGTGGAATAGAGTAGTTCCTTTGGTAGATTGCCCTTTGAAAGATGGAATAACAATCACCTAGAAGTAATACCATTTGCATATGCAAACAACTAAGCTGAATAGCTATAAAATGCCTATCAAAATTTAATATTAAATTTTAAACATGTAAAGATTTTGTGGGTACAGTCCAGAAATATTTAGGTAAGTATAGGAAGATAGCATTGTCTTCCATAAGAGGAGAAAGTGGAAAGAAAAAAAAATGCATGATAACTTGTATTATCTAGAAACACATTGCTTGTGATTATGAATAATTTGCAAAATAAATAGAGGCCAAACTTTGGATTAAGCCAGTGTGGTATACAAGAATGTTTTCCAATGAAGACTCATTGCTTTGGGATGCAAAAAACAAAAAAAAAAAGAATAACTTTGGAGAGGTGGCTTTTAGCTGCTCGCCAGCTTGTTCCCAAAGCACTAGAGTAGCCAAGAACTGTTTTGCCTAAATGAAACAGAATATCTATTTTAGTTCAGGGTAAAGAATATCTTCCTAATGATTAAAGCTATTTTTACAATTCTCAATTTTTAATTCAATTTAATTAATTAATTAATTTTTGAAGTTTTCAATTTTAATGAAATGGACAGTCTGGGGAGGTAGTGTATTTTCTGTCATAGTAGTTCTGCAAAAGAAGAATGAAAAATCACTTCTTCAGGATTTTGTACATGAAATTCATGGTTTATACTTGCTCTAGCTTAATAAAGTGTAACACCATGCACAGGCAGATTCCCAAAAAGAATTCTACTGTGAACCACTTTTAAGGTTCAGATTATACAGTATAGTGAACACTCCATTTATTCCATTACAAATCAAGGCAAACCTTCACAATATATCACAATATAATATTCACAACATTACATCTTATCACAGAAAATCACAATATAGTGTTCACAACAGCTTAACATCAGAATGGCCACACAGTTTTCACTACAGTGGCCACAGTATTTTGAACAAAGAACAAAAGAATAATCATCTTGTTTCCTTAAGGGGGAAGGGGAGTAGGAAACCCTTCTTACTTAATCATTCAGCCATTTCACAACAAATTAATACTTAATCATTCAATTAATTCACAATACAGTAATCAATATTTAATCATTCAATCAATCAATCCTCCACTCATGAGCAACTATAAGTTAACTTAGTCACTTATCCAGATTCACAGTTACTAAGTATCGTTAATCACAAGATAAAATCATTAGAAAATTACACAAACCCTCCACCTGTTTTTGTCTAGTAAACTCATTCAATATCCAAGGAGAGGCCTTTTCTTCATCTTGACTGGGGGGGAGGGGTGTCTCTCAGATTCCCTGGATCCCCTTCCATGCTCCCAGCTCCTACCTGAATTCACCAAATGGTCACCTGGATTCAGGGGCAGACAGCTCCCAGGTCCTCATCCAGTCTTCAGAGGTAGACAGCTCCAAGGTCCTTGTCCAGTCCTCCAGGAAGTCCCTGGCACACACCAAAGTTCACAGGGTCCTACACATCTCAAATCCTTCATCATTTCTGTTCTCATGAACTCAAAGATCAGCCAAGCCATGAACCAATAAAGACTTATCCTGGTCATGCTTTTTCAGTCCTCCAGCAGTTCAGCTGACCCTAGGACCCAGGAGAAATCTCAGCCTTCCAGGATGCCTTCCAGGTAAGCCCTCTCAGCCTTCCAGGAGACCTTTCAGGAAAGCCCTTTCAGTCTTCCATATGGTCTTCAGCAAAATCTGGTCTCAGGAAAACTCCAACTCAGCCTACAGATGCTGGGAGAGAAGCTCTCTCTCTCTCTCTCTCTCTCTCTCTCTCTCTCTCTCTCTCTCTCTCTCACTCTCTCTCTCTCCTGTCTCAAGAAAACTCCAACTCAGTCCAGCATCCCAGGTCCCAGATGCTGGGACAATCCTGCTTCCTCCAACAGGAGCCACCAGGAAGAAAATTCCCAATTCTGATTCTCTGTCTCTGGAATTCTTCTTACATACACACACTGGCCTTCTGTCTCAGCCAAGCCCTCCCTGTAACAGGGGACTTCACACCCTCTCAACAGGAGAAAGAGCTCACACCTTCCATACTTAGCCCTAAGTTACTAAAGGCTAAATATCTGCTATATTGATTACTGTTACATAAAGTTATCATCATCAGAGTTAAATCTTAGTAAAGTTAGTTTGTTTAAGCATACTTCTAATTCTGTTGATATGATCATAGAATCACAGATTTAATTTTAGAATCTCAAAGGCTATCTTGTCCACACCCCTCTTTTTACAGAGCAAGACATGGAAGCCAGGGAATTTATGTGACTTGCCCATGATCATGGGTAGTAAGCATTATAGATGACATTTAAACTTAGAATTTCTGACTCAAAATGCAACAAACACTCTACTGTTCCATTTCTATCCCTGTGCAATTGGAACTGTCCAATTCCTTTGATCTTATCCTTTGTCTCCTCTCACTCAAAATCCTTCTCATTTACAAAACCTTCTTTTAAATCAGCTATAAATGGACAATTACAACTTAAACTTAGAGACAGTCACAACCTAATCAGGGATCATAATCATGAGTTAAAGGAGTGCAATGAATAAAATTTGGATGGAGAAAAACTTTAAGTAGCAATAATCAATGGGAAAGACACTTTTAGAAACTTTCCAGTGCTACTTATATCAATATTTCAATAGTTGTTGCCCTTTATTATCAGAGGACCAAAATGACATCAATAAGTTGGAGTTAAGGTATAATGTGTCTGACTGTGGCTGATTAGATCAATGTGAGTCTAGAAAGCTCTACCACAATTTGAAGACAAATAGTGCATATGGACATTGAGGTGGACATGTCTCTAAATTTATGCATTTCATGTTTCTTTTGAGTTATTGTGCCTTCTTTGATGCAAGCATGCAATGCTGGGTGGTCCTTTGCCAGTGTCTCTGGCATTGTTCAGCTGATTCCCCAATTCTACAGGCAGACCTTGAGAAAGTCCTTGTATCTCTTCTTCTGCCCACAACTTCAGTACTGGCCTCTGGTTGTTCTCTGTGAAAGTCTTTTAGGTAAATGTAAGTTTGGTATTCAGAAAATGTCGCCAAGGCATTGGAATTGCACTCTTTGGAGTAGACTTTGAATACTTGGCAGTTTAGCATGAGAAAGAACCTCACTGACCAGTAATTTATCTTGCCCGGTGATCACAATCTTTCTCTGACAATTCAAATGGAAATCACTAAGTTTCCTGGAATGGTGCCAGTATATTGTTGTAATGATAATGAAGATTTAAAGATGTTCCCTGCCCCTTGTATTATCAATCAAACAAGTACTTAGCACCTTGTTTCAAGTTCATGATTGTATCAAGTATTTATATCCAGAAATTATAAATTCCAGAGTGGGAGGAACTTGCTGATGTAATAGGAAGGGGGGAACAGGGAAGAGCTAAAACCATATATAAGGAAAAGCCCAAGCTAGAGAGCCAGAATTGCTGAAAGAAAGTGAACTGCTATGATCTTAAGAACTGCTACAAATTGCGAATAGAATGGAGAACAGAACTTGTGGTGGCATAATGGAGAAACAAGAACTAAACTAAGAAACAAGAAGAACTGAGAAGAAAATTGAGAAGAACTGAGAAATGTGAATAGAAGAGAACTGGGAGGAAGCATGACTGTGGTGTCGGTACTTCATCTGTTTTGATGTTACTTCGTCAGATTTGTCTGTTGATAGAGGACATCGCTGTTGTTACAGAAGACCTGGGACTTTGCTGCAGGTTCAGAAGCCCCAAGAGAGCATTTCCTTGTTGCATATTTACCAAAATCCTGCAGGAAGGTCTTACTGATGGTTTCAGAGGACCTGGGACTATATTGATGATTTGTGTTTATTTCTCAGATCTTGTTTTTCAGTCTGTTGATTTCACAAGCAAAAAGTGAATTGATGAGGATTACAGCAATGTGTATGAATGTTAGTGTGGCTTTGTTAAGCTTTGTCTTCCCAAGAACAGAAACTGTGAAGTACTGGAGGTGGAGTAGACACTGTGAGCTTCACTATGGAACAGGAACTGCACAAGGGGCTGGACAAGGAACAGAGAGCTGTCAGCCTTTGAACTCAGGTAACAGTTGGGTAGATTTGGGCAGGAGCTGGGATCATGGAAGAGGAACCATGGAATCTGAGAGCCAGCTTCAAGTCAAGATGAAAAGACTTCCCCTTGGATATTTAATGCAAACTGAGAAGGTCATGATTTACTCTGGTCTAAGGGTGGAGAACTCTGTACTCTATATCCTGTACCTTTTCAAGATGATTAAATTAAAGATGATTGGAAACTAATCTCCAATTAAGAAGAAACAAGACTTTTTGACTGAGAGATTAACACAATGTGACCTAGGGGTAGAGAACTTCAACCTTTGTACTTTGTGTCCATTAAGGTGACAAGCCTCCTTAAGGATGATTGCATTAAGTATTTGCTAAATGGTTGAGTTACTAAGTGGCTGTACTTTGCTGAGAAATATGTGACTACTTTGGTGAAACTATGTAGCCATTTTAGTGATAAGTTATTATATCATAACATTGTGAATTCTGTACTTTGATTTCTGTCAATGTTTTGGCTTAGATTATTATGAAATGAATAGAGAGTTCACTATACTATGTAATCACAATCTTGAAGTTGTTAACAGCAGCAGTCCTCTGGAAAGCTGCTAGTGCATGGCTTTACAACTGTCTAGGTTTTACAGGCATACAACAATGAGGTCAGCATAATGGTTCTCTATACCATCAGTTTGATAGGCAATCTAATACCTCTTCTCTCTCATACTTTTCTTCAGAGCCTCCCAAACAATGAGCTGACTGGCAATGTGTGCATCATGTTCTTCATCATGTGCAGATTCCTGGAAAGTATACTGCAAAGGTAAGTGAACTTATCCATAGCATTCAGTATTTCTCCATTTGCTATATCTAATAGTTCCACATATGAATGGTATGGTGCTGACTGGTGGAAAAACCTCCATTTTCTTGGTATTTATCATTAGGCCACAATTAGCACAAGTAGCAGAGAACTGACGCCAACTTTATTGCATCTTGGCCCCTAATGCTACATGGAATGAAAAATCATCTGCAAACAAACAAAATTATGTACCAACTCTCTTCCAATTTAGTCTTCACTTGTAGCTCTTTCAAGTTAAATCATTTACTTTTAGTGTGGTAGTTAATCTTGATGCTGTTTTAATCCTCCTTTAAGGCATCTGAGAATATAGCTGAAAATTACTGCTAAAACCATGAGAGCAAGCACACAGTCCTGCTTCATTCCATTGGTGACTGGGAAGATATGAGAGCATCATCCATTATCCAGAATTTGCACAAGTATGTCATTGTGAAACATCCCAACAACTCCAGGGAAAATGTCAGGAGCAGAGCAGAGGTCTATGTACAATTTTCATTGATCTTCTCAAGGCCTTTGCTACTATTATTTGTGAGGGTTTGTCAAAATTATGACCAAATTTGGCTGCCTGGAGAAGTTTATCAATATTAAAAGTTCAATAATCACTTGATCTTTGATAAAATCATTATTAATACTCCCTCCAATTGTACTCATTGAAGCCCATTGCCACTTTCTTATTCAATATGATTAAATCATTTATAGACGATCTACCCAGTAGTCTATAGACCTCTATGAATATCAGTGAGGAAATTGGGCTATCTTGTGCACTAGATTTTATTTTCCCAAGTATTTATTTACTGGATGATAATTCTTCTGTCATTTTTTACTTGCATATCAGCTTTGTTAATAAGCTGCAGCCTACTCACACCCACAAAGGATTTTTTCCATTACCTTTTGGGTCACTAGCAATTTTGATTATTCAAAATTGTGTTCATTGAGTCATCAAAACACATATCACAGTCACTGTACTTTTCTGCTTTTGAATCTCTTTTTTCTTCTGTGTAAAGGTCACTTGCAGATTTACCACCAACTTACAAACTCAAATCCAGTCCACAATGTTTTATGACAGTCCAGGAACTAATAGAAACATAGTATTTCTAATGAGGGAGGTAATAGTCATGCTATACTCTGTCTCAGTCAGATTCTTTCTTTCTTTCTTTTTTTTTTTTTGGCTTTTTGGAGGGGCAATTGAGGTTAAGTGACTTGCCCAAGGTCACACAGATAGTAAGTGTGTTAAATGTCTGAGGCCAGATTTCAACTCAGGTCCTCCTGAGCACCTGGCTGGAGCTATATTCATTGTGCCACCTAGCCTCCCTATAGTCAGTTTCATCTAATTTTTGGCACTCTATCTTAGGTAGGTTGTTGAGAAATAGAAATATATGTTATAAGAGTTTGGTGATCAATCAGGGTGACAAGATTATACAATACTGTGTTATATAAAAATTGGTAAAGATTGAAGATACATAGTCTTGAGAAAAGATGATGGTGGTGTTTGAGAGTGGTGAGTATGATTATTATGTTTAAATACTGAATATTTATAATGTGAATGATGAATTATTGGCAGCTTGGTAGAACAGTATTTGGCTTCAGAAACTTACTAGTTGTGTGATCCTAGAGAAGTCACTTAACAGCTTTCTCCCTCAATGTCTTCATTTGAAAAATAGGGATAATAATACCTCCTTCCCAAAGTTTTGGTGAGGATTATTTGGGAAAGTATTTGTAAAGTATATAGCACAGTGGCTGACACATAGTGAGAGATTAATAAATTCTTATTTCCTTTCTTATTTCCTTTCTTCCTTCGCTTGTCCCAAGTGGAGAAAATAATTAGTCATATGTGGCAGGAATTAACAAGACAGCTTTCAACTTAGTCAAGTCAAATACTTCATAACAATTAGTACTACCTGAAAGGAGAATGAGCTGCCTCAAGATGTGATGGTTCCCTGCACTGGAAGTCTTCAAACTAATTTGGCAGCATGATTTGTCAAGGATGTTGCAGAAAGTCATAGGATCATAGATTTAGAGCCTGAAAAGACTCTATATGCTAGCCAATCAAATCCCCTCATTTTGAGTATGAAAATACTCAGGTCTAGAGAGATGAAGTGACTTGTTTGAAGCCATATAATAGTAGAGTCAGAATTTAAAACCATATGATAAGATAGATTTATAACTATAAGGCACCTTAGAAATCATCGTCTAAAGTGCTCATTTTACAAATGAGGAAACTGAGGCCTAGAAGTTAATCGTTTTTCAAAGGTCATACATACAGACAATATGTGTATGGAGATTATAATTCCATGTCTTAACTGCCTTCAAATATAATGCTTCTGCTCACTATGATAACACACTACGACAAATGCCCCCGTAATGCTAAATCTATTTATCTTTTCATTGTCTTATGTGACCTTCCTATACCACATCAATATAATTCTATATTTAAATCCTAAATTTTGAATATCTCTGTCTCATAATCAAATTAGTACTATTCTTTGTGAATTTCAAATGAAGATATTCTTTTTTTTAATTAATTAATTTTATTTTAGTTTACAATATTCAGTTGCACAATCCCTTGACTTTCAAATGAGGATATTCTTATAGAAGCCAGAGCTGTTCATGGCTCAACATCAAGTCAATTCCTTTTTATGGATTTTGAAAATGTTTAAATCTGTATTAATTCAAGTTTTTAATGAAATCTGTCATGGAATATGCACTAATGGTGGGGGATGCTCTTTTTATGCATCATCCATCATGATATATTTATTTTATTTGAGTTGAAAGTGCCTCCGACAGATCTCAGCTAATAAATACATATAAGCACTCTTAGCTTGGCCATAGCCTGTGTCAGGGGCAGTGTTACATGGAGAAAGTGTGACGATGATCTTAAATGGAAACTGCCCTCAATTCTGGTTTCAAGAGAAGGCAGGAGTAGATGATCCTTAAAGTCCCTTGGAACTCTTCTGTGATTGTTATACTTGAATAGGAAGTCCTAAGCTAGCATCTGAGAATCAAGCTAATCTTATAACTTGTCCTGCATCAATCCTGTATCTGTGTTCCAATAATTGAGTTCTATATCAACTTTATACCTACGAATGTCTTGTCTTTGCATTCCAGTTATTTCCTTGCTGACCTGATATGCCATGGACTGCATGCCCATTACAATTCAACATGATAAATAACTGTTTCCTCTACTTGCTGGACTTGCAATCTCTTATCTTCCTTTTATATGTATATTTTTTAATGATGAGTGTTTTATTTTTCTCTTCATCCTATCTATTTTTCCCCATCAAGAAAAAGAGAAAAAGCAGTAATAAACATCCTTGGAATTACTTTGCATCAAATAAATCAATTCCCCACTTTATCCATATCCACAAATATGTCTCATTCTACATGTTGAATACACCACTTATTGTCAGGATATGAGTAATTCATGATAAATAGAACTCTGGACTCAGGATGATTTTTCATTATGGTGATCAGAAATTTTATGTCTTTCAAACCAGTTTCTTTTTACGATGCTATTGTAAATATTTAAATGGTTCCAATAACTTCACTCCTCATTAGATCAAAATTATTAATCTTCTCATGTTTCTCTGAAATTGTTCCTTTCTATATTTCTTATGGTACATTCGACCATAGGTAGTGAATAGCTACTAAAAATAATTTTATTTGTATTATTTTAGTGAAGACTACCCTTAATATGTACATAAAATGGAGAAGGCTCTAATTAATTGGGGGTGTGTGTGAGGAAACAAATTCCTGAGCAATTAGAGATTTATAAGAGTAGAATAAGTTGCTTTTTGGAGCTGCTTAATTGAGGTATTCCAGGTTAGGCTGCACTGACCACTTGGTGGGGATGTAAGGAGATTTTTATTTAAACATGGATTTCATTTTTTGGTTTCTGAGATCCATCCAGTTCTGAGATCCTGTGACTCAGTGCAGTATCTTTCCCAGGTATTTTACTCTCTATCAATATTTCTTAGAAGATAAATATTTTACTTTGCTTTGTTTTTACTTCAAAGAGAAGATAAACTATACATGATTGCACGCCACCATGGGGGGGGGGGAAGGGAGGGGAGAAAATCTGAAACTCAAGTGATTGTGGAACTGAATCTTGTAAATTAAAAGTAAATGAGTAAATAAACAAATAAATAAATAAATAAAAAAACAAAGAGAAGATAAAAAAAAAGAAAATGTTGAAATCATTAAAAACTATGGATAATACTAAATAATAGTGTTATTGCCATGTTTTCTGTTTTGTCTTCTAATTGATGTTATTTGATTACCTAATTTTATTTTTCAACGAAATGAGGAAACATTATAATTGTTATCTGTGTTTTGGTTCATATCATTTTTTTTTCTATTAACCAGAACCATCAGCAGGATCTTCTGATTTGCAACCTTATGGATCTTTTTGTGTCTTATAAAATGTTCAGATCCTAGAAATTTTATTTTTATTTACTTTTCAATGGAATATTTTGCATTAGCGAACCAATGTGTTTGTGTATGGAAGGTAGAAACAAAACTTGACATCTCACTTTCTTCAGCACTCTAAATGCTCCCCTTTGGAGTGTAGAAGCAAGAAAGAAAGCTAAACTACTTCATTACATTCACAATCCAAGTAAAAACTACCATTTATCTCACCTCTATACTGTGGATCTCCTGGGAGGATCTGGCCCTACAGCTAGAATCCAGTAAATGTGTAAGTGTAAATGTTTTCTTTCCCATTACCCTCACACTTATTTACAGACTGTCAGGAACAACTGCTGCTGTTATCTGAATAAAGCCATTTCTTTGCTCATGCAGAGCCATAACACAGGCCAGCTGGGCTGCCTCAGAGTAGCTTGTTATCAGCCTTTATAAGTGAGGGTGAAAAAAAAAGATGCATGACAATGATAAACATTGCACTTTGACAGATTTACAAGATGCCCATAGCTTGTGGTCAGAAACGTCTATTCTGGTTTGCTTCTGAACAAACAGAGACATGATATAGCCCAGAGGTGTGCTAGCAGCAGCTTTAGAATGACCAACTGTTTCTGATAAATGGCCACACCTCCTTTTGTTCTTACTCTGGTTGCTGCATAAGGCATGGTGGAACACTGAGAAGACCTCTGCTGTCTGATGGCTACATGTAAAAATCACATCAAGGGGGAAAGAAGAGAATAATGAAGAAAAAAGAGAGAGACAATGAGGAAAGAGAGAGAGAGAGAAAGACAGAGAGAGAGACAGAGACAGAGAGAGAGAGAGAGAGAGAGAAAGAGAGAGAGAGAGAGAGAGAATTTAGTTCCCAACTCTGAAACACACACACACACACACACACACACACACACACACACATAACTGCTCCCTTAGGCCTGGCAGGTAGTAATTATAAATTGGCACCATGCCTGCTTATGCCATCTGCTGTTTTTCAAGGCTGCTTCTGCTTCATCTCTTGCAAAGTATCCCACAAGCAAACCCGACTCAGCATTGCCTCTGTTAACAGACTTCTCAGTACTAGAACAGGTCAGGGATAGCTTATACTTAGCAGAGAAGCCACCTGCTAGAAAGAGAAGTTGAGCCATGTGGTCAGGGAAAGGAGGAAAATAATGACCATTTTCATGTTATTTGTGCCTTTCGAGGTCTCTGTTATGGCATGTGAGAGAGCAGTAGTCATCTTGAAACGTTGAATGCCTTTCGGCTTTGTCACTATGTCATTGAGGTTGTGAATACTGGTTGCATCTATTTTCCTTCCACTACACAAACACACACATACACAGACTTAATTTTTAACTGAAGACAAATTCAACAGAGCAGAGGAGTATGCAAAGGTATATACCTAACATACAATGAAGTCAGTTGTGGCGAATTAGTTCTGCTGACCTGCACTCACTGCCCCTGAGGAAATATTTGTCAGCTTTACCTTTCCTTCTCTTAGCTACTATGCACATGAGAAGCAACGTAGTATACTGACTACAGAGATTTGTCTTAGAATCAATCGAACCTGATTTCAAGTCTGGACCCTGACACATAGTGGCTGTATGACCCTGGGTAAATTAGTCAACCTTTCTGCATTTCAGGAAGCTAAGAATATAAATTTTTAAAAATGCTGACCTTGGAAGAGTTTTATTTAGCTTGTGAAATCACTGATATAGATTAAGTTTAAAAATGAGTATTTTCATGGTAGGGGGCATCCCTCCATCATCTGTCATTGTCCCTGACCCAATGGCTCTGTTCTTTTCTAGAGCATGTAGTTGTGCTATTGTGTTACATTTCAAGAATACAATTAGAGGTAAGTTTAGGAAGTTCATACACCAGTTCATTTCAGGGCCTGTTATGGGCATACCCTTTGATCCCAAAGAAAGAATCTATTCTTGTTCCCATCCTTGAAGAGAATCATGTGGGACTTCTCAACCATGTGGTAACTTTGGATAAAGGAACCACATAATTAACTAGTGGGAATCCTAAGCATAGCTGGCCCAAGTCCAAAAGTTCTTGCATTAAGTCTCCAAGCTAGAGAGGAAAGTTTTGTGAAATGGGTGACTGAGGGAATGTAAGGAAGGTATGTAGAAGTCCTGAGTCTATTTTCCTAATAAGAGAGTCCAAACCACGAGATAGCACAAACTAATCTCAGAGATGATATGTATCTTTGTGATACATGTCATTCACCAAAATGTCATGAGACCTCCCTACTAGAAAACATCCCAGGGATTCACTCTCATGGTAGTATCATGAAGCTAGATGCAAGCATGTATAAGTGGGGAGAAAGAGATTTCAATAGCATGTTGGAGAGACTTATCTCACTGGCAGCTCAAAAATATTTTTACTTCTGAAATGACAAGTTAAAGATAACCTTTCACCAAACCATTCAGAAGATTTGTATTAATTCCTTCCAGTGACAAGTGCCCTGCTCTCAACTTAACAAAATGAAGTTTTAGTAAAATAAAACTGCCTCTCTAAAAGTAATCATTACTATAATACTTTTAAGCAGACCATTCATAATAGATGTGGTTGATCTATAGTTTCACAATGCACCATAATGGTCTTTCACAGTGTTACTCTTCCTACAGTAAAGAGCTATTCTTTAGCAGATAATTCTGGAGTCTACATTCTGCTTTTTAGCCTTTCACAATCATGAATATTGCTCTTACTAAGTCTCCTCCATCTCTCTGTGTAGATATCTCTTTCACTTCATTGCAACCTGTTCACTGTCCCTGCATTTGTGAATGCTGAACTATCCTCAACTGACAGGTAATTTGACTGTGAATAATTCCTTCTCATTACCTTACTGAGAAGACCAAACAATTCTCAGAAAGAGCATTGGACTGGAAGATGGGAAAGCTGGATCCTACGCTTATATCTTCTTCTAATTATGTGATCTTTGTGAATTATTTACCTTATGTGAAGCTCAATTCGCTTATCTGAAAGTGAGGGTGGGAAGAGATGATCACTAAGCTCCCTTCCAGTTGTATGATTCTATGAGAGAGAAGAAAATGTTGATACTAACGATAAATATCCACTCAAACTCAACATGTGTAAGATTGAACCAATCATCTTTTTTTGTTTTAATGAAACCTATGTTTCCTCTTAACTTCCTTATTTTTTGTTAATAGCTATATTATTCTCCTCTTTGACTTAATCTCTTATGAAAGTCCCATATACATTGTGTTCTCAGTATTGCCTCTGAAATATTGCTTATATCAATCCTAGAGTCACTTAGGCCCATGTTCTTTTTTACCTGGGCAATTCTGATAATATCATGAGATTTACCTGCCACCATTGCCTCTCCAATCCAATCCATTTTACATCCAACTATTAGGGTAATTATTTTTAATCACTTCACTCTCTTTTTGAAAAGCATAAAATAGAAACTACCTAGACTGACAGTGAAGGTTCCCTTACATCTGACTCTTATCTTTCTAAATATACAAACTTTAAAAACTTACAATTTCCTTCTTGCTCCCTTTTTTTTCCTTCCTTGAACAATAGGCCAGTTCACCATACAGCAATTAAATTAGTTGTTCCTTTCAACCTTGCTGCTAGGGACACTTTTACTCATGGTACATTATTGCTTACAAGATCTGATAACTCCAGGAGATACTACTAACAGCATCACACAAAAGCAACTTTTTTGAGCAAAATTTCTGGCAACAGAGTAGTTGTGGGGTTTTTCTCATTGACTACCCATTGTCTCCATTCAGTAAAAATGCACAATTATTTGTTTTATGTTTAAGAATTTTTAGAATTCTCAGTAAATTAATGATTTTCTTTTCCTCCAGGAAACTCTTGATATTTGTTTTCTTCATCTTCATTAACAGCAAATAATTGTTATAATATTATAGAAGCATGAAATACCAGATCTGGGGAACTTCAAATATTTCTATATTTCTTGGAGCTCTGGCTCTATAAATAGAGGAGCTACTGTGAAATTATTGACTTGATTTAATGATAAGTTAATTAAAAAAAAAAAAGAAGGCACCATAAAGAGTAGTTAGAGTGTCAGAGGAAGCAGCTAGAAGCCTTAGTGGTTAGAGTGCTGGGCCAGGAGTCAGGAAGACCAGAGTTCAAATAAAGTCCCAGGCACTTACTTGATGTGTGACCCTGGGCAAATCACTTAACCTCTGTTTGCCTTAATGCACTGGAGAAAGAAATGGCAAACTACACCAGTATCTTTTCAGGAAAATAATTCATCTAGACTACATCAGAATACTATGATCCACAGGATCACAAACAGTCCATAACAACTCAGTGTCAGAAAAATACCATTTGAAATACCTAGTTCACAAAAGACCAAATGCAAAAATGAAGCCAGTAACAAAAATTCAGATGTTAGACACAAATGAAAAAAAAGTAAACAAGCAAAACTAGTGTTAGCTTCTACAAGAAGGAGCCAAATTCACCATATTGGTATAAATGATTTATGGTGATCTAAGAACTAGGATTTGCCTATGGTTTTGGAAGTATGTATCTTATTCATGAGATGTAGGATAGACAAAGTGAAGGGTGAGACAAAGGGAACAAAAAAGGACATTATTTTTTTTTTAAGTATTTGAATGACTGTCATGTGGAAGAAAGATTAGACATTCTTATTGGCAGTGAAGGGATAAACCAAAAGAAATGGGTGAAAATTATAAAGAGGCAATTTAGACTTGTGTTTGGAAAACAAAACATTTTAGCAATTATAATTGTCTAAAAAAATGAATCAGCTACTGTAGAATGTAGAAAATTCTCCCTCAGTAGAAGTATTAAACAGAGTTTGGGTGACTGCTTGTTGCACATGTCATGATTGGGAGAATTCTGTTTAAGCAAAGTTAAAAAATAATGACCACTGATACTCTTTTCAGCAACTTCTCTGAATATATGATTGTTTGCCAAAATAATAATGTTATTCTGTACTAGATGGACAAAAATTCTATAGGAAAAGTTAATGTAGGAAGAAGGAAAAGTTTTTAAATAGAAAAGCACCTATTTGTACAAAAATATTTATTGCAGCTTTTTTGAGGTGGCAAAGAATTGGAAGTTAAGGGGGTGTCCATCAATTGGGGAATGACAGAACAAGTTGTGTTATATGATTGTAACGGATTCTATTGTGCTATAAGAAATGATGAGTTGGATGATTTTAGAAAAAGACCTCGAAAAGCTTATATGAACTGATGTGAAGTGAAGTGAACAAAATCAGGAAAACATTGTACACAGTAACAGCCATATTGTACAATTATCAATTGTCAATGACTTAGTCATTCTCAACAATACAATGATCTGAGATAATGGCAAAGCATTCATGATGAAAAGTGCTATTTACCTCCAGAGGAAGACTTTATTTTGGGGGGGTGGGGTGAGGTTTGGGAGTCTGTGTGTTTCTTTGTTTTTCACAGCATAATTAATATGGAAATGTAGTTTGCTTGATTTCACATTTATGAACTAAATCAAATTGCTTAATGTCTCAGAGAGAAGAGAAGGGAGTGAAGGAGCAAGAGAATGTGGAACTTGCAACTTATAAAAATAGATGTTAAAAATTGTGTAATTTGAGGAAATAAAATATTTTTTAGCAGTTCTAAAGGATAATGCTCTGAGTACACAGATAATCTATTCTGATGGGGAGAAATAGGTGAGTAGTCTTAATAGAATATGTTTTATTTTGAAACTTCAACAGCTAAAATTTTAAAAGATATGTAAGAAACAGAGAAGTAAGGACAAATGATAGAGACTGAATAAAACATCACATAAATATAAGAATATTTGTATTTGTTGTTTAGTTGTCTCAATCATGTCTGAGGTCATGACTTCACTTGTTTTTGTCTTTGCAAAGTTATTGGAGTGGTTTCCTATGTCCTTCTCCAGTTCATTTTACTGATGAGGAGCTGAGGAAAACAGGTTCAAGTGATTTCTCTATGGTCACATAGCTAGTAAGTTCCTGAGACCAGATTTGAACTCAAGAAGAGGAGTCTTTCTGATTCCAGACCCGATGTTTTCTCCACTCTGCCACCTAGCTACCCTATAAGAATAGCAATGAGAGTTAAAACTTGGAATGCACTGAGATTAGCAAGAATAACTGAAGAAAACAAAAATACATGTATATGGGGGGGGGGAGGTTGTTAAAGCTACAATCAAGAGAAGAGAATAAAAGAATTGATAAGACCACTGATAGATTAGGTAGGATGGTGATAATAGTGAAGTCAAATCGATAAACATTTATTAAATGCCTACTATGTTCAAATCACTTGTGCTAAGAGGACAAAGAAAGGCAGAATACAATCCCTACTCTCACTGAGTTGAGAGTCAAATGTCACCCATTTCGAACAAGAATCACCATTGTTGCAATGTACAATAGAAACATATTCTGTACATAACTGTATAGAAAAGATATATACAGGATAAATTGGAGATAATCCTCATAGTAAATGTACCAGCATTGTGGTGAGAGAGTGAATAAGAAAATGGTTGATTGAAGTCATATTTCATGTGGTCTTATACAATAAATTAGGATGTAGCACAGGACTCAGTGGCAAAGTGACTTTCTGTTCTTTACCTAGAGGAAGGAAAACAAGGATATAAGTAGTATCTACCACATTCCATTAAGAAGTGCTTAATGACTGTAGTGACATGAAGGAAATATAAAAGAAAATGACCTCCGCAGACGCTGGAAATCTGATCAGCGCAATGCAGTGTACTGCCTGTGAAACACACCTCCTTCCAGGGATGGTCTAGACCAGCGGTTCTCAATCTGGGGGTTGCAACCCCTTTGGGGGTTGAACAACCCTTTTACAGGGGTCACAGGGGTCGCCTAAGACCATCAGAAAACACATATTTATGATAGTCTTAGGAACTGAGACACTGGTCCTCTATCCATCTCCAGGCAGGTATGCCCACATGCAGATACGCCCACATACGAGTATTAAAGGGTCGCGGAATTAGGATGGTTGAGAACCACTGTTCTAGACCCTCTGTACAAAATGTGACTCGTATTGACAGATAGGGCTGATGTGTCATTTTGTTTTGTTTAACTATGCTTAATTGTTTACAATGGAGGGGTGAATTGGAGTGGAGGAAGGAATTATTGAGAAGTGACAGTGATGTAAAAAGATCAATAAAGCTTCTTTTTAAAAGAAAAAAAAAAGTACTGGAGAGCCAAAAGATGAAAATTCCACATATCTATTCTCTACTCTTACTCCTACTTTCTGTCTTCTCATATCACATACTGACTAACCTGATGAAGATTACCTTCCTTACAATTGACATCACTGTATTTTTCTCTTCCATTCCCCCTCAGATTTGATAGCAAAACCCCACATATTTCACATTTAATGTGTCAGATTTAAACTAATGAGTTTAGCTAATAAGTAAGGTATGTTCCTTGTCCAGACATTCTGTTAGAAACTTGGATAGTTATAGCTTTGGTGTGTAGCAATATAGTAATTTGATATAATTCCTATGGCTGTGATTGACCAACAAAGTGTTTGTACAATTCGGTTTCTGCTAGAACACCAGAAAACACCCAAACACAAACCCTTCAACTTATCCCCACACAAAACTGATTAAATAGATTATAAAGAGAGGCCACAGGAGTGGCTTTCTGTCAACATCCTTTCAAATTCTAAAAGCAAGTACATAATCTTGATTATCTGACACTTTTAATATGAAAAGGATAGTTTCACTTTTTTCATTAAATCTTACAAAGAATATGAGTAAAATAGATGATTTATGCTATTAAGAAAGTAACCTTTATCCGACTAGTTTACATATAAGATGGGAGGGCTGGAGGAAGGGGCAAAAATTGAGAAAAATATCAGACAAGGACTCCTGATCCTTGGCTTCTCAGGGACTGTAGGACATTGTTGCAGAATCCTTTTCTTTCTTTTTTATTCTCTTTGGAAAAGAACAGAAAGTGAATTGACTGCTGAACCCTGGACTACATCCAAACCTCATCAATTTATCATATACATCTTCATTTCCTCATTGTTCTCTCTCTCTCTCTCTCTCTCTCTCTCTCTCTCTCTCTCTCTCTCTCTCTGTCTCTCTGTCTCTCTCTGGAAGCTTAAAAGACATGCTAAATTTACACAACTAAATATTTTATGTAGAATATTAGACTACAAGGTTTGGGGGTAAAGTATCTGGATTTAAATACTGCCTTCTTCACATAGCACTGTGACTCTATTTAAGACTTTCTTGGCAGAGATACTAGAACATTTTGCCACTTATGTCTCATTTTACAGATAAGGGAACTGAGGCAAGCAGGGTTTAATTGACTTGCCCAAGAAAGCATAACTATTAAATATCTAAGACCAGATTTGAATTCAGGTCTTCCTGATTCCAGATCCATGCTCTGCTCTATCCACTGTGCCACCTCACTGCCCAAGTACATAGATACATAAAAAGAAATAGATAACTATCTTTCAATACAAGCAGTTTCCTTTGTAATCACCTGTAATAACAATTAAAAATCTTATTCTGAGAATAAACTCATAGACTTTACCAGACTTTCAAAGAGTACAAATAACATATATTCATGCACGTGTGCATACATGTACACACACACAGTGAGCATGCACACATACATAATAGTAAAGAATGTTTTGTATTTTTTAGAAGATTTTGGAAGACGTCCTTACATGCAAAGAAGGCAGTTGCATTTAACAACAAATAAAGACTGTCAATCTTTATCTTTTTTACTTCTAAAATATAGACTGCTTGGACATTTTATTACCTTCTTTTTTATTTAACACTATTAGCCCAAATTATCAGGATTTAATTACTGGAGTTATTGCTAGGAATTATGCATATTTCATGGAATATAGAACAGCTTTTTTTTTTTCTTAATAAAGGGTATTTTGTTCCCAAATTGCCTCCTTCTAGTAGATATGAGGCAAGAGGAGCCTTGAGACTTTAAAACAAGAACATAAGTACCATCTTTTATAGTCTCTTTTTTTGCTTGGCCTTGTTCAACATCCTTCCATTGTTAAGATTATTTTCAGTGGATTTGTTGATTTAACCTGTAGAAAGCAATTAATGAGAGTAAGAGCTCTGGAATATAAAGTGCTTTGAAAATTTGAATTCCAGCCTAGATGATAAAGGATCAGATTTTTCTAAATATTATATTAATATGACAAAAAGCAAGTGCTCACACAAATATCCACTTCCAATGGATTCTTCATCTGTTTTCTCACATATTTGAAAGTTGTTTGTTTTATGTGAAGAAAATTTATTCTTCACAAAATTGTTATGAATAGTGAGTACAAAATTATAGAATCAATTAAAACCAAATAGAAACAACAGTAGGATAAGAAACTGTATTCAACACAGACTGAAAGTTATATATTTAGGAAATACTTTATTTAAAATGATAGTATTGCTTTCTACTACCATGAACAGAGAGGATTTCATAGACAATACTTCTGTCCAGATTATACTCTCTCTCTCTCTGAAATTCTCTGTAGATTAAATTTGTGAACTGTCACTAAAATGGACAGATAACATTTTTGGTTATAGGGGGAATCATAGGAAGACATTAAAATAAAATAAAATATTTTTGAGCATTATACTCTTAATATCTCTTAATCAAAATGGGGTTAGAAAGATGAATTATCTATTCATACTCAAAAGCTTAAAAAATACTTCCTCAATCTCAGATATTTTCCATTATATTATCTTTTTTCAAATAAATTTTATTTGTTTTTAGAACTGAAAACCTATTTTATCTCCCTCCTACCTCTCCTTACTCTCTGTAAAGAAAGAAAAACAAAAGGAATAAAGGAAAGACAGAAAGAAAGACTTTCTCCCTCTTATTTTGCCAGGGCAAACAAAGTCCAGGGAAGGCAATACAGATTTCCAGCAGATTGGGTGGAGCCTAAGTGAAGGGAAGACAGGCACAAGAATCATACATAATCAAGAGTCAGGCACAGATGAGCTGATATGTTTCACACTCACATCAAGGAGATGACAGATCAATTTGAATATACTGGTTCATAGCACATATGAGGCACTTAAAAATGCTGAATGAATGAATGAATTATGGAATTCAATAATCACTTATTAATATACCAATATTATGTTTGGGGAAGAGTGCTAGCAAATGAAGAAAGGGTAGATGGATATGGGACTTTCTACAGGTGATATTAAATGAGTTTAACTTTGACAAAAGCTAGGTAGTATGAGGAGGAATTTCAGGGAGAAGCCTGTGCAAAAGTATGGAGACAAGTTATAGAATGTCTTGTATAAGGAATAGTAGATAGGTCAATTTATTAGAATTCACAAAAGGAAATTAAAGGGTAATAAGCCTGAAAAGGTAGGCTTGCAATCAAATTGGAAAAGGCATTAAAAACTAAACAAAAGAAGTTATATTTTATTCTGGAGTCAAGAAAGAACTCTTGAAGCCTAGAGCAGGAGAGTAGGGAGTTAGAAGGTTTGTCAATTTGGAAACAAAGAGAAAAATTAATCAGAGTGAGGAGAGTCTGTAGGTAGAGAGACCTTGACAAAATTTTGGCTCTCAGTTTCACAGTACCCTGATCTATCACAATTATTTTGCAAGTAAGTAAAGCATGTTTTGCTACTATTCTACAACATTTGTGGACTTGTGTTTGGGACTCACACCTAAGGTGTTCATTTGGATCCTATTATTTCAATGTAACATGAAATGAATATATATTCAATGTTAGAAACACAGATAAAACCTTTGCAAACTGTGTAATCATGGTGAAAAAAATATCATGATTTAATTGTGTAATGCCAAGCAAAGGCAACTTCCAAGGTTGGGATTACCAGCATAGTAAACCCCATTTATTCAGCAAACCATCAGCAAGGCTGTCTTCCAGGATTTCTCTGCAAGTACCACAAGAAAATCCTCCTTCAGGGCTTCTGAACTAACATCCAGGTTCCAGGATTTCTACAACAGCAGCCCTGTTCTTCACCGTCATGTGCATCTGGCAAAACAGCATCAAAACAGAGAGACAAAATACGGGCATCACAGCCATGCCTCCACAGTTCTTGGTAGTTCCGGATGGCAGTTCCAGGTGGCAGTTCCAACGGTCTCTTAGCAGTCTTTCTCTCAGCAACTCAGGCTCCATGATACTGGATACTGCTCTCCCAAAGTCCTTCTGGACTTCTCTAGGCTTGGGCCTTTCTCCCAATTCATGGCTCCTCCCAGTTCAGCCCTCTCTCTTCATGTCAACAACTCCATCCCACAAGTAGGATTCACAAGCTCTGGGTTTTAACACTCAACCCAAAAACCAAGCCAATACAGGGGCATCTCCAAATTCCATTACCAATACAGATTGATACACAGGGGCAGAACTACGGTGGTGAAGTGAAAACAGGGACTTACCTGAGCTAGCCCACAAACTCCTTCAAATACCGCTAAAAAGTGAATCTGAACAAATTCTAGAATGACAGAGTCCATAAAGAGACAGTGTGGCAGATTTCCAACCCAAGATGACTTAAGAAGGTCGACAGGAAGAATCTGTTGCACCAGGATGAAAGAAGAGTACAATCAAGCATTCAAGCTGTACCAGTGCAGACTTGACCATCGCAAAGCCAGAACAGACCCCAGTAGACTGAATTACCAGAGACAATGACAATACCCAGACATCTCAGCACAGGATGGGTGTCTGTAGGAACTGGGTGAGAGAGAATTGAAGTGTCATGCAGGGCCTATGGCAGTGGCAGCAACTACTCCTGGGGCTATCAGTCCACAGACTAAATGTTTGAAAGTCACCTATTTAAACTTCTAGAAGCCCAAGATGTTGGAATAACAGCAAATATATCTCACTCTCCCTTTTTGACCTTGAAAAACCCAAAGAATATTGACCAAGGAAAAACCTTGGAACAGTGGAGCCAGCAGAAAGGGTACAACAACCTTTTAGCTCAGGAGGGTAAGGGGTTTAATGGGAAAGGTCCCTCTTGCTGTGGCTGAAAGGGACCAGTACAGAATAGGAGGTGTCCCAGGAAGCCAGCAGCAAGCACCACCTCAGTGCACCAGCAGGATATCCTGAGGCCCAATGTGGTGGAAATGGCAAATGCCAACACCAGGACCACAGAGGTGACTTTTCACAGCCTGGGGAATAGGCAGATGTGAGCATGGATGGGCATCCAACAGCAGCTGAACCTGCCAGTGCTTTAGCACCTTCCTAGGGTAAGAGGAAACTTCTAGTGGCCAGACCACCCTCCCCCACACCTCACACTGTCAACTTCAGTATAATGCCAGAGAAATGCAGAAAGACCTCACCTGGCCTCATCACACTGAGCCAGCTCCAGCTCAGCATCAAGCAAGCTCCAGCATTATATAAATTGCAACTGCTGGAATCAGAGACCACAACACACAAAGCCAGTAACCAAGTAACTAGCCCCTAGTGCAAGAAGTGTGGGGCAAAGCCCCCAATGCCCCAGAAGAAGAGAGATACTGTAAAAGTCAGAAAAAAAGGCAATCACAAGAAGAAAAAAAAAGCAAATTAGAAAAGCAAAAACCATAGATTCTTACTATGGGGACAGGGAAAATCAAAATACAAATTCAGAAGAAGACCGCTATAACCTGACACTATACACACATCTGAAATCTTAAAAAAAAAATATGAACTCATCTCAAGCCCAAAAACATTCTTTGAAGAGCTCAAGTAGGATTTTTAAAAGTCAGATTAGAGTGGTAGAATATAAATTGATCAATTCTTTAAAACATACAATTGACAAAAATGAAAAAAAAAGTCACTAAAGAAAAAGTAAAAGTGCCCAAATGTAAAAGGAGGTACAAAAGCTAACTAAAGAAAAACAATTCATTAAAAAACTAGAATAGGGCAAGTAGAAGCTAATAACTCTATAAGTCATCAAGAGTCACTCAAACAAAATCAAAATAATAAAAAGTAATAGAAGAAAACATAAAATATCTCATTAAAAAAAAAACTCATGTAAAAAATAGATCCAGGGGAGATAATTTAAGAGTTCTTGGTCTACCTGAAAGTCATAATAAGACAAAGAGCCTGGATAATATCTTGCAAGAAATCATCAAGGAAAACTGCCCTGAGGTCCTAGAAGTACCGGCCAAAAGAATCATTGTAAGAATCCCCCTATCACCTCCAGAAAGAGATGCAAAATTGAAAATGTCAAGGAATATTGTAGACAAAATCTAGAATTATCAGGTCAAGGAGAAAATACTGCAAGTATGTAGAAAGAAACAATTCAAATATCGTGAAACTATTGTCAGAAACACACAGGACCTGACAGCTTGTATATTAAAAATTGGAGAGTTTGGAATATGACATTCTGTAAAGGAGCTTGGACTACAACCAAGATTCAACTACACAGAAAAATTGAGCATTATCTTTCAGACAAGGAGATGGACATCCAGTGAAATAAGGGACTCACAGACCTCCCTCCTGAAAAGGTCAGGTTTCAATGGAAAATTTTATCTTCAAATACAACTCTCAAGAAATGCATAAAAACGTAAACAGGGAAAAACATGTTATTCAATAAGAGCAAATTGTTTACATCCCTATATGGAAGGATGATACTTGTAAATCTTGAGAATTGTAGATATATTATGATATTTAAAAGGGATATATGAAGACAGAAAGTCTGGGTATAAATTGATGGATGTGATGATAAAAAAACTAAGGCATGCAAAGGAATTGTAATAGGATAAGAAGAAAGGAGGAGGTGGAATAGGGTATATTACATCACATGAAGCAGTACAAAAACATTTTCTAGCAGAGGGATAGAAGGGAAGGAGATGAGCATTGTTTGAACTTTATTGCCATTGAAAATTGGTTCAAGGAGTAAATAATATACTCAGCTAAGTATAGAAATCTAACTTGACCTACAGGCAGCAGGAAGGTAAAGCAGAAGGAAAAGTGAGTGTGTAATGCCATGCACAAGCAGCTTCCCAAAAGAAAGCTACTGTGAACAGCTTTTAAGGTTCTGATTACACAGTATGGTGAACACTCCATTTATTCCATAACAACTCAAGGCAAACATTCACAACTAATCACAATATAATATTCACAACATTATCTTATCACAGAAAATCACAAAATAGTGTTCACAACAGCTTAACATTAGAATGGCCACATAGTTTTCACCAGTATTTAGAACAAAGAACAAAAGAATAATCTTCTGATATCCCTAAGGAGGTTTGCCTCCTCACTCAGTCATTCAGTCATCTCACAATATAATAGTCAATCTTCCACTCATGGGGCAATGAAAGGTTAACTTAATCAGTCACTTATCTAGCAATCAGTCACTAAGTATCATTAATCACTAAATACAGTCATTAGAAAATTACACAAACACCCCACCCCTTGGTCTCTAGTAAACTTCAATTTCATCGCAGCATTCAATAACCAAGGAGAGGCCTTTTCTTCATCTTGACTTGAGGTGGTCTCTCAGATTTTCTGGATTCCCTTCCATGGTCCTAGCTCCTACCTGAATACACCAAATAGTCACCCAGATTCAGAGACAGCTCCCAGGTTCTTGTCCAGTCCTCTGGGCAGTTCTTGCTACATACTGAGGTTCACAGGCAGTTCCTGCTACACACTGAAGTTCACAGGGTCCAGCACATTTCAAAACCTTCACAACTTCTTTTACTGGGAACTCAAGGATCAATCAAGCCACAAACAAACAAAGTCTTATCCCAGTCATGCTTCTTCAGTCTTCCAGCAGTATGGCTGACCCTAGGACCCAGGAGAAATCTCTGCCTTCCAGGTGGCTTTCTAGGCAGCAACTTCAGCCTTTACCAGATTCTGGTCTCATAGAAAACTCCTACTCAGTTCTGAATCCAGCAAGTAGCAGCCCAGCTTCCAGATGTTGAGAAGATTCTGCTTCCTCTACCAGGAGCTACCAGAAGGAAAATTCTTCACTCTGACTGTCTGTCTCTCACACTCTTCTTATACACACACACACACACACACACACACACACACACACATTGTCTTCCTGTCTCAGCCAATCCCTTCCTGTTATGTCAGCAACAGAAGATGGAGTTCACACTTTCTGTTTCTTTCACAGAGGTACTTAGCCCTTAGTTATTAAGGGCTAAGTACCTGCTTACTTGACATAATGAAAAAGGGGTCTTCAAATTAAAATTAATTACCATTACAGAGAGTTTGTATAGAATGGAGGGAAGAAATAGTAAGGGCAATGGGAAGGAAAAGGGAGGGAGGATTAATAGAAGGGACAGAAGACTGATGGAGGCAATGGTCAAAAACAAAACTTTTTTGAGAAAGTTAAGGCAGAAGTGTGAAATGAAAGCATAAATGGGGGCTAATAGGATGGAGAGAAAGACCCAGATAGTGAATTGAGTATGCAACTGAAAAAGCTAGAAAAAGAACAAATTAAAAATCCCCAATTAAATAACAAATTAGAAATACTGAAAACCAAAGGAGAGGTTAATAAAACTGAAATTAAGAAAACTATTAAACTAATAAATAAAACTGAAAGCTGGTTTTATGGGAAAAAATAATAAAATCAATAGACCTTTAGTTGATTTGATTTTTATAAAAGAAAACCAAATTACCAGTATCAAGAATGAAAAATGGTGAATTCACCATCAATTAAGAGGAAATTAAAACATTAATTAAGAATTATTTTGCCCAATTGTATGCTCATGGATGTGATAATCTTAGGGAAATGGATGAATATTTACAAAAAATATAAATTTGTCAGATTAGCAGAAGAGGAAGTAGAATATTTAAAAAAACTCCATGTCAGAAAATGAAATTGAACAAGCCATCAATGAACTCCTTAGGAAAAAAAGAATCTACAGGGCCAGATGGATTTATAAGTGAATTCTATCAAACATTTAAAAAAAATAATTAATTCCAATACCCTATAAAGTATTTGGGAAAATAAGCAAAGTAGGAATCCTACCAAATTCATTTTATGATACAAATACCTAAACTGGGAAGAACTAAAACAGAGAAAGAAAATTATAGGCCAATTTCCCTAATGATATAGACACAAAATTTTAAAATTCAATATTAGCAAAAGATTACAGCTAATTATTGCCAGAATAATAATAATACACTTTGATCAGGTAGGATTTATTTCAGGAATGCAGGGCTGGTTCAATATTTGGAAAACTATCAGCATGATTGATCACATCAATAGCAAAACTAACAGAAACCATTAGATTATCTCAATAGATGCAGAAAAACTTTTGACAAAACACAACATCCATTTGTTTTAAAAATACTAGAGAGCATAGGAATAAACAGAGCCTTCCTTAAAATGATAAGTAGAATCTACTTAAACCTTCAGCAAGCATTGTATACAATGGGGATAAACTAGATGCATTTCCAATAAGATCAGGGGTGAAACAAGTATGTCCATTATCACCACTTTTACTCAATTTGGTACTAGAAATTTTAACTTTGGCACTGAGAAGAAAAAGAAATTGAAGAAATTTGAATATGGAAGAAAGAAACTAAATTAACACACTTTGCAGATGATATGATGATACACTACAAAAATCCTAGAAAATAAAGTACAAAAAATATTTGAAATTAAAAAAAAAAAACAACTTTCAAAAAGTTGCAGGATATAAAAGAAACCCACATAAATCCTTAGCATTTCTATATATTACTGGCAAAGTCAAACAGTAAGAGATAGAAAGAGAAATTCCATTTAAAGTTACTGTGGACATTATGAAATATTTGGGATTCCATCTGCCAAAAAAATCCAGGAATTATATGAACACAATTAAAAAACAATTTTCACACAAATAAAATTTGATCTAAATAACTGGGAAACATCAGTTGCTCATGTGTAGGTCAAGCTAATATAATGCAAATGAAAATTCTACCTAATTAATTTACTTATTCAGTGTCACAACAATCAAATTACTAAAAAAAATAATTTATAGAGCTAGAAAAATAATATCAAAATTCATCTGGAAGAACAAAAGTTCCAGAATATCAAGGGAATTAATGAAAAGAAATGCCAGGGAACATGACCTACCCATACCAGATTTTAAGTTGTATTATAAAGCAGTAATTATCAAAACTACTTGGTACTGGCTAAGACGTAGAGAGGTAGATCAATGGAATAGGTTAGGACACATGCCACATTAGTCAATGATTATAGCAATCTTCTGTTTGCCAACCCCAAGACCACAGTCACTATTTGACAAAAACTGCTTGGAAAACCGGAAAATAATATGGCAGAAACTGGACTCAGACCAATGTCTGACACTGTACAACAAAATAAAGTCCAAATGGACACACAATTTAGATATAAAGGCAGATGCTATAAACCAATTTGGGGATCTAATAATAATTTATCTGTCAGATTTATCGAGAATGGATTAATTTACAACCAAACAAGAGATAGAGAACATTATGAAATATAAAAATGAATAATTCTGACTACATTTAATTGAAATGTTTTTGTACAAACAAAGCCAGTACTACCAAGATTAGGGGGAAGTAGAAAACTGGGAAAGAAATTTTACAGATAATGTCTCTAATAAAGGTCTCATTTCTAAAATATAAAGAGAACTAAGTCAAATTTACAAGAATACAAGTCATTCCCCAATTGATAAGTGGTCAAAAGATATGAAGAGGCAGTTTTCAGAGGAAAAATTTAAATCTATCTATACTCATATGAAAAAATGTTCTAAATCACTATTGATTAGAGATATACAAGTCAAAACAACTCTGAGGTACCACATCACACCTGTCAGATTGCCTAACATGCCAAAAAGAGGAAAACGATAAATGCTGGAGAATATGTGTGAAAAGTTGTAACACTGATTCATTGTTGGTGGAATTGTGAGCTGATCTAACCATTCTAGAGAGCAATTTGGAACTATGCTGAAAGGATTATAAAAATCTACATACTCTTTGTATCCCAAAGAGATCATAAAAATGGGAAAGGACTGCCATGTAAAAAAAGTATTTATAGCAGTTCTTTTTGTGATGGCCAAGAACTAGAAATTGAGGCAATGCCCATCAACTGAGGAATTCCTGAACAATTTGTAGTATATAAATGTAATGGAATACTCTTGTGCTATAAGAAATGCTGAACTGGCAGATTCACAAAAAAACCTGGAAAGACTTATATGAACTGATGCTAAGTGAAGTGAGCAGAACCAGGAGGGAATTGTACACAGTAACAGTCACAGTATGTGATGACTGATTTTAATAGAGTTAGCCTTTCTCAGCAATGCAAGGACTTAAAACAATTCCAAAGGACTCAAGATGGAAAATGTCATCCACATACAGAGAAAGAACTATGGAGCTGGAATGCAGAGCAAAGCAGACTATTTTTTTTTTCTTTCTCATGGTTTCCCTCCTGTATTATAATTCTTCTATGCAACATGATGCATGTGAAAATGTGTTTAATAGCAATATAGGTGTAGAGCCCATATAAGATTGCATGTTGTCTTGTGGAGGGAGGGAGGATGGAGGGAGAAAAATTTAAAACTCAAGGAAGTGAATATTCAACACTAAAAATAAATAAATTAACTAATAAAAAAGTGTAAAAGCAAACAAAATAAAGATTTGTTTGATACTTTCTTCCACTTATTTTTTTTATTATATTGAATATTCTTGTATTTACTTTTTTGCTTAAATTATGTGCCCACTGTGTCTACCCTTAGAATGTGAGTTTCTTGAAAGTAGGTAAGACTTTTGTCTTTATATTCCCCCACATGTAGAATATAGAAAGCAGTTAATAAAGATTAAATTGAATTAAATGTATTGAAATTGCATTAATCTTGACATGTATTTTATTATTAGAATTGTTTTTAGCATCCTAGCTAAACTACCCTGGAGGTAGTATCCAGGCCAATCAATATTGTGTGTTCTCTTCTTTTGTCTCCATAAAAATTTCGGGGTAGACATGTCTATTTGCCAGTCCTCCAATATTCCCATTTTAGATGTATAGATCTGGGATCAGAAAGTAAGCAACTTCTTGATCATTCTTCTGGGGTGGGAAGGTAGTCTTTAATTACACTTCCAACTTGATTGCTTTCTTGGATGCTTGCACATCAAGATATCAAGATTACTTATTAACAGCAAATAAAAAACAGATAAATTATTGAGATTACAATATACCAAAACCCATATATTCTTCTTGGTGTGAATAAAGCTCTTAGCTCAAACCAAGAGAAAAAATGATTGAACTCTCTAAGGAGAAGTCTCCTACCAGCAGTCTCTAGGAACATATAACAAGGAAGCCCAAGGACATGAATGAAATTTAGTTTCTCATTTGTCTTTTGCTTGGGAAATAAAATTCACCAATCAAAAGCCATATTTCACATTAGCCTGTCTAAATTTGTGTTCAATACATTACCTAAAAAAGCCAGGTTTGCATTTAACATTCTCTGAGTCAAATCCCAAAATGAATCTTTCACCATAGGGCTCTCTGTCAAGACCACCTAGACCAGGCTTTCAAAAAAAATAAAAATAGGGTACATATGGTTGTTATATTTATTTACATGTTGATAGCCATTATGAATAAAATTTTCCTGACTCTGTTTGTTTCACTATATCAATTTTTACGTCTTTTTTTGCTAAATTTATTTAAATTAAAGGTTAATTGGATTTTCTAAAGGTATTATAACTTCATTATCAACTTTCTACCAGCAGCACAAGTACCAATCATTTTAGAATGAAGTTATATATGCAACAGGATAATTACTTTTGGTCCATCTCTTGAATACATTCACTTACTAATATGCTATGTTTTAATTAGTTTAAAATAAAATTTCCAAACCAAGAAAATTCTAATGATACAATTCACCAAATATTTCCTAGTAATAACTATATACAGAGAGCTGGATGGAATTGTGACCTAATGGACAAGATGTGAAGCCTATATTCAGGAAGATATGAGTTCAAAATCCAGATTTAGATATTTAGTGGCTTTGTAACTGCAGCCAAGGCATTTAATCTCTCTAATCTTCAGATAATTTGCTAAAATCAATGTATTGAATTCTACTTGGGTTACATCTTTATTGGTGGAGACAGTTGTTATGCCCATGAAATCTCAGATCCTTGAAGAATTGACTTATATGGCAGAACCACATATCAGGTATTAAATAATAATGACTATCCTCTTTCATTCCACTCTTTGAATGTGAGGTTCTTGGAAGCAAGTAAGACTTTTGTCTTTATGTTCCCCACATGATGAATATAGAAAACTCTTAATAAAGGTTGAATTGAATTAAATGTGTTGGAATTCCTTTAATTTTTGCATTTCTTTTATTATTGATATTGGTTTATTCTATGCTAAATATTCTATGCTGGAACTTCAAAAAAAGAGTGTGGGTGAGTATACAAACACAAAACACAAACATAAACATATATATGAATATCTATATCTATATATCTATCTATTTTTATATATATACACATACATATATTTTATACACACATTTATCTATTTATATGGAGAGGGATGTATATGCAGGCAAGTAGTTTGATCTCTTTTATGTGTATGTGTGTATCTATGTATGCATGCAGGTATGGATATACACACATGTGCACACAAATAATACAACACGTATACACACATGCATGTGCGTATGTTTATGTGTGTCTATAAATATAGATGTGCATATACACACATACACATATGTATTCAATTTCCTAATTCAATATGTGGTTTTGTGATTATGCAAATTAGCATCTCAAAGGGCCCAATGTTGCTAAATTTTCACTTCATGTTTTCATGGTGCTCATAGCTAGACCCAAGAAAATACTACAAATAAGAATAAATTTCATCTTTCAACACATTTCCCCTATGTAATAAACAACCTGTGCATATCATTTTATCCCAAGGAACAGTTAGCCCAGCTTCTAATTTCAGTTTGTTGTTCACCTGAATTTCAAGAAACCTTGCTTTCACTATTTTCCTTAGTAAAATATCATTAACTAAATTGCCCTACTTAGGGCATTGCTTCAAACCACTTTTTTTCTTTTTCTTTTTTTATCCATTATGTTAACTGACATTCCATTTTGAATGCCAGTCATTAGCCATTTTTTCTGTCTATTTAAATCTTCTTGAATTTTCTTCACATCCTCTTTGGTATCAACAACACCTGCTATATTTGTACAATTAGCAAATCTTGAAATTGTAGCACTTCCTTTCTTCAGAGTCCTTTGCATTCACAATAAGTAAGCAAACCCTAAATGTGAACATTGAATAGCTCTGCTTGTTTCATTAATTTAAGGAGATGAAATTATATTTAAAGTGATATACCTAAGTATTCCATTATTTTGAATAGTTACATATGTAATATGTTTAATTCTTACACGTTTTGTCAGTTTTCTTCTTCATTCTCCAACATGATTACTCATCATGCTTTGCTAAATTGTTCACAAGTTTAAATAATGGTAAAAACAACAAAACCTGAGAATATGCATTAGATAAATGGCCATGTTTGCAATACAATCCTATTTGTGGTGAAAGCATAAACGTGAACTCTCAAAAGCTATTTTTCAGACCTGAGTCCTTTTTCTTATGTACTAAAATTTAGGAATATACTGGTATATGCTTAAAGACTAAATAACAACTAATAAATAAACAAATAACTGCATATATAAAAAGAAATAAAGAAATCCATTTTTGACACACTTTAATATAGATAGAAATCTTTAACATTTTCTCCATCACCTTATTAAATCAAGATGATCTATTAAAAAATAAATAAAATCTGTTTGTAGCATTTGTCAATTTTCAGTGTTTAAATGCTCAAACTGAAATTTTAATGATAGACTACTCCAAGCTCCATAAAGCAGACCCAAGCATGCCCCTGCATATAAAAATTCCTTAGACTTATCCATTATTAAAGTTGCTTGCTTAGCCATTTACCTACTCATAAAGTCTGAACTCGTCTTTGTGACATTCAAGACTATCCACAAGTGTGCACTGTCCTAGATTTTTTAGCTTTATCTCAAATTACTTTTTTGCTCTACTCTCCAGTCTAACTGCCTGAATCTGTACCCCACTCCTTCCATACACACATCTCTGACTTCACTCATTTTCTCTTCTGTTTCAAATGCCCCTTCCCCTTTTCTTCTTATTTGTTGAATTTCTACAGCAATATTTTTCAGTTAGCCTTCCTTGACCACAGAGTTTGTGATAATCTTCTACCTCAGACCTTACAAACATTTTGTTTTTATCACTTTTTAAAAACAGCTTATAGGATATGATCTGCTACTAAAGTGCAAGTGAATCACATTTTATCTAAATTTAGTGTGTTCTATATTATTAAGTACAATGCCCTACATATGGTAGGTGTTTATGCATTATGTATGTAGTAGAAACTGTAGCTAAAGACTAGGTGTTGAAAAATCATCTTTCCAAATAGATCAGATGCATCATGTAATATATGGGAAAATCATGTTTCTACCTAAGTTCTATCCTTAATTATAAATAAAGTTATGTCCTCGAGGCCATTTAAGAAGTAATTCTTTTTTTCTTTTCTTTTTTAAGTTATGATCAAGAGTAGGTTAACTTGGAAGTAAAGAAGATGGGCAGAACCAAGATGGTGAAGACAAGGCAGGAATTCACATGAGCTCTCCCAAATTCCCCTTCAAACAACTTTAATATAACATCTCAAAATGAACTCTGGAGCAACAGAACAGACAAAAGGATGGGGGTGACACAATTTCCCAGTCGAAGACAACCTAGAAATGGTTATTGCTCTAGTGTGAGAATGAAACTCATGCCAGCACAGGCAATGTCCCAGTAATACAAGCAACCTGTCTTAGTGGTGGTTGTGTCAGCAGAAGAAGATTCCAGAGCTCTCAATCCATAGATAGTAAAGTAGTTAGAAAGAGAGTTCAGGGATTCCTTTGCTCACACTGAGTGGAGTACTCTATTTCATTGCCTATACCCAGGTCTAACTTACACTCCTGGATCACAAACCTAGGGTGAGTTTGCAGGATCAGGAGAATTGGGATGCTAATCATAGTTCTAGGGCAGAGAAGAGTGCTTTTCAGTAATTATAGACCAGAGCACTGGCCAGTAGAATAGTAAACACAACTCTCCTTAGATCATACCACCATATAAGAAATGAAAAATTACAGGTCACCAGAAATAGCTCTGAAAACAGCTACCCAAAACCTGAAGCTTGGAACAATGCCCTCTTCTACCGAGGAGTGGAGATTAACTTTAGCATAAAGTTAAAAATCAAGAAATAGGCTGAAAAAATGAGCAAACAACAAAAAGAAAGAGAACCTGATCATAGCAACTTACTGTGGTGACAGGATAGATGAAAGCACAAACTCCGAAAAAGACCACAAAACAAAGACTTCTATATCAAAAGCCTCAAAAAAAATGTAATTGGACTGAGGCCAAAAATGAAATCCTGAAAGAACTCAAAAAAGTTTTTAAAAATCAAGTAAGAGATCGAGAAAGGGAAAGGCAATAGAATCATGGTAAATTATGTCATTAAAAGAGGCACAAAAGAGCTTTTATAGTGAAAGGGAAGATGAGGAAATAGGAGTGAGCACTTGAAACTTACTCTCATCAGACTAGGCTCAAAGAGTGAATAATATGCACCTTCAGTTGGATATAGAAATCTATCTTACCTTACAGGAAAGTAGGAGGGGGGAGGTTGATAGAAAGGAAGGTAGATTGGGCATGGCATGGTATTCAGAAGCAAAACACTTTTGAAGATAGACAACATGAAAAAAAAGAGAAAGAGTGGTGGTAATATAAATGAGGGATGTTGAAGAATGGAGGGAAATACTAATCTAGTAATTAAAACTATGAAAAAAATTTAGAACAAGTTAATGTGATAAAGGCCCCATTTCTTAAATATAGAGAGAACTGAGTCAAATTTATAAGAATACAAACCATTCCTCAAATTTTAAATGGTCAAAGGACAGGTTTTTTTGTTGTTTACTCATTTTTTCCAGCCTATTTCTTGAGTTTTAAACTTATTTTAAAGTTGGTCTCCACTTCTGTGTGGAAGGGGACACTGTTCCAAGCTTCACTTTTTTTTTTTTTTTGCCGCTGTTTTTAGAGATAGTTCTAGTGACCTGTAAGTGTTCAGTTCTTACAGGGTTGTATGATCTAAAAAAAATTGTGTTTACTACTCTCCTGGTCAGTGCTCTGTTCTATGACAGACAGTTTTCAGACAAATACGTTAAAGCTATGTATAGTCATATTTTAAAAATGTTTTAAGTCACTATTTGAATAGATAAATGCAATTTAAAAGTCTGAGGTACAACTTCACACCTATCAGACTGGATAATGTGACAGAAAAAAGAAAATGACAAATGTTGGAGGGGAAGTGAGAAAATTGAGACCCTAACACAATTTTGATGAAGTTGAGAACTGATTCAACCATTCTGTACAGCAAATTAGAACTATTCTCAATGTTCCATAAATCCATATATACTCTTTGGCCAAGCAAGACCACTATTAGGTCTGTTTCCCAAACAGATAAAACACATAAAGGAAAAGGAACTGTTTGGACAAAAAATATTTATAGCAACTCTTTTTGTGATGGTAAAGTATTGGAAATTGGGGGAATGCTCATCAATCGACGAGTGGCCGAACAAGTTGCAGTATATGACTGTGATGAAATACTATTGTGCTGTTAAGAAAGGATGAGTAGGATGCTCTCATTACAACCTAGAAAAATTTACATGACTTGCTGCAAAATGAAATGAAAAGAATCATAACATTATACATAGTAACTGAATTACTGTGGACTATCAGCTGCAAATGACTTACCTATTCTTAGCAATACAATGATGAAAGATAATTCTGAAAGACTTGAGAAAATTACTATCCACTTCCAGAGAAAGAAATGATGGAGTCTGAATGGAGAGCAAAGCATACTTTTTTTCCTACAAAGTGACTAATATGGAAATAAACATGCTTTGCATGACTCTATATGTGTAGCTTATATAAAATTGCTTGCCTTCTAATTGAAGAGGGAGGTGATGGGGGAAGGGAGAGATTTTCAAAATTTTAACAAATATCAAAACTTGTATTTACATGTACATAGGAAAAATAAAAGAGTAAATGTCAGAAAATAGTTTCATCTGCCTTGAAAGCAGAATTATTCTTGTCTCCATTCACAGAGCTCCCAAATTCATTTTTTGATTTTTTTTTTTTAAAAGAACTTGTTGACTTTTTCCTCTAACTTGCATTCTTTAAGTATTTGCCACTGTGATAGGTGCCATAAGACACAAAGATATATTTTTAAGATATGATTCTGGTCATTAAGTAGATTATACTCAATGAGGTGAGTGAAAAACCTATAAACAAAATCTCTTAAGTCTACAAACAAATCTATAAGGTATAATATTGACTGAAATGTGAAAATTCAAAGACATTTAAAATTACTAAGGGAGCTATAAAGAGAAATGGAAAATTTTCAAATGGATGATTAGAGAAGGCTTTTTTAAAGGATCACTTGAACAGAAGTTAGAATGGCTGACAAAATTTCAATACATGCAGATGAAATGAGAAAGGACATAATAAGACACAAAATACATGACACTACTTTGATCATGTCACTCCTTCCTCAAAAATATCTTAGGAGTCTTTATTGCCTATAGCAGTATATACAAATTCCTGAACCTGACATATAATTTCTTTTACAATTAAAATCCAATCTACATTTCACACTATATCCCCTACTTCCCTTTCCCAAATTACTTATGCTGTAAGAGATCTTGTGGGATATTTGTACAATTATAGTTTCAACTCTGATTCATTTCAGTTAAAACTCTCTCCATGCTTCACTGTTTCTTGATGTACAATTTTTTTTCCTGATACACTAATCCCTGATTTTCTACACTAGCTCTCACTTTCAGCATTCATCCTGAGTGCATATACTGGCTTGATTCAGTGTACTTGTGTGCCCCATCCTCCCACTCTCTCTTGTTGATCTTTTCCCCCTTTCTGCTGTCTTGATCTTTTGTGGCACATAGTTCTCAATGTGCTGACCTTTTTCTGATTCCCATTTCCTGGCATGTTCCTCATGGAGATTTTCCATTTTCTTTACTTTTCTTTTATATTATAGTTCCATCATTCTGCAAGTCACTGGGGGGTCACATGAATGCCAAAAACTTCAGTGCAAGACTGTGTGTTAGAATATAGATTAGTATCCCTGCTTATTGCCAAGTCCCATATAGCCCTCTTTTTCCATAGTCCGTCTAGTGTACCTATGAACATGCAGTTCAATGGAAGACAATTATAGGTAGGGTCTGAGTTCTGAAGATATTCATTATGCTAACTGTAACAGGAGTACACAAGCCCTGTAATATTTCAAGGCTTCATTGATTTTTGCTCTGGTCTATAATTGGAGAAATATATTTAATGCTACATTAAAGACCATAACAAATAGTAAACAGTAAATGAATTAATTTAAATGTAGATGATTAGAGCATGCAAGAAAATACAAAGAATGAATGAGATCTTCAGATGGGAATAGCAAAGATCCCAACTCAGTCAAGACAGAAGTCCAATTTCACCCAAGGGAAAAATTGCCTTGAAGGCTAGGGATGATGAAGCAAGCTGCAAATCAGAGACTAGTTGAAAGGCAGGCTTACCCTATATATCTGGAGCTTTGAAAATTTGTTGCCTGCCTCTCTCCATGTGTTTTGAGTTGATACCCCAGAGAGTCTAGAAACATCGATCTCCTGTCTTGATTAAAACATGTCTCTTCCCTTCAAAACTCTCATGCCATTCCCTGCCCCCTCTAGTTCCGTATTCCTCTTTTTTAATATAAGGGGAAGTGGTAGTGTAGCAGATAGAGGTCTGGAGTCAAGAGAACTTGAGTTCAAATCTGACATCAGAAACTTACTAGCTATGCAAATCACTTCACCACTCTTGGCCTCAATTTACTCAACTGTAAAATAGGAATATAAGTAGTGCCTATCTTCCAGAGGTGCTGTGAGGATAAAAAAATGAGATGATATTTGTAGAAGGCATTAACTACAGTTCCTGACACGTAGTAAATGCTATATAAATGTTTCTTCCTTTCCACCATCCCCTTTCCCTTTGCTACATTTAGCTTTCTGTCAGCATTCTTTTTACCATTAAGAGGCTTGTGAAAAATATTCGAGATCATGACTATGATGATGATGATGATAATTAGCATTTATATACAAATTTAAGGTTGCAAATCACTATATGTGCATGTACATATGCATGCATGTAGGCATATATATATATATATATACACATTCATACATATGCATACATATATACATACAAATGTGTGTATCTATCTATTTATCTATCTATATTCTCACAACAACCCTGTGAGCTAGATGCTATGGTTATATCCATTTTACACATCAGGAAATCGATGCTGGAAGAGGTTAAGTGACAAGGCCAGCACTCTGTCTGCTGCACCATCCATCTTCATCCACAGATTTGACTGAAAACCTGAGTTACATGCGCATTCCATTCATTTTATGTATTTATAATATATCCGCATACACTATTAGCTGAGAACAAACCCCCACACCCTAAATAGTTTTAGAAATAGTTTTATTAGATCAATTGTGTGGAAAATGCTTTATTACATTGTTTAGTAAACATTAACTGTTTAAATTTCTCTTTATGTGACCACTAATTATTTGAACTTAGAATTTTGCCTTGACTTCAGTAAGTCTCGTGGAAAGACAGAGATGACTACAAGACATTTATCTTATGTAAAATAATATAAATAATATGATAGTGACTCAATTATTCTGATAATCTATGTAGTGCCAACTATGCTCTCGGCGTTGTGCTACTTCTTTTTACAATCATAATGTTACTTAACCGATTATTATCTATATTTTACAGATAAGGAAATTGAGGCAAACGGAACCTAAGTGACTTGTCCAGGCTCATTAAAATAAATGAGTACATTGAAATGCATTCCTATGTGGAAATGTATGTGTTAATAGACATGCACACATACACATTTATAGGTCCATGAATCTTAATATTCTATAGTTAATTAGATAAATCGAAGCATTTGGTGCAATTCTATTTACAAATCAGAGGGGATACTGGATCGATCACCCCTTTCTATAACCATCATCTCACTCATTCCTAAGTATTTTTTTACCCTAATTTTTCTCATTGTTTTGTATTTTCCTTATTTTATGATTCTTTTCTTGACAATGTACCTCCTATGTCTCTTTTCTATATTAACCACTTTCTGTTCATTACCGTGTTCCTCTGTATTTCTAGTTTTCCATTTCTTTGCTCATTATGTAATTCCTACTCCCCATACTTTGACGATCTGATTTATTTTTATTTAATATTATCTCAATTTATCATATAAATGATTTGATATAAGATGATGAGAATAAAAAAAAAGATGATGCAATCTTAGATTGAGGAATAGAAATAAAATGCAGAGAAAAAAATGCCCTCAACTGCTCATGCAGTTTAATTAATTAATATACATATGTATATACATACTTATATATATATATCCCAACTGCCCTGCCCTCCCCCCTCCAAAAAGCAAATATGTATATATATATATATAGCTTCTGTCTGAACAAAGTAATATCAACACAGACAATGTTCAACACAGAGTGCCAAAATCACAGACATTTTCTTTCTTACCTCTGCTTGCTCCCCGCTCTGTGCAAGCTTTTCTCTGCTCTGTTCCTTTCTGTTCCACACTTCCTGTTCCATTATTTTGGTAAGTTCCTCCCACTGAGGACTCCACGTGATTATGTTGGTTTATTAAGGGCACAAAAGGTCTTCAACCTCCCTTAGACCTATTAAGGGCAACACAAGGTATACTATTTCCAACAGAAACTCTTGATACAATCAAAGGTGAGGTTCAAAGACATTTGAACAGCTGAAACAAGCAGCAAAGTTCTACATTGCTTACGCTTACAATACCTTTCTTCCATTCTCTTTTCATTTTAACTTTTTTTTTTTACTGATTTTGTCATCGACTTACTTTCTAAATACTTTAATTATCATTTCTTTCTTTTTCAATTAATTATGTGCTTTTGTTTGCAATATTTCACTACCTTATTCAGTTATCTTTTAGGTTTTATTTTTTTCCCCATAACTATGTGTTACCATTATATTTCTAATTAGTCTGTATGAAAACACTGATCAGAAAGATTGCTGCATCATGGATTAACATTATTTTTAACACAGCAATATTTCATGTACTATGTATTTTTGTGTTTCTATCTACCATTTATATTGATGATTTAGATGAAGACACAAGGAGAATGATTATCATGACAAAATGAGGAGGCATACTTTACAAACTGAGTGACAAAATTAGTAATGCAAAAGATCTCAATAAGTTAAAAAATAGCCTAGATCTAATAAGGTAAATTTAATGCATGTGAATATAAATTGTTTAATTTTGTCATTAAAAAATAACTGTACAAGTGCTGGGTAGGGAAAAGCATGATTGATGCTTAAGTAAATCACACACTCAACAGCAGTAAAAATTGGGATATCGTTGCTTCAAAAACCATACAAAGTTCAGAACAAGGGAGGTGATAGTTTTACATCTGCTTTGTTCTGATGCTATCCAGAAAATTATCTTCCGGACATATTGTTTTGGAGAAAACAGCAAGACAAAAAAGAAATAATTCTAATAGGAAAGAATGAAAAAGGAAACTTTTTTTTTTTAATGAGAATAGGGCAAATATATGCATAACTAAGAGTATTTTTTTTTAAATTAAGGCATACAGAAAATTTAAGCAATCAAACTTACATTCCATATATTATAGCTGACCAAGGTAAAATTTAAAATCTATTTATTAAGCACCTTCTATGTGCAAACCTGGTGCTAGATTTGGGAAATGGAGTTAAAAATATAACAATCCTTGCCATTAAGAGGTTAACCTATTACTCAAAAGAATGCAATACCTAAAAATAAGTAAAAGTAAAGCAATGCTATTTAAGAATATAAAAATTTAATAGCATAGGCAATAGATCAGACTCAATCATATTCAATTGTTGTATTCAAAAGTGTGACTGAGGTCTTATTGTCATTGCTGTTGTGTGAAAGAAGCATTTAATTCAAAATGGACAGTTGTTGGCAGTGGACCATGAAAAGAGAATTTTTAAATATGTATTTAAATAAATATAATTTAGATTATAAATTAAATAAATATATTTTATTATATTAATATATTGTATTATATATGTTATATATATTAATATATTCTATTATAAATTAAATAAATATAATTTATATTAAGAGAAAAGAAGAATTAAAAAGTACTGATGGTCAAGAAAGTATGAAAAGTGATACAATGACAGAGAGA
>CM053592.1:96679423-96699474 GCA_028646515.1 Pseudochirops corinnae | reverse complement strand
AATGGAAACATGAAAATCTGGTTCTGACATAATACTTGAAAAGAAATTCTCCTTAATAATTTAAATAATTTGTAATTAACATTAATATTTGTCTTAAAAACTTTAAAGAGTCTCAGATAATACTCATTATATCATTTCGTCTTAAATCTTGCTTCACTTTTCTCAAAAAAGTGACATGTCAAGAGGTCCTTTTAAAGTCAATAAAGCTGTCTCCTACAAACAGGGGTTAGCAGTTATTCAACTCTCAACATTAGCAGTGCATACTGAATAGGAAGCAAGATTGGAGTCAGGAATATCTGAATTCAAATCAACCTACAGCATTCTTTAGTCTTCTGCCAATCATTCATCTGAGCCTCAATTTTCTTACCTTTAAAATGAGAATAAGAATAGCAGTGGTATCTCTCTCATGGAGTAGTTGGGAGACTGAAACATCATCAATTTTTATAAAGAATTTGTAGAGCTGGAAGTGCTATATAAATGCCAGCTTTATTAATACAAACAGAACAAGAAAGATCCCTCTCTAATCCTACCAAGGATTCCTCCCTTGTCCTCTTATTTCCATTAAATACCCTTCTATATCCCCCCTTTAACAACTCTTCCCTCGCTCACTACTCCAGAGATCCCTCATTTATCTTCTCCCCCTTCCCTATCCCTTTAATATCTTTTCTTAATATTTTTTTTCCTTGACCTTAAAATGCTAGAATTTGGCTACACTATTCCTTGGGTTTTCAATTTGGGTTCTCTTTCAGGAAGAGACTGATGCTGTCTTTTAATGACTATTTTACTTTCTGGTTCTAGGATATCAGGGTAGTTTCCTTGAAAATTTCTCAAAATAAACTGTCAAGGCTCTTTTTTCAATCATGGCTTTCAGGTATTCTAATAATTCTTACATTATCTCTCCTGGATCTATTTTCTCAGTCAGTTTTTTTTTTTTCCAGTCAGGTATTTTATGGTTTGTTCCATTTTTTTTTCCATTCTTTTGATTTTGTTTGACTGAGTATCAATGTTTCAGAGAGATATTAGCTTCCACGTGGTCCATTCTTTTTTCTTTTTTGCTTTTTGGAGGGCAATTGTGATTAAGTGACTTGCCCAATGTCACACAGCTAGTTTTTGTGTTAAGTGACTGAGGTTGGATCTGAACTCAGGTTTACCTGACTCCAGGGCTGATGCTCTATTCACTATGCCACCTAGCCACTCCCATTCTAATTTTTAAGACATTATTTTCTTCAGTTAGCTTTTGCTCCTCTTTTTCCATTTGACCAGTTCTATTTTTAGGAGTTGTTTTCTTCAATCAGTTATTGTGCTCCTATTTCAAGGATCTTGACTTTTTTTCATGATTCTTTTATATACCTCTTATTTATTTTCCCAATTTTTCTTCTACCTCTCTTACTTGATTTTAAAAATCCTTTTCAAGCTCTTGCAAGAGGAATTTTTGGGCTTAAGATCAATTCATATTCTTTTTTGAGGCTTTGCATGTAAGCATTTTGACATTGTTGTCTTCTTCTGAGTTTGTGTTTTGATCTTCTTTGTTGCCACAGTAGATTTTCTGGTCACTGTGTTTTTTGGGTTTTTTTTTTTGCTCATTTTTTTAAAGTTGATCCCTGTTTTTGGGGTAAAGGAGACACTGTCACAAGCTTCTTGTACTGGAGGACAGGGGCCTCTTCCCTGGTTTTCTGTATCTGGGCCTCTTAAGTTGATGGCTTTTCCACTGGGCTGAGGTGGTCCATTCTAGTACCCCTTGTTATGTCCTAGATTCTGGAGTTGGTAATTTGCTTGCTGCAATAGGGCTGGACACCTCACAGCAGACCTGCTGTACCACTGCCATGCTAAGTCAGAAATAGAAGGCCTGGATGTTGATCTCTCTTGTGATTAAGAGCCTCCCACTGACTTGCCCAGACATGACTTATGTCAGGCTCTGCTCCCCTTTTACCTGAGACCAACAGACCTTTTCTGAAGTCCTTATAAGTTATCTTGGGCTGGAAAATTATTTCTCCCTCATCCTTTTGTGGATTGTGTTGCTCCAGATTTCTTTTAAAGGCTTGATTTAATGTTTCTGAGGGCAACATGGGAGAGCTCCAGCAACTCCAGGTTTCTCTCCATCATTTTTGGCTCCAAGTCTTCCACTTTCTAAAAGTATATTAGCATTCCTAAAATAACACAACAACAACAAAAGCAGCAGCAGCAACAACAACAACAATAATGAATTTATTCCCTCAACTAAGTTTTAGGAAGAAAATAATGAGCCTAAACTAATTTATACTTATGTGTGAATGATATATCGCTCTTTTCAACTTTTCTAAAAGAATATTTGTTTATTCAAAAGAGCTACTAACTAATTGAATTAAATGCCAGTGAAGAAAAGTGAACCATATTCAAGAGGAGAAATAGTATTATTTTGAATTTGTGAGGGATAGCTTATCATAAAGTTTACACTAGCCCAATTTTTAAGATATCCCTTGGGGACACTCACCCCAAACCAAATCAAGTTCTTATTATACTTCTGAACCCACAAATGTTAGAAGAGATATATGGTTATTCATGATAAATTTAATGAACAAACAAGAGTAGAGCTTGTGGAATGTGGTAGCTCTATCCCCTCCTCAGAAGTGTTCCCTTAAAAGAAGGAAGGGTCAGTGGTTATACTTACTTCAGACACAACTATCCCGGGTTCTATGTTTTCATAACAGTGACAGAAAAGGGTAGAGTCAGCTGTTGGTGACTAACTGATCTTTGATTCTTACCTCTAGAAGGTCTCATATTCAATTTGTAACCAACCTCTGTGGATTTTATTTTATGAATGTCTCTTAAATCCATCTACTTCACAAAATTTCCGCAGCCACCATTTTTTTCAGGCTTTCATTACCAGCCTGTCACTGATTTAAAAAACCTCTTAACAGATTTTACTGAGTCTGCTTTTTCCCCCACCTTCAAACTTTCATTTATCTTTAATTCTGTACAGATTAATCATATTATTCCTAGTGTTGTAGAAAGAGTTCTGAATATGAAGTAAAGACACTGAAGTTTACATCCAAGCTTGAATACTTATTAACTAACCAATAGTGGACAGCTTAACTTCTATTATTCCTAGCTTCATTATTCATAAAATGGTGGTAACAGCACTTGTAAGAGCTACTCTGAAAGAAAGGTACTATCCAGAAATTACTTTGTAAACTGTAATTCACCATATGAATGAGTACAATCACTAAAATATCCATTTGACTACCAAGGGAGACTCAAATTCCTTTGCCTGGCTTTTAAGGTCTAAGGTACAGGGCCAAAAGCTTTCAAGTCTATTTTATGATATATTATGTATTATTTTATCATACAAACCAAACTAGTTTCTGTCCCTAGAAAATGTCTTATGGTACATATAGAATGTTTTCTTTTCACCTATTGATTTCAATTTTATCCCCTAAATCCCAATTCAAATATAACCTTTTACATGAAGTTTTCCTTGAACCTCAAGTTAACAAGCACCTTCTTACTTCTTTGATCTCAGGAATCACTTCATTTTACTGCTTTCTGTTGCAGTTATATATTATTGTGCACTCTAGTTATCTATGAATAGAGCAATGTCAAGAAACTGTGCTATAGAGTATTGGACTTGGCAGTGTGACCCTGGGAAAATTGTTCAATGTTTCTCTGCTTCAAATACTTTTTCTATGAATGTGGATAATAATAACATTTAATTCCCAGGTTAGTTTGAGGATAAAATGAGATAGCAAAGCACAGTGCTTTGCAAATATTAAAATGTTATATCAGTAGTAGCTATTATTATGGTTTTATTCACCACACAGGACAAGAATTATGCCTTATTTAAAGTGTTTATTCCCCTCGACATTTATTCAGAGCTGATACTATATAATTAACATTAATGATAAAAGAACGTAAATTTTGGAATGTTCACCAAGCTGAAGAGGGAGACTGGGTTATTTGTATGGATTTCTAAGAAATCCTTTAAGGGTTCTAGTCTGAAATGAAGTCCCTGGACTCAGGCAATCTTGGCAGGATTGTAAGTTTATTGTTATGCTGACTTTGCGTCAGGCAGGGGAGTAAGGGGACCTGCAAAAGTGTAGGAATTAGAGATACAGTTTATATAGTGAAAAAGCCATAAATCTGATAGCAATTATGCTAACTAGGTAGGTAAGTGAGAGATTTGGGAGAAGTTAATGAGTGGTCAGTACTTAAAGGGACATGCACTTTTTCTATCAACTGCGCAGGTATATTGCCCATAATTCACTGGGAGAAAGCCTGGGGTGTGCGGGGGGAGGGGTACCAAGAAGTGTGTTTATTGCCTCAAAACGTCACTAGGTCAATTTTTGGTCACGGCTGACTGAGAGGTGTCTAGTCTGTGACCCATCAAAGTCCTGTTTTGACAAGATAAAGTTGGGAAGCTAGGCTAATTGGGGATCCAGGATGGAGAGGAGTTTGCCTCCTGATTCATAGGTTGCAGCTGGCCACTAGAACAAAGGAGGTATACATTTCTCTAAACTAAGGGTTTGTTTATGAAATGCTTTTGTGAAGGAATCATTAGGTACAGCTTGGATAATTGCAGCTGGGCAGAGTTAATGGTTTCAGGCTTGGGGGAGGTGTGGATTTGCAACTTAATTGCACAAGCTGATGTTATAGACATAGGCAACCAAACACAAGTGAGATTTTTACAGACTGAAGTTACAACAATGTTACAAACAAATGTTACAAAGGCACCCCTGCACCCCCATCAAAGCTACATAGATTTGGAGAAAGGTAGACCATTTTTGCTGATCCGTAAGCAGCTTGGCTAATAGAGAGAAATGCTTAGGTTAGGCATGTGACAAAGACAAAAACACAGTATATCTGCCAGTATTGTGTGCACTATTCAAGTCCAGAGTAGTGGAAATTCAACATGGGCAGAGATAGCTAAGAATTTTTTTTTTTTCACCTACAAAAATCAATTTAACCTTTGATACTCTAAATGTGATTCTTAGCACCCTCTATTATCAATGTAAATATTATCTCCAGTCAATAAAATCGCTAAATAATTGAAATTGATTACTACTCATTAGGCAATGGAAATGAAATGATACACATGATCAGGGGTCAATGGATTACAAAGAATTGGAAAAGAAGGACAGAAGTCTTCAAATTAGACAGCTGGCAGATTTTGTTTACCATGTGCTCCAAGGCAATAATAAAAAAAAAATTATTCTTGAAAGAATAAGTTATCTGACCTTGCCATACACTTGACGTATTAGCACAAGCAAACAGATGTATATGTAGATTATTTTAGTTTATACGTTAAAAATCCTTTTCAGAGAATGAGGTAGATACATGCTAGAAAAAAAAAAAAAAACAACTGAAGGATATCAAATTTTACTTTATTACTAGGTAAAACCAATGTGAAAATGTCCATAGTGGATGGCATATTTCAGACAAAAATGTGAGAGGTTTAAACACATGAGGCTTTGCCTCTACCACATTTGAACCCATTCTTTCCATGGCACCTATGTGCTTTGGGGGGAGAATATATTCTAGTTATAGGGAAACATGTTTTATATCACCCATGCTTCTTTTGCCACCTGACAAAATTTCTTTGCAAAAATCTGCTGACTGATTTTAAGTTGTAATCATACCAGATAGGAGTGATAAACCTCAGTGACAAAAGTATAATACATCAAGGTTGCTCCTAAACATTCAAAGTAATAATAGTTGTGCCAGTAGGGACCCTGTTCATCCCCATAATTATGAGTTGAGTGAGTAGTCCAGAAGGAATACAATACTGTAAATGACATTTGTTGCAAAGAAGTTTTCTTAACAATTAATTTGTCAATTAATTTGTGCTGTGACTCAAAAAAGAGGCAAAGAACAATCCCTGCTCTCAAAGAGCTTACAATCTAATGGATTTAAATAAAAAGATGATGGCAGCTAGGTCTTAGAGCAGTGGATACAGCTCTGGGCCTGTAGTAAGTCCAGAAGACTGATTTTCCTGAGATCAAATCAGGCTTCAGATACTTACTGCGACCCTGGGTTTGCCACTTAGCCACTTTTGCCTCAGTTCCTCACCTGTAAAATGATCTGGAGAAGGAAATGATGAACCAGTCCAGTATCTTTGCCAAGGAAATCCTAAATGGGGTCATGAAGAGTCAGACATTGATGAGATACAGGCTCTGGGAGCCCCCTTGAGCTCTCCTTGAATCTTTCCACCTAAGGCATTTACCTGAGGCCATAAGCTGTTCATTGTGGCTCTGCCCAAGTCTTTAGCTAGCCCTCTTGTCCAGCAATTTCCTACCCTTGATCTTCCTGTTCTACCCTTGAACTGGCCTAGCCCACCATTGTCTGTGGTCTCCAGGTAGCCTCCAGCAACTTCCCACCCTTAATCACTCATTGCTGGAGTCTCATCTCATCTGACTCCTCCTGAAGAACCTCCCCAAACTCCACCCCTAGATTCCTCCCACAACTTTTCTATATATAGGATCCTATCTTCCCTTCATGTGGTGTGAGAGCACCATAGAATGACTGAGCACGGACTTGCTCTGTGTCACACTTGCTCTGGACTGCTTGCCCAATGCAAGCTTCACAGATACCTAGGTTCCTTAAGAGTCTACCCAATATGGCAAACTTTCAATAAACTTTGCTTTTCTTTGGCTAAGAGAAGACTTGAGTCAAATTTTTTCGGCAGGACCCAGCATGTTGGTATTTTGGGGTCTAGAGCAACCTTTACCCTAACCATATCAATTGTACCAAGACCAGAATCCTGTACAGTTTAGGACTCTAGTGCTAGAAAAGAAATCAGAGTACTACTTGGAATTTCATTTTCATGGACTCTAACATATTTTGTATAACATCTGCCACAGTTTGTCTTCCTCTTCATGAGCTTTATTTTTCATGAAGATAGGATCATTTTCATGCCACAATGAGGAATCAGAGTAAGACTTTAATTAAGAAAGCAGTTACTTAACCTGTAAAATATCTGGAAAATCATAAGTGCCCAAAGTGAAATTCAAAAATCTAGAATGTTATAGAGGTAGGATTTCTAATCATCTATGTGTGGGACAAAGATAATCCTTGTCCAAAATAAAATAAGCAGAGATATCTCCAAGTAGAGACAGGAAGGATTTATTTAATTATTTCTTCTTGCAAGAAGGGCAGTCTTGCTCCTAGAGGCAGTCTAGTAAGAGAGGCAAAATACAAAATGCAAAGCTTGGTTATATAACCAAAAGACCACCCCTTTCCCCCTTCTCTTGTTCTATCCTGTTCCCGTTAATCAGGAACTGAGGTAATCAAAAAAATTTGCTGGTGTTGCAGGTAAAATGTCAGTAATATCAAAAAGCAGAAGGTACATGTCTAGCAGACATGAAAACAGATAAAATATTCATCAATATCAACTTAGATGTGAAAGTAGACAATATTTTATGAATCATGGTGCTTTTAGGGCATGGTGACCTGCCTGAGTTCCACAACAGAATTTCCAATTTTATATTTGTATAGGTCAGATGGTGGTCAGTGGAAACAAGACTGGAACATTCAGGACTGCATTCAAATTTGCAGGGTCTGTGCTTTCCCCTCCTACCCACTAGCTAAGCTTAGCAAAAACTTCAACTTATGACCAGGGAAGTAAGGCAAAGGTTCCAGGCTCCCAGCTCAGGTTACTGAGTCTTTGGTAATCTATTATATTTCTGTTTGTATTTCTGGAATTTTACCTGAGAAGTTTTCACTTTTATTCCATTCATCTAACACTGTTGTAATATACCATGCTGATCCAAATCCCTTCTTGTCACTTCTGGGACAGAAACCTGTGACATAGTACTATTCTAGTACTTTATTCTCACAAAGCACTTTCACAAACATTACTACATGTAAATCTGAAATGATAGTGTTTGTGGTAGTAATATTACTCTCATATTTAGATTAGAAAGTTGGGGTCAGAGAGATTAAGAGATTTGTTAAAGTTACCTTAAGGTTTTAAAACCATATATGCCTAGAAAATTGACAAAGATGATAAAAGCTGGAAATAGTTTTAGAGGGGCAATAGAAAGACAGGCACAATGATATATTCTAGATAGAATAGTTAACTGGTCCAATTTTTCTGAAAAAAAATTATGATTATTGATGAGGTGCAGCCTATCGGAGCCTTCTTGAACTCTCCTGGAATCTTCCCACCTAAGGCATTTGCTTGAGGCCATGGGCCTTCTGTTGTGGCTCTGCCAAGTCTTTAGCCCTCCTTTGTTCCAGCAATTTCCCACCTTTGATGCTAATGTTCCACTTGAACTGGCTGGGCCCAACATTGTCTGTCAGTTGCAGGTAGCCTTCAGCAACTTCCCACCCTTAATCACTCATTACTGGAGTCTGACCTCATCTGACTCCTCCTGAAGACCCACCCCAAACTCCTCCTATAGACCACCCCTAGATTCCCACAATCTTTCTGTGCATGAGACCCCATCTTCCCTCCATGTGGTGTGAGAGCACCATAGAACGACCTAGCACAGACTTACTCTGTATACGACTTGCTCTGGCCAACTTGCCCAATGCAAGTATCACAGATAACTAGGTTTTTTAAGAGTCTACCCAATATGGTGAACTTTTAATAAACTTTACTTTTTTTTGGCTGAGAGAAGACTTAAGAGTCGAATTCATTTTGTAGGACCCGGCATGTTGGTATTCTGGGGTCATGAGCAACTCTAACCCTCTTTATGGGGTAACTTCATCACTTATGTGAAAAAGTGATTGAAATATCTATATCCCTTGCCACATAAAACTAGGCATTGTCTCGAAATCAAAGACATCAGAAGAAAAACGTCATATGTATTCAAAAATATTCACAGCAGAGAAGTAAAAATGAAATAATTGGCAAATGACTAAATAATGTGGTTCGTGAATGTAATGAATTAGTGTTGTAGAATAAGAAAATAAATTGTCAACAGCTCAGAGAAACTTAAATCAACTGATGCAAAGTGAAATAAGCAAAAGAGGCTAAGTAATATGAACAACTACTACTACATAATTTTTTAAATGAAAAAACACAGAGTGCTTCATAAATATAATCACTAATCTTAGCCTCATAGAAGAGAAAATCTGACTTTCTCTTTTCATTGGAAAGGTGGGAGATTGCCTGTTTAGAATATTGTGAATATTGTCAGATACAGTTAATCAGCTGGTGGTTTTACTGAAATTTTTAAAACGTTTTTTACAAGGGAATAATCACTAGATATAGAGGATAGATGTATGCAAAAATATATTAATATATTGAAAAGTTTTTTTTTTAATTTTGTTTTAAAGCACAGAGCTATTTAAAAAGGAAAGTGTGCAAGATTAAGTAACATTCATAATTATACAGTTGCTATGGGATAGAAGCACACTCACTAGAATCTACATTTTCTGACTCCATTTTCAATTTCTCTACTACGTGTCATAGTCAGTATTCAGGCCTACCGCCTGTTAACAATGCTGAATCCTGAAACCTCTAAGGCCTGAAGTCTCTGCCAGTTACTTCTGAGAAGGCCAATTTTTCTCCCTTATTACTCCTGAAACCATTGCCTTCCATTTACCTCAGTGACTGAGGTAGATGTCACAAGGTGGTTTTCCTTAGGGTGTCCCTGGATAGATAATTATTGTTAAGAGTTTGGCCTGAGTTAAAACTAATTAGAAAACTCTGAGCATTGAAAAACTGAAAACAGGGAAGAGATATGCTCAAATATCCTGGGCATAAGGAAGAAAAAAAATTGATATTCAGAATTGCTACAGATGGAAACTCCAGCAAACACATAATCCACACTTGATTATAATAGGTTTTCATACAAGCACTCAATGTATTTAAAATCTCTTCTCTTTTTTTCTGTTTCCATAAACACATCTCCCATCCCAATAGTCACAAAAAATAAATAAACTTTAAAAGGTGGGGTGAAGATCTTCTGAGAGAAAAGTGTTATTTGTCTTTTTTACTTAGAAATTTGCAGCAAAGTCAAAAGGCAATGTAGTCAAAGAAAGTGGATGAACATTAGGAAAGGAACATTTGAGAGGAGACTGCTTTTTCTATTGAATGGAGCACTGATGAATTTCTATACCCCAGCTTCTGGGCTGATAGAAACCCTTTATTACCACCAGCAGCTTAAAAAGGCCTCATTAAAGAGTTTATTGTGCTGAAAAATGTACCATTAAGTAGCATCAGAAAGTGTCCGAAAAAAAAAAAACTTTAGGTGTTTCCTACTAGAATTCAGAGCCAAATGTTTCTGCATCCTTGTGATTTCTCACTATCAGTCAGTTAGGGAAGACATGCTACATAAATAAGCAAGTTTTAGGCCAAATTGACTGAAACCACATTGTTTTCTTCACACTTCCTTCATTGTCATTTAAGATTTGCCAAGCCTGACTATATTTAGAGATCTATGCAAAATGTAAAGGAATGTGATACTTACAGGTTTAAATGGATAGTAAAAAGAATACTAGATTTGGATTTAAAAGACCTAGGTTTAAATTCCATCTCTGCTACATATTTTTTGTCCCCTAAATTTCCTAATCTATAAAATGAAAGGGTTGGATTCTATGACCTCAGAATTACCCTCCAGCTCTAATCCTTTGAAAAAATCCAATTTAAAAAATGCCACAGAATCAAAGAATTACAAAATCTATTCTTACAGTGCCAATCAAATTTATCTGGTGTTTTGCTAACTGATTAAGTACTATGGAAGAAATGAACACACACACCCACACACCCACACACACCCACCCACACATAAACTCACATACACACACACAAACATATTTGGAGATAAGTGTTTCAAAAGGAAATTATGTTTTTATATATCACCAAGGCTGTAGGAGTCCAACAAGGTTCCAGAGAGTAAAGATCAGGGACAATGGATGTCCTAGCTCCACCCCATAGTGTCTTACTATCCACACTGCCCTGATGTCTACTGATACTTTCTGCTAGTTCAGGCCAACACTGCTACAGCTGAATTGCAGATAGGAGGTGTCTCATCTCAAGAACACCTCACCACCCCTATGCCATCCCAGCGTGAGAGCTTACAACATCATATCTCTTTCCATCAGAACCTCATCTAGGAGCCCAAGTTCTGGTAAGACCCAAAGCTTAGCCAATGTGAAGAAAGTCATCCAACCATACAACAATACTCACCAACTTAGTCAAAGTTGAAAAAAAGAGAATTATAGCTGACTGTGCATTAAGAGATGAATGCCAGTTTCAGTCAAGCTATAAGGAAACCATTCACCAAGTATTTAAAACCCAATAAGCAAACAGATTTCACTTCCCCCTTGGTGCATGAGGGAAAATTGACATAATATTCCCTGTGATTCCAGGAGCCTCTAAGTGGTAGAGAAAAAGTGAAATAGTATCCCTGTCCTATGCCTAGACAGCTCCTATTTCTTTCCCTAACCACCTGGTTAATCCTAAATCTTTTCCTTTAACACTCTGTGAGTACATGCCTGGCTGTCAGATATGACTTGTGCCTGGAATCAAACAGAGCTAAGGGAATTTTTTCCTCCTATTATGACAGATGATGTTGCAAATTTCTATAATCAAGATGTTTTGTAATATAATACCAAATCTCTTAAATAATAAGTTGATACTGGAACATCTCTGTTACTATAATAAGATTCATGCATGTTTGGGATGAAAAATACCCTTCATTCTTATTTTAGTGGAAAAAATAAACACAGAGATCTCTTAGGATAAGAACAGGAGTTTATTCTCTTCCCCGGGAGAAGAGGGTGGTCTTCCCCATGACTCATTATGGAGAAGAGACAAGTTACAAAAGATAGTGCAGGAATTTAGAACTTAACTTAGTCAAGACCCCTCCCCAACTGTTTCCTCTCTCAATGGTGGAGAGGCATACTTCACCAAATTCTTCCCCTATTGGGACAGCAAGAGAAGGGAGGGGAGGGTCCCATGAAGGCAGGAAAACAGACAAAGGAAGGTAAAAGTGAATGACAGCAGCAATGGAGGAGGAGGGAGGAAGGGAAAGTTAACTACAAATTGACAAGTTTTCACTTATCTCATACAGTGTATGAACATCTTACAATTTTAACTTGTATTTGTGGTTAATTATATTATAGGGATGACATACTCTTAAGGGGAAATGATTAGATGGAGTAATGACAAAGATGCAATGTGAAAGCTTTCTAAATAAATAAAATAGTAAATTTTGAGAAAAGCAACATGACTAGATTGTTTTCTCTAGGAACTATATCCATATGTATATGACTGGCTTCCAAATTTATCTGTCATGGACACATAAATTGTATTGATAATTTTAAAGAAAGTGAAATTATTTTCTCATTTTTAATTATCTGATATTTTTAAAAGGCAGAACAGCTCATTTTCATAAATTTTTAAAAAAAGATTCCTATATCAGATTGAGGTAAGGATAGAGACATCATATGATATATAAAATGAAATTCTCTGAAGGTTCAAAATTAGAGAACCAGAATTATATAGGAGCTTTTAGTTTTGTAACTAGAAAAGCAGAGCCTCTTTTAGAGCTGTCCTGTGAATAAAACCTATTTTCCAAGAAAAGATATCTAGGGACCAGATAACTACATAAAACATCTGGGACTCTCCTTCCTACATGCTCTGTTCCCCTAACCATTTGTTCCTGCCTGCTCTGTTTGACTCCAGCTTCTACAGGCCAGGAGATTCTTACCTACTTTATTTCCCTTTGCTCTCCCTCCCTCTCAGTGCCCACAAGCTAAGAGAATGCTGTTTTATTCCACGCCTACCCCTTAGATGGGACTTGATGTTAATGTTTATGTTTTCTTGGTTACTTGGTGACATGTAAATCTCCTTTCTCAGAACTAGTCCATCATGAGCCCTCTTAAGTAGTTTATTCTGTACCTGACTTAATGTAATTATGCAATTATGGCAACTGTGGTAATAAGTTTGTTGCATTGTTTGAACTTAGCCCTGTGTGACTGTGAAACTGGACCATCTCAATGTATTGTTTAAAGACCCTTAAGTAAGAACCTATGTTATGCTGAGCAGAAGGTCAGATTCAAAGACTGATGCAAGGATTTTTTTTTTTCCTAAGGACACCTCCCAGGTCCTTTTGACTACTGCCACAACTGCCAAGCCTGTGAGTGTGGACTCATGGATCCTCTGAAGAAAGCCCCTGCTCCTGAGTGAATGGCAGAACCCTCCAGGGAACTTAAAGTTCATCTAGTATGCACCCAGAAGCAAGCAACATCCAAATGAGAAGGCTATCCCAAGATTCTGAATGAGGGCTGAGTATACTATCCTTCTACATTCTTCTTCCCTCTTTTCTTCCTGCTAGTAAACAATGGCTAGCACTGACACCTGGGACACATTTCCCCACTAGGCCCCTAGTCGAACTAACCACCTGGAAAATATGCTTGTCCTGGCCCAACTGACATCTTGTGGTATCTTGGCTCATACCTGCATCTCCTTTATTGGCTATAAAGATAGGAGTTCTTTCAAATCACCTTCCTTTGATCAAAAGGGAGAAATGCCAACATATTTAGAGACATTCTGTTTCCCAGGAGTAAGAGCCAGCAAATAGATTCTATTCTGTGCTTGGCATAACAATAATCCTTTGCGCTCTGGATGATCTCACCCTCTGGTAAAGTGCCTTGCTTTGACTACCACCAGGTGTTCACCGAGGGATTTATGTTTCTTATTAGTCAATAACTGTTTAATTGAAGCTCCCCTTATTTTCCTGGGAACCTGATGACCAATCATGAACCTGGTGACATGCTTACAAGTCTTGTATCTTGTCTCAGTTAAATGAACCAAATCAGGCACTGCACTCCTATTTCTGCCTTGCTAATTTTGTTTCTGCTCCCATAGGAAAAACTGTTCCCATAGGACCCAGGAATGCCTACATTGTCTATACATAAGCCTGTTATCAGAAAGGCTAAGCACTATTATGTCATAGTTCAGTCTACTTATGTATATAAAGCACTACCTTTAACCCAGCATGCTAAGCCCTCCTCCTCAGGAGGACTTCTTGCAAGGATTTCCCTCACTTTGAAATTAAACTTCGGTTTGTGTCCTGATTTTCCCATCTCTAGCCTGATCTATTCAGCCCCAGTTACCCACAGGTTAGAGGCTGGTTCCATTATAATTGACACTTGTGATAATTATTATTACTTGGGTTCCTAAGAAGAAAACTCTCTTCCCCTGCTTCTAATTCCTGTAGCTACTCTCATTTCTATTCAGCTATGTTCATTATTTACTAAATCCCCACCCTACTCAACCCTCTGCTTCCTGTACTCCTCTGTAGGTCCTATTCTATTGTTAACAAACTTGCAGATGAGTGAGATCTTTTCCTCATGCAATTCTTTCATTTTTTTCAAATTTATTTATTTATTTTTTGCATGCATGGAAATTTGCCTTCAATCAAAAAGACATTTCATCCATGTCTACTATATCTAGTATTTGCTACCTATTTTATCAAGCTCTAGCACATATTCAGTCAATAGAAAAGTAGGTAAGCCTTGCTCCTAACTGACACTTAAAGGTCCTCCCTTTTCATATTGGCTCCTTTGTATTCAACGGTACCTGGCATACATGTGACAGTCATGAATTCATAGCATATAGTTTCACTGGCTGTGGATGTCATTAAGTTCAGGAAGGTGACTTACCCACAGAAAGAAAGGCAATCAGTTTCACTCAGGCATCTCTAGATTTCATCTCATCAAAACCTTCTTTGGTGGAGGCAGATTTGGAGAGCTCAGAGAGCTATGCTCTGTACTTGGCAAGTTTGGCTTTCAACAAACTAAGATGGTATTCAGTCACCTTGTTCTTCTGGGTGCAGGTGAGCTCCTTTATCTCCAAGATCTTCTCCAAGATGCCCATTGCAGCAGTACCAACAGTGGTAATGGCAGAGAAAAGGCTGCAAGTGAGGCCCGAGTCTCTTATCTCTTCTATTCTTGAATCACTCGTTCTCTTTTCCTAAAGACACTCATCTCTTGTCATAACTCAGACCTGTCTTGCTCCCACCACTTGCTTCTTATATACCTACACATATATTACTTAATACTGTCACAATCCTAACAAATAGTTACATTATCTGCAAATTTACATTATCTAATATTGACTCCTTTTATTCTTCCCTAATCGGTTATAATACTAGGAAGAAACTGTTTGAAATTCCCTTATTTCTTATCCTTCTACCCCTAGAACAATATGTAGATCCTTACAGATACTAGGCACTTAAAATTTGTTAAAATGAATTTAAATGCCAATATTACCGTTTTGAATCACTTCAAATAGAGCAATAGAATATGATGTTTCACAGCTATCAAATATTTTCATATTAGTTTGCCCTTATAAAACTGCTGAAAAAATTAATTTCAACTCAACAGACATTTTAAAAGGAACTCAAATTTCAGATCAGCTGGTAAAAATGAAAAAAGAATTCAGTTTTTTTTTAGATATTCCTCTCCAAAAAATAAACTTTCTTTTGACTATTCTGATCATTTATTAGGTGCATAAACTAGACTCCTGATAACAGACTGGTCCAGAAAATCCAGTTAACAAATGCAAGGTGAGGACATATAACTGAACATTTTGTTGCATATATTTATAACTTAGTTTCCATAGTACTCCATGTTATTTTCCAAAGGTCCCAATACAAATATGAAATATAGACTTAGTTGGCACATATTACAGTAAATATATTTATGTCTCTCTTTCAAGTTCACTAGAAGAAGTGGGCCTGCCAAGTGACTCAAGGTCACATACCCCATTACCACTTTATATCTATCACCATGACCAATGCTTTCTTGTCCTTGGTGTCCATAATGAAATTCTCAATGGAGCAGTAAAATAAGATAATTTTTCTTCCTTTTCCATGATAATCTAATAGGCTCCAGACAATACATGAGTACTTATTTTCGTAATCACCTTTAAATATTTTAAGGAATTGTCCAAGTGTAGTTGAATAATTTATAACAATTGTGGACTGAAAGAAGAATTGAACTCTCATTTTAGGCAGTACTAGTTTTCTCATTCTTCAATTCTGAACACCATATGCACAATGTTACACATATCAGGTACTTAATGCTTATCAAAATGAACTAAAATATTATTATTACCTCTTTAAATGACTCATAGAAAACAATAGAATATGGTCATTTAAAATAAGAAGAAATATTCATATTGCTTAATGAGAAGATAATTTTATGCTGTTTTCAGAGAAGGTGATTTAATCTACAGCATAAATTAAAAATTAATTATTAAGATGCTTTGTAAACAAGTCCTTAGTAATCAAATTAAAATTTAAAAAATTAAGATGGAAGAAAATAGTATTGTTAGATATAAACTTATTATTAAATTAAATTCAAATACTACTGTGTCCTCGAATAAGTGTAACATTTGAAGTAAGAAGACCTGAGTTTGAATCCTAGCTCAGACACTTAGTAGTTATATAATTGTAGACAAGGTACTTGACATCTCTTAGTCCTTTTTTTTTTTTTAAGAAGACTCATTTGGGGGGTGGCTAGGTAGTACAGTGAATAGAGTACTGGCCTTGGAGTCAGGAGGACCTGAGTTCAAATCAGTCCTCAGACACTCAACACTTACTAGCTGTGTGATCTTGGACAAGTCACTTAACCCCAATTGCCCTGCTCTCTGAAAAGCAAAAGAAAAAAAAAAGGCAAAACAAAAAAGAAGTCTCATTTAACTTTATTTTATTGGGGGAGTAGATGAGAATATTCAGCACCAAGCCATCTGCCCTATTTTCTTATTACATGCCTGCCAATATCGTATTGAGAACTTCTGCTTTCACTGCTAAACAATTGACTACATATAAAGCCCTAAACTCTTTCTTCTTTAACATTTATGCCACATCCTTACCTGTGGGGCAGTATGGCTCACTATTACATCAAATTTTACTTTTCTATACTTTCTGATTTCTTTAAATGTTAGAGCAGAACTCGCCAACTTTAGAATCAGAGGGAATAATATCAAATACTAACTTTGAATTTTACTATCTTTACTACTTTGGCCAAGTCACTTATCTTTCTAAGTAACATTTTCCTCATTTATAAAATAAGAAAATAAGACTAGTTGACTCTCTAATATTCTTTCCAGTTCTAAGTTGTTAAAGAAAATCCTCTGTGAACTGTTAAACGGAAAAAAGTTCAGGTATAAAAAAGAGTTACCTGGAAGAAACCAGAGTCTGATCACAGATTAGACAGTGTTTATTGCCTGACAGGAAGAATCTTGCAAGCTGAGACAATGTCTGTGTTCCCACTTCTTTAAAGAAGAGTTAGAAAGAGTAAATCATTAATACTCTTTTTTAAACAAAGGAAGGAGAAAAGTCAGAAATCTGAGAAGATTCTAGGCAGAAAGCCCCATTCCCAAGAGGAGAGATTATCCAGGAATAAAGGGGAATAAGCAGTTCCAGAGTTGTGGCCTTTTGATATCTCAGAAGATATTCTTTGTGATGAAGGCTTGAGCGCAGACAATAAGATAAGAGGATTTCTCTAAAAAACATAAAACAGGATATGTCTGAGAGTCCCATAACCAACAGTTAGGGAATCTCTGAAGATAAGGATGTCTCTTATAGGTCCATAAACCACCAGATGGCTCAGGGTCTGCTTCACAGCTGGTACATGCTTAATTGGTTTTAGAGTGGTAGATTTTCTACATGTCTAGCAGGGTTTACTCTTAGTCATTGCAAAGGATTGTTGATATGTCAAGCAGCCTTGGGCATCCGAAGTCCTCCTTATTGGCTAGTTGTGCTATTCCACTTTTGGTTCCACTGTGAAAAAAAAGAAGCTCTAGTACAGTGGTTCTCAACTTTCCTAATGCTGAGATCCTTTAATATTCATATGCAGGTGTATCTGTATGTGGTCAGACCTGCCTGGAGATGGATAGAGACCTGGTATCTTGGTTCCTAAGACCATCAGAAATATGTGTTTTCCCATGGTCTTAGGCAACCCCTGTGATCCAAGTGAAAGGGTCATTCAACCCCCAAAGGGGGCGTGACCCACAGGTTGAGAACTTCTGCTCTAGCATATTTAATCAGTTATGGAGCCTATGATGTCAATGATCACATGATCCTAATTCCTCCTCAATCACTGTTAAACTGATTTCACAAATAAATAAAATAGGTAGTCACTCATAGAGTATAATCTAATGGACATGATCTAAAGGATCTTCTGCCATCTAATATTTCCTGAAATTTTTATACTTTGAGTCACTCCTCTAGGTTAAATCATTGTTTCCTAAAGGCCCACATGAAAATATAAAGGTTACAAGAAAGCGGTGAAAGATCAATACATCTCATAAGGATCAGTAAACACAGCAGCAAGAGTTTATCACATTAGCTGGAAAATCTGGGCTTTGTATGGATGGGAAGGGCTTGGAGTATAAAGCTGTGACCTCATCCATACATAAAACAAAAACTCCACAGCAGATGTAATAAGCAAAAAACTAGATCAAAGTCCTCAACAATAATGCATAGGCTCACCTTTGCCAATTGCACATGATTATCAACCTGTTTTTAGCTTCACCCATCACTAGTTACTTCTCATGACCATCTGGAAATTCCTTTGTGGCAATTCCTTTTTAACCATTCTATAATCACATCTTAATTGGCAATTTCTTAGAAGAATTAAGAAAAATTGCTTCTACCAAACCCATATGTTTCTAACTTGTGTACAGTTTGAAAGTTTTAAAGGGTAACAGAGGAAATCATACAAAGGCTTTCATAGGCTTTCAGCAACCTAAAATATTCTCTTTGGGAGGTTGGTATCAGAGGAAATAAAGACAATATCTGAAAGCAAGGATATTGCTTAGGAGTTAATACTGGTTAAATTTTTACACATTTATAATGATGACTAAGCTAAATCTAAAGTCAAAATCCAATTTGTATGAGATTAATTATGTTTGTATAATTTCTGGCACAAAAATAGAATGTAAAAAAAAGCTAAAATCAGTGGCCTTTAAGATTTATTAATCTTCTACTCTGTATGTGTAATTATGTAGGTGCAAATATAGCTTTTTGGCATAGCATTTGGTATTAGGACAACTAAGAGGTTTTTTGATGGATTATGAGGCAGGAAATCTCTTTTCAGATTACTATTTTTGCCAAAAGCTTTTTGTGTGCCCTTAGTAAATGACTTAGTTTCCTCATCTCAAAAATGAGAGGGTTTTATGAAATAGTTTTTAAAGTCATAAGATTACAGGTTTCTATAAAAAAGATGACTATTACAACTCAAATTAAGCCCATTAAATTTAAAAGGGATAGAGAAGGGTAGAGGAAAAAAGAACAGACATTAGACTATGATTGTACCTTTACGAAAGAAAATTAATTCTATCTTCAGCTTGCGTAGGGAACTTCCTCCTTTCTTCCTTCTCAGTGAAATTTGTATCCCCTGAGGGAATGCACGGAAAAGGATTTAGAAAATGCACAGTTTCTTCCTCCCACTTCCTAGGGTGATTTGAATAATCCCATCTCATTTGTTGGAGAAATTCTTAGAAATTTAGAAATTTATTTAGAAATAAATAAATTTAGAAAAGAGATTGATAATAAATTGGAAAGTTTGATCATTTCTTTACCAAATGAGGTAGGCTATCTCAAACATTACTCAACTATCCAAAGTCGGAGAGAGAAAGAACACTAGGACAACTTGTGGGGATATTTGAAACTTAAGTTCTCAAAGACTTTCTTGAAATTTTCAGACAGTTCTGCATCAGAAGTAAGAGACCAGTGATTCTGTCTAGTCTTAGGGTGAAATTAAAGGGATTTCATTATAGCAAAGGATGGGTTTACTGTTGAGTCTTAAAGACTGATATAAGAAGGTATGGGGTACACGGGAAGGGGTTTCAGGGAGGTGTTGGGGGCGGGGGGTAAAAGGGTTACGTAGTTTGGGTGTGGCTTAGCTAGCTTGCTGTGAAGATTTGCCATATAAGGTAATAAATGTAATGCGAGCTTGTGATTGGATGAGGGATAATGATAAAAGACCTGAATGCAGAAGCATCCGCGCAGTTGAGATGTAGTCGCCGTTGAATAAACTACTCCTTGGGAACCTCGGGCGCTCTGTCTGGTAATTCCTCGTGAGAGGCCGGTGACGACCGAAGACCCAGGTTG
>CM053592.1:96635204-96678923 GCA_028646515.1 Pseudochirops corinnae | reverse complement strand
CATGATTTTCCTGCAACATTCTCATTTCTCTTCCCAATTTTTCTTCTACTTCCCTTATTTGGTTTTCAAAATCCTTCTTCAGCTCATCTCTAGCTTTAAGGCATTCTTCATGTTTATTGGAGGCCCCTGGTGGGGGTGCTCTGGCTGCGTTCTCCTCCTCCCTCTCTCTCCCATGATCTTTCTTTTCCCCAAAGAAGGAATCTAGGGTTTGGGTGCTGTTCTTACTTTGCTTTTTATGCTTATTCTTACTCATGGTTGGTCAGTCCATGATTTTTTTTTAATCTCTATGGGGCTCTGCTTGCAGAAGGGAAAGCTCTGTCTCAAATCGCTGGGGTCCTCCTGGCTGCAGTAGCTCTCAGGAAGGTGCTGGGACCCCTCCTACTTACTTCCGGCTCGCTGGATAATAAGGACTCCAAGACCGAGGCCCAAGACGTTGATCCGGATCCAGGCTGCTCAACATGAGAGCACTGGACTCAGAACAATAAGTTAGTCCCCCTGCTTTCTGTAGGCCGCGGGCGGGAAGCCGCAATGTGGAGGCAGGGCCAAAACCTCTGCCTTTTGCTTTTCCGCTCTGGAGACCTTTCGGCCAGACTGCTCCCCTCCCAACTTAGCAAGTCCCACTGACCTAGTTCTCAACACTGCTCGCAGCTGCTGCTAATCTGCCCACCGCTCCTCTTGTCCAGCCACCCCTGGGCTCAGCAGCAGTTTCAGGCCAGACTGGTTTCGCAGTGCTGATATGGTTCCTCGTAGCCGAGCTGACTTTAGTGGGAAGTATCTTTGTGTGCGTTTTGGAGTTCTAGGATAGGTTTATTTTGTGGGTATTTTGGGGTGACTATGTGAGAGCTGCGATATGTTGCTGCTGCTATGCTGCCATCTTAGCTCTGCCCCCCCTTACAAGTCAATTGTAACAAACATTTACAACAGGTAGTTACCCAGCCATACCACTTGGAGGGCAGTATCCCACAGAGTTCATAAAAATTGAGAAAAGATCCACACATACAAATATATTTACAGCAGTTCTTTCTGTAGTGGCCAAGAAATTGAAATTTAGGGGATGTCCAACAATTGGACAGAAGTTTATTGCATATGAATATAATGGAATACTATTGCACTTCAGGAAATGATGAACATGAAGACTTCAGAAAAAAAATAAACAAACCTGGAAGGACTTGTATGAACTGATGTTGAGTGAGGGGAGCAGAACCAGAATAACACTGTACACACGTACAGTCATATTGTATGATGACTAACTTTGAGAGAATTGGCTCTTCTCTGTAATGCAAAATTCTAAGATAACTCCAAAAGGCTCATGATGGAAAATGCTATCCACATCCACAGAAAATATTTTGGAGTCTTAATGCAGATAGGAGCATGTAATACCATGTATGAGCAAATTCCCAAAACAATGCTACTGTGAACAGCTTTTCAGGTTCTGATTACACAGTATAGTAAGCAGTTCACCTATTCCATAACAAATCAAGGCAAATATTCACAACAAATCAAGATACAATACACATCACATAACATCTTATCACAGAATATAACAATATAGTGTTCACAACAGCTTATAATTAGAATGGCCACGTAGTTTTTAACAAAGTGGTCACAGTACTTAAAACAAAGAACAAAATCATCTGGTGTCCCCTAAGGGGGCCTCCTTAGTGATTCAGTCACCTCACAATACAATAGTCAGTCTTCCATTCATGGGGCAATCATAGATTAACTTGATCAATAAATCCACACCTAATTTTACCTTGAACCCAGGTCTCAGCTAGCTCTTATTCTCTGCATAACAGAATGTTAAAGGAATGCATAGGATGGACTATAGAGATTAAAAACTGATCCAGATGAGTAATAAGCAATGGTGATAATCTAAGTATAAAACAAAAGACGGCCACACAAAGACAAAGTAATTGACATGGGAAATAGGTGAATTATCCTAAATACATTTAAAAATTGCAAAGTGTGCGGCAGAGTAAAGATGGTGGCACAGGAGCAGGAAAATTCAATGGCTTCACCCATACACACATCAAATACCTACAAAATATGACTTTAAACAAATTTTAGAGCTCCAGAATCCATAAAGTGACAGAGAATAACAAATCTCCCTCTGAAGGCTGCCCAAACAAGAAGAGTGCATAAAAGCTCTCTGGGAGCCAAGCCCCAGTGAGTGAAACAGTAATTAATTTAAATCTGAAGACCCATTTTTGTTATGTCAAGTAAGCAGGTACTTAGCCCTTAGTAATTAAGCAAACCTTTATGGCTAAGAGAAAGAAAGTGTGGACTCTGTCTCCTGTTGCTGAGAAAACAGGAATGGTTTGGCTGAAACAGGAAGCCAATGCTTTGTTTGTATATAAGAAGAGCCCCAGAGAGAGATAGTCAGAAAAAGAATTTTTCTCCTGGCAGGCTCCTGGTGAGGAGAGAGAGATTTTCTGTCAGTGAACATCTGGAAGCTTACTGACAAATAAAAGAAGATTTCCTTGAGACCAGAATCTGGTGAAGGCTGAAGTTGCTGCAAAGAAAGCTACTTGGAAGGCTAAGCTTTCTTCTGGGTCTTAGGGCCAGCCAAACTGCTGGAGGACTGAAGAAGCATGTCTGGGATAAGACTTTGTTTGCTTGTGGCTAGTTTGATCCTTGAGTTCCCAAGAACAGAAATTGTGAAGGTTTTGAGATTTGCTGGATCCTTCACTGTGTAGCAGCAACTGCCTGTGAACTTCAGTGTATAACAAGAACTGCCTAGAGGACTGGATGAGAACCTGGGAGCTGTCTGTCTCTGAATCCAGGTGACTGTTTGGTGTATTCCAGTAGGATCTGGGACCATGAAGGGGATCCAAGAAATCTGAGACATCACCCCAAGTCAAGATGAAGAAAAGGCCTCTCCTTGGACACTAAATGCTGTGATGAAAGTGAAGTTTATAAGTGACTGGGGGTTGGAGTGTTTGTTTAATTTTCTAACGATTGTATTTAGTGATTAATGATACCCACCAACTGATTGCTAGATAAGTGACTGATTACGTTAACCTATGATTGCCCCATGAGTAGAAGACTGACTATTGTATTTTGAGATGACTGAATGACTAAGGAGGCAAATCTCATCAGGGATAGGAGATGATTGTCCTTTTGTTCTTTGTACTAAATACTGTGACCACTTTTGTGAAAACTATATTGTGATTTTCTGTGACAAGATACAATGTTGTGAATATTATATTGTGATTTATTGTGAATTTTTGCCTTGATATGTTATGGAATAAAAGGAGTATTCACTCCTCTGTGTAATCAGAACCTTAAAAGCTGTTCAGAATATCATTCTTTTGGGAAGCTGCTTGTGCATGGCATTACAGTATCCTCCTGGTTTTAGCCCCAGGGCAGCCTGGCCCAGCCTTGGCTTAAGAGAGTTCAGAGAGGATCACCTTCTTAAGGTACTTCAAGATCACCAGCAGCTGTGGCCGTTTCCAGAATTATTAGCCCAGAAATACAAAAGACAAAGTAAAAGTCAGTGGAGCTCTCCTGGATCTTGGGTGAACAGAGGACCAACCTCTACCCCCAGAACTAGAAGAGGCGGAAGTAGAAGCCCTGCAGCTGCCTTCACATAGCTGCTTCAGAGCTCCTGACCTACAGATCGTAGGTGCACCAAGTGACCATTTAGAGGCTAAGGCCTCTTGCCTTAACCTCCCAATCTGAATCATGGTGTTGGGTGATGATCCTGAGGTGTGTGACCAGTGAGCCAAAGCTGGAGGGGATATAGAGACAGAGAACTCCTAATAGATATGGTAGCTGTGATAAACTGCAGTGATTTGTGACAATGCTCTTACCTCTGGAATCAGAGTTCTACTGTGGCAAAGAAATCGGAAGTTAAGCAACTGACTGGCAACATGAGCAAGCAAAGGAAGCTAAGCTAGCACAGCCATCCAACTTTAGATTCCTTTTTTGGGGACAAAAAAGATCAAAGCATGGAACGGCTTTAAGACAACACAGTCAGAACTCCTGCACCTAAAGCTTCCAAGAAAAATATAAACTGCTTGCAGGCCATGGAGGAGTTCAGGAAGGATTTTGAAAATCAAGTAAAAGAAGTAGAGAAAAAACTGGGAAGAGAAATGAGAATGATGCAAGACAATCATGAAAAAAGAGTCAACAAACTGACTGAAGAAAATAATACCTTAAAAAATAGATTAACTCTAATGGCACAAGAGGCCCAAAAAGTCAATGAAGGGAAAAATGCCTTAAAAAGCTGAATATGCCAGAGGGAAGAAGAATTTCAAAAGCTCACTGAAGAGAATAATTCCTTCAAAATTAGAGTGAAGCAAATGGAAGCAAATGACTTTATGAGAAATCAAGATACTATAAAACAGATCCAAACAAATGAAGAAATAGAAGGCAATGGGTAATATCTCATTGGAAAAACCACTGATCTAGAAAACAGATCAGGAGAGACAATTTTAAAATTATTGAACTAACTGAAAGCAATGCTCAAACAAAGAACCTAGAAATCATCCTTCAAGAAATTCTCAAGGAAAATTGACCTGATATTTTAGAACTAGAGGGCAAAACAGAACTTGAAAGAGTTCACTGATCACCTCTTGAAAAAGATCCCAAAAGGAAACCTCCCAGGAATATTATAGCCAGGTTCTGGAGTTCCCAGATCAAGGAGAAAATATTACAAGCTGCGAAGAAGAAACAGTTTGAATATTGTTAAAACACAATCAGGATAAGCCAGGATCTAGCATCTTCTACATTAAGGGATAAAAGGGTTTGAAATATATTCCAGTGATCAAGGGAGCTAGGATCAAAACGAAGAATCACCTAGCCAGCAAACCTGAGTATAATGTTTCAGAGGAAAATATGGTCATTCAATGAGGTAGAGGACTTTCAAGCATTCTTGATGAAAATAACTGAACTGTATAGGAAATTTAACATTCAAATACAAGAAGCAAAAGAAGCATAGAAGGTAAACAGGGAAAAGAAATCATAAGGAATTTTATGTTCAAAATTGAACTATTTACTTGCCTATGTGAAAAAATGGTAATTGTAACTTATGAAACATTTCTCAGTATGAGGATAGTTGAAGGAAATATAAATGTGTATATGTGTCTATGTATGTATATAGATATATGTATGTGTATATATGTATATATGTGTATATATACATTTATGTAAATATAGGAGGGCATATGTGATTATGAGTAATATATGAGTATATGTATATATGTGTATAGGTATATGTAGACAGAGGGCACAGGATCAATTTTACAGGAAGGATGATTTTTAAAAGGTGAAATTGAGAGGTGAGAGAGGAATGTAATGAGAGGAGATAGGAAGAGACAGAATGGAGTAAATTATATCATATAAAAGAGGCAAGGGATAACTGTTACAGTGGAGGGGAAGAACAGGAAGGCAAAAGGGAATGAATCAACCTTACTTTCATTGAATTTGACTCAGGGAGGGAATGATATACACTCTGATTTGGGTATCTTGCCCTACAGGGGAGTAGGGGGGAAAGGGATGAGAAGGTGGATGGTGAAAGAGAGGGCAGGTGGGGGGGAAGAGTACTTAGAAATACACATTTTCATAAAGGGACAGCTGTAATGGTAATAGAATTTGGCGGTGCCTCTGTATTGTCTTGGTTTTTGGCTTGCGTGTTAAAACCTAGAGCTTGTGAATTCCACCCCTCCAGGATCCTTGGCCTTACAATCTCAATCTAAATGGCCGTGGATCCTGGAACAAATAGAGGCACTATGCTTTGTTATCCTGCTGACTACGCCATAATGTAATTCCAAGCAAAGGCAACTTCCAAGGTTCAGATTACCAGCATATCAAATGCCATTTATTCAGCAAACATTCACAAAACAGAGAAAGTCAAAATACAGTGTAACATGTTCATTTAGGAAGTAAGTTCTCAATTTAATTGCAAAGTATCAGGTCCAGGTATCTATCCCACACCTGGCCAGTACATTAGTCAAAGTAGCCCAATCCTGGGCAGCACATTTAGTCAGTCAACAAAGTCTCTCCTCTCAAATGGAGATTAGTCTCCAATGATAAATAATGTACATTCATTTGGTCAATCACAGAGCACAAAAAACTCAAAGGTTTCCCACCCCTGAATCTCAAAAGGGGCAGAAGAGCACAAAAGGCCATCCATCCTTAAGTTACAACAAGGTTAAGATATCATCTCAGCATTGAATACCAAAGCAAAGGCCAATCTTTAAACTTCACACAATGCAAGCCTTAAGCAATCTCAGTTTCTGGGGAAACAAGGCTGAAGAAAGCCATAGCCAATGTCTTCATCAAGTCACTCTCTGCCTGTATAACAGTCCCAGAAGCCCTAAAAATACCAGCAAGGCCCTTTTCCAGGATTTTTGTAAACATACAACAAGATAATCCTTTTTCAGGGCTTCTGAAGCAACAGCAAGATTCCAGGGTCTCTACAACAGCAGCACTGTCCTTCACCAGCAGGTGAATCTGGCAAAACAACATCAAAACAGACAGACAAAAAACTAGCATCACAGCCATGCCTCCTCAGTTCTTGGCAGCTCTGGGTGGCAGTTCTTAAAAGTCCTGGGCAGCTCCAACGGGCTCTCAACAGTCTTTCCCTCAGCAACTCAGGGTCTATGATATTGGATACTGCTCTCCCAAAAATCCTTCTGGCCTTGTCTAGGCTTGGACCTCTCTCCCAATTCACAGCTCCTGCCAGTTCAGCCCTCTCTCTTCATGTCAACAAGTCCATCCTACAAGTGGGATTCACAAGCTCTGGGTTTTAACACTCAACCCATAAACCAAGCCAATACAATTTGGCATCTCCAAATTCTATTACCATTACAACAGGGACAAAGTAAAGAATAGAACAAGGTGGGGGGAGGGATAGGATGGAGGGAAATATAGACAGGCTTTCACAATATATCCACTATGGAAAGGGTTTGTGTAATTTCACACATACAACCTATATTGAATTGCTTATCTTCCAAGTAGGGGAGGGAGATGAGGCAGGAAGGGAAATAATCTGAAATTTAAAGTTTTAAAATAAAATCTTTTTTTAAAAATTATTATTATTATTATCATCATCATTATTATTATCATTATCATTATTATTACTCATATGCAACTGGGAAATAAGATATACAGGCACTGGGGCATGGAGATTCATCTTGCCCTTCCAGAGAGCAGAATGGGGGAGGGGGTATTCAGTACCAGCGGTGTTTTGGGGTGGTGGGTAAGGGAAAGGCAGGGGGATAATTTGTAACTCAAAATTGCATGTAAATGAATGATGTTAACTCAAAAAAACCCCAAAAATTAATTTTAAAAAAATGACAAAGTGACTGATTTGATATGATAAAGCAAGAAAATAATGTGAAAAGTGAAATGAGGAGGGTGAAGAGAATGGGATAAGCAACTACTAAGCACCTACCATGTGCCAGGCACCATGCTAAGCACTTCACAAATTTTATCTCATTTATCCAGGAGCTTAGGATGATGATTGTGCCACAGATAAAAAAGAGGGGAAATGGGATATATTGTTTCAAAATATTCCTTTCATCCAAATAGATGCTTCTAAATAATTTTTTTTCATTCTATACTAAAGAAATCTTAATATGACCTTCTGTTTTAAAGCATAAATCATAGAATCATAGATTTTAGAAATGAAAGAATTTTAAAGGCCATCTAGCCCAGTCCATTTAATTTCATAGGTAAGGAAAATGACGCATAAAGGAGTTAAGGGACTTACCCAAGATCTTATATATTTTATGCTCCAAATTTGATATTTAGATTCAGGTTAAGTGACTCTAAGTGAAGCACTCTTTTATGGTTTTCCCAGACTCTATGAATTCAATGATATTAAAATTCAAGTGAGAAAGCACCTTTTACCAAGACAGATGGGCAACTCTTGTATCCTTTATAGTTTTAGAATTTGCCCTGAGCACTGGGAAATTGAGTGACTTGCCCAGAGTCACATAGACAAAATATTTGAGAGGAAAGCTTTGAACACTCTTTTTTCCACCTCCGAGGTAGCCTTCTTTTTTTTTTTCATATGTCACCTAGCTTCTCAGTTGATTGCTTAAAGAATTAAAATAATGAAGTAATTATGTGAAAAGAAGTAATTATATAAAAAAGGAGAATTATATGAAAAAGAGGAATTTAATGACAAACTAATATTCTAAAGTAGTTGTTTTATCATCTTGTTCTATTTTGTTGCCATTGTTCAGCCATTTCAGTTGTGTGTGATTCTTCATGACCTGATTTGGGATTTTTTTGGCAAAGATACTGGAGTGTTTTTTTTTTATTTCCCTCTCCAACTCATTTTACAAACGAGGAATTGAGGCAAACAAGGTTAAGTGACTTGCTCATGTTCACAGAGATGATAAATGATTGAGAATAGATTTGAACTCATGAAGTTGAGTCTTAATGACTCTAGACCCAGCACTCTACTTACTACACCACTGAGTTGCCCCATATATATGTATTTATGTATGTATATATGTGCAGGTGTATATTTATGTGTGCATGTATGTATATGTGCATGTATTTTTCATATCTAGACCATATAAAATCCAGGTAAATCAAACAAAATTAAAGAATCTCAAAATCTGAAGGGACTTCCAGGGACACTGAATGCAATTCATTTCTAAATAATAATCTACTCCAATAAGATGCAGAAAGGTGATCATGGAACTTTTACTTGAAGACTTCTAGTGAAGAAAATCCATTATCATGAGAAACCAGCTTATTAGACTTTCAGGAAATTTAAATTATCAGGAATCTTTTATTTTCCTCAAACTGAAAAAAGTCTCTTTTCAACTTTTACCTATGACTTACTTCTAGTACACCATTCTTGGGGCAAGCAGAAAAAGTCTAATCTTTGAGTGTCTGATAGCCCTTCAGAAACTTGGTGATAGCTCTAATTTAACTCACTTCCAAGTTCCTTCAAGTAAAACTTCTTTGTCATGGACATGAAACTTCATCATCCAGATGGCCCCTCTTTGACCCCTCTGTAGCTTAACAACAATATGGTATCTTGAGCTGAGCAAAATAATGCAGATGTTTGACAAGGGCATGGTAAGAAGGAATGGTACTTGCTTAGTCCTAAACACTCTATCATTCATAATATATCCAAAATTTGTCTTAGCTCTTTTGCCTGTCATATCACACTGTGTACTTCTTGTTTCAGTCCATCGTAATGGTGCTCAGGCTTTAAAGTGTTTTCACAGGAGAATTTGACCTTCACTTGGCCACTTGAGGAAGGCTATGCAACAACTAGAGAAACCCACAGAGTGGGAGGTAGAGGAAAAGAAAGTGACTTGGGTAGTCTCCTACCCACACACACACGCACATACACAACATGCACCCACTGCAGAAGCAGTATCTCTTCATAGAAGAGTGAAGAAGACCAGGAAAGGATATAAAAAAAGGATATCACCAAGTGAGATGTTCTTAAGGTCTTGAATAAGTTTTTAAAAAGCTACCACCATGATTTCTATCATCACACTGAACTCTTACCATTGTGCGTGCACTTTGTTGTTCTATAAAGCACAGCAGCTAGGCAATGCTGAAGGAGATGGCTGCTACATATAGCAAGAAGAGCTGTTTCTCTCAGGCCCTCCTAATTATTTCCTTTGATCTCCATTTTGCGTTTGTAAACCTTTTCTGCTTTCATGATACTAATAATCTCCCCCACCATGTAATCTATATATCTTAAAAATAAGCATCCTGAACTTTATTCAAAACTATAATAAAATAATATGCAGAAGAGGACCACCCACTTATTCCTGGGGTGTGCCACTGGAGCAGTTTGCCTTGGGAATGAAGAGAGCCTAGTCTACCAGTGAACAATGATTAAATACAATGATAGTTTTTGAGTGTTGCTAAGGGCCAGAAAGTTGAAGTTGTGCCTTAGTTCTAAAATCCTAAAAGCCCAGGGTCATTGTTTTACACATAAGAAAAAAAAATTCCTGAATTCTATCGGTAACACAGCCCCTGACTTTTTAATAAATCTTGATGTTGCATCAAGTTAAAAAAACAAACAAACAAAAAACATTTCATCTGAGCCATTATAAAAGCAATAGCTGCAAAGAAGTCCACTTATTTGGAAAGAAACTTAGTGAATTCCACAGAATTAAAATAACAGATCCTATAAATGCATCATTGAAGTATTTTGATTATAAGAGCTCAATTGAGACTAATACACATATCACTCTTTTCTTCTAACCTTTTTAAAAAATAGATCTCATATTCTCAAAACATAAATTAGAGTTTTATAGTTTATATCTAATTTCAGGACAGCATGTAAGAGACACTTTGACAAGCACAGTTAACTAAAGCTTTCTTTTTTTTTTTTCAGTTCAAACCTTGAGGAATCAAAGCAGAGTATTTTTGAGTCTTTCCCTTTTAACTTGATTTTATTTCAGACACCTCAAAATAATGAAAAAGAAAAGAAAATTGGATTCACTTAGTCTTGAAACGAACTGATTTATGAATATGAGTCAAAATAGGAACACAACCTCATTATTATTTCCAGTATTCTTACAAGTGCTGCTTCTTTAGAAATAATTGGTATAAAAGTACTAATCATTTGTATTGCAAAGTGCTTTATCCATTTACTAAGAGAACATTAATAATGGCACTGTAATACCTTGCACATTTTCTCTTTTTTCTTTTTCAATCAAGAATACTATCCAATTAATTTCAAAAATATCCCTGCCAGAAACATAGGCATATAAATCGACCTTACAAAGAATATTTTTTTTAACTTGGAGATTCAACTATTTTTTTCAGCCCCCAAGTTCAAAGATAGGAATTTTATATTGTGACCTATACCTATTGAATTCTGTCATTTCATAGGAATGAAAGTAAAACCAAATAATTTTATTTAAGTAGAAAATCTCCTTATTTTTTCTCCAGATGCTGCAAGTTCACAAATGAAGAAGTACATGCAAATTTCTCTCTTTAATTCTAACACCAGGGGTCTTGTGTCATTTTCTTTTTCCTCACCAGGATGGATGCCTCTCATAGGAAGCAACACATTCTACACTATCCAGATGTAGAAAATCAGTCTATAACAAGTTCTCTTCCCTTCTCACCCATCACTTTTCACCTATATCCCATTTCTACAGTCTAAGAATGTCATGAAAAAATATAGGCAAAGATAAAAATGGATTAAAGCCATCACTTATATCAGTCTTTGAGGGAAAAAAAGTGGATATAACCCATTGGTTGCATTTTCTATCTTTAATAGCATTTTAAAATCCTTTAATATAGAGTGAGCATTCTATTCCCCCCAAGAGTCTCTCTGGAATATGTAATAGCTGGGCATTCCAAGAGCAAGGTGTTTGATAAGGATAAGGCATATGGAGTCTATAAAATTTTCCCCAATAATACTATTAAAGTCACAATGCACATATACACACATACACACAAACATGTATGTGTATTGAAATCCAAAATTCAAGGATGTTAGTGACTTCTGGGAAATGTAAACTTCTGAGTGGGGAGACATATGAAAAAAAATCAGAGCACTAAACTGAATGATCTTAAATAGAGGATAATGTGTCCATTGGTTTATTTTTGTAATTGCTTTACAAATGTCATATATTTTTTTTATTTAACAAAATGATTAATTGAATGGGTAGACAGGAGATCCATATTCTTCTCTAAGTATACTGCCACATTTACTAAAATGTATAAATTAAAAGACTGAGATGCTTCAGTGTTTGAAATTGGATAACTCCTTCAATCTTAATATCTTTATACCGAAAACCAGGTAGAGATTAGGGTCAAGAGGGCAGCTAGGTGATGCAATGAATAGAACACTGGACATGGAGTCAGAAGGACCTAAGTTCAAATCTGGCCTCAGATGCTTGACACACTTACTAGCAAGTCACTTAGTCCCAATTGCCTCGCCTTCCACCCTCCAACAAAAAAAAAAAAGAAAGAAAGAAAGAAAAAAGAAAAAGAAGAGAAAGAAATTAGGATCATGCATTTTCAACTTGGTAAGAGCTTGAGAAATCATCCATTCAAGCTCCATCATTTTATGACTAAGGGAAAATGAGATGATTTTGTCAGATTGATAGAAAAAGTTATATAGCAGTGCAGGATTCAAACACAGGTCTTCAGATGCCAAATCAACTATATTATGCTGTATTCTCTATTTCCTAAATCCTGTCATTGGCCGCTTCACCATTTTCTACCTCAAAGATATTTATTAAGATCACACTGATCGGCAGAAGTGGCATTAGAGGTGCTAGGAGGTGAACAACGATTATTAAAGGCAAAAGGTGATTTATTTCCACAGGTTGTTTTTACCATTTTTAAGCTATAAATCCTGTCTAAACAAGAGAAAATGAAAAATATTCAGCATACAACAGATATGATTTACCACAGCAAAATATATTGCAGCTTTTGGGTAAGGTTGATGAATCTAAAATAAGGACTTGTAGATACAAGTGTTTTGTTATGTTTTTTATATGTTTTTTCTGAGAAGTTTCCTAGGTAATAAGTAGGTTATTATTTAGCCAACATAACCTCTGGAAAGCCTTATCCCAATTCCCAATATATCAGATGAATCTGAGGTCTCAGAGAAAGATAATATCTTCTTTTCTGGTTTCAGTATGCCTGAGGAATTGGTGGTGTTGCTTTAATGTCGTTGGTTCAAGCATGAACTACTGTGCTTCGTGCCAAGATTATAATTTTTAAAGTACCTTATTCAGCATGGCTGAAATGGGTTGAGATATTTATGAAGTTGATATAGAATATTCCTTAAAAAAGTCTATAATGCACTCTTCACAAGTACAAAAAAATTCAAGTGGAAAGTCAAATCAAGCTAAGAGTGTACATTTGACAAAGAAATAACTCACGTCTTCTTCATATTTTTTCCCCCTTTACATGGAGCAATCAAGAGGTCAGCCTTAGGCATTGTATAGTATCTTTTCTAGACTCCTGGTAAGAATGGGATCTATGTTTGCTCTAATCTTGGTTCACAATACAGACACTGTTATCAGCTGATCTGATGGTGCTGCTATGATACCAATGAGAAAATAGGAAGTCCAAAATGCTCTAAACCCTTCATTGCTCGGAGACTCCTCAGATTAAAGGTGGAGTTTAAGGTGAAAGAGGAAAGCTCAAGGTGTAAACTGAGGACTCTCCTCCCCTCTCATCATTCTTTCTCTGGTAATTAAACTAGATTGTACTAATTTGTTTACTAACTCCCTTATAAATTTGCTTGATACTTATAGATGACCACTGAATCACTGCCAAATTTTGAAGACCATCTGAATATTATCATTTGAGAGTAGGACCCATCTTTATTTTTTTTTTTGAAAATTTATATCCCCATACTTCACATAGTAAGCACTTAGTAAATGTTATTGACTATACTTTTTGTATAAATAAATCTAGAACTAAAGGCCTGTTTTCATTGGTCTAAAACCTGTCATAGACAGAGATTTTCATCTAGTTATGGTGCCAAGGTTAAAATAACATGGAGTGGGCTATTTTGGGGGCAGAGCTAAGATAGAATAAAGGCAAGAACTCACCTGAGCTCTCTCCCTTACCCTTTGAAATGCCTTTAAAAATGCTTCTAAACAAATTCTAGAGCAGAACCCACAAAAAGACAGAGTGAACCAAAACAAATTTCTAAAACAAATTTCCAGCCCAAGACAACTTGGAAAGTCAGCAGGAAAGATCTGTGGCACTAGGGTGAGAGACTAGCACAGTCCAGCACAGATCATACCAGACCAACCCTCAGCAAACCAAGAATAAGTCTCAGGACAATTAAATCACAGGCAGCAGTGGCAGTTTCCAAACCTCTCAATAAATAGATGCCAAAGCCAACTTAGGTCAGCAGGAAAAGTCTGTCATATCCTGGTGAAAGTGTAACACAGACCAGCACAGGCAGTGCCAGGACAACACTGGCACAGAAAACCAGGAGCAGTCCGTGGGAGTGACAGAATTAGCAACTGTAGCAACAGTGGGAGCAGCAGGGGCTGCTTCTGAAGCTCACATCACACACACAGTAAGGAGGTCAAACAATTGGTTAGAAAAAGATTTCATTGGACTTTTTGCTAGCACTAAGACAAGACTGAGGCTTTGTCCGTATTCAGACCTGCATCCCAGTCCTGGGTGGCAGTACCAGGTTGAAGAGGATCACAAACATCATAGAACTTGTGACCACAGGGTAGTGGAAGAAAAATGAGAGTGATTCAAGAAAATCATGCAAAACAGTTAACAGCCTGGTAAAGTACACACACACACACACACACACACACACACACACACACCACAACACACATAGCCTGGAGAAAATAACACCTTAAAAAGTTGACTAAACCAAATGGTAAAAGAGATACAAAAAACCAATGAGGAGAGTAATACTTTAAAAAAAGCAGAATTGACCAAATAGCAAAGGAGGTTCAAAAGTTCATCAAAGAAAATGATTCCTTAAAAATTAGAATGGACCAAATGGAAGTTAATGATTTTGTGATAAATCAAGAAACATTGAAACATAGCAAAAAGAATGAAAAAAATAGAAGAAAATGTGAAATATTTCATCAGAAAAACAACTGACCTGGAAAATAGATTCAGGAGAGATAATTTGAAAATTATTGTACTACTTGAAAGCCATGATAAAAAAAAAAGTGCCTAGACATCACCTTTCAGGAAATTATCAAGGAAAACTCTTCTGATATTTTAAAACCAGAAGGCAAAATAGAAATTGGAAGAATTCTCCAACTACCTCCTAAAAGAGATCCCAATATGAGAACCGCCAAATTCCAGAGTCCCCAGGTCAAGGGGAAAATACAAGATTAAAGAGAATCATAAGAGGATAAACATTAAAGGAATATAGTAAGGGACTTAAATAAGGTTTTAGTTTTTTACATTTCTACATGGAAAGATGATATTTGTAACTCATAAGACCTTTTTTCATTATGAGGGTACACAGAGCATATAGACAGAGGGCACATGTGTAAGTTCAATACAAAAGGATGATATCTAAAAAATGAAACTAAGAGGTGAGAGAGTAATGCATTGGAGAAAGAGAGGGAGAAATAGAATGGGGGGTAAATTATGTCACAGAAAATAAGGAATAAAAAGTTTTTACAGTGGAGGGGAAGAAGGGAGAGGTGAGACAGAGTGAGTGAAGCTTACTCTCATCAAAATTGCCTCAAAAAGGGAGTAACATATATATGCAATTGGGTATAGAAATCTATCTTACTCTACAGGGAAGGGGAGAATAAAAGGGCAATGATAGAAGGGAAGGCAGATTGGGAGAGGGGTAGTCGGAAACAAAACACTTTTGAGGAGAACAGGGTGAAAGGAGAGAGAGAATAGAATAAATGGTGATGGGGGTATATGATGGATAGAATTTATTCTTTTATGATTTTTCCCTTTTATTCTGTTTTTTCCTTCACAACATGAATAATGTTGAAATATGTGTAATAGGATTGTATGTGTATAGCCTATGTAATATTGCATGCTGTCCTGAGGAGGTAGGAGGGGAAGGAAGGAGAGAAAAATAAAAGAGAAAAAAAAAAACTAAAACAAAGTGTGGTGGTTTCAAGCATACCCAAATGTCTCTTTTTTTTTTTTTCCAAGTCTATAGATCAAATTAGTGTCATAGACAATTTGATACTCTGGTCAAGCATATAGAAGTCTTCAAAGAATAATGTTTTGAATTGCATAAAGTATGCAAAACTCCAAAGGAAAAATTGTATTGAAAAGACAGATGTATCTATATAGACATAGATATAGACATAGATATAGATATGCACACACATATATGCATATACATATATGTGTGTATGTCTGTATGTGTATATGTATGTATGTATGTATATACCCAAAGTTAAGAGTATCTACAGTAATAAAGACTGAATTTGTGACTAAAAAAGTGATTTTCATAAAATAGGAAGGCAACATCATATAGGAATATTGAATTTTTCCCTAGGAAACAGAAGACATCCCATTTCTACATGGTTTTATCAGTTCCTCCACTTCTAAGTGGTTTTAATGCAGTTACTAGCTAAGACAGAGCTAGTATATATGTTAATACTTATTTCTTCAATAACATGACTGGTCTGGGAACTCCATTCATCTGTAGTTATATGCCTTTTTAAACAAAGGGGCATCTGTTTGGAATTTGTACAAGGGCCGTTATGATTTTTGAAATCTAAGGTCAAAATCAAGCGTTAAAATCAAACTGTTATTCAGCACCTCAAGCAAAGTGGTACCTAACACTTATGAGGCAGGCCAAGTCAGACATACGACAGAGAGAAAAAGAGGGTCTCAAACAGAAATGCTCAAGGCATTCATTAAGCCCAATAAATGCTCTACTTTGGGGAATTACGTTGCATGGCATATTTAAGTTGCAGATTATTTTCCTGGTGGTCTATAGAATGATAGATGATATGTTCTGCCCTTTTATATAAGTTAATTCCACAGGATATTTTGTGGAAACTTCACAGATGGTTCATTCAATCCTGCCACCACTGTGTTGTCAGAAGAGTACAGCTGCTACTATAAAGAAGTTGAGAGATAAAATTTAAGTAGCTTGATTAAATCTGACAAGAAAAATGTACGTTAGACAGGGCAATACTTAATTCTGTTCAATATCTTATCAAAGTCATTTAGTCCAATTCATTGTAGAGAGCAGGACTTTTAGGTGATAGTTTAATAAGTTAAAATTGGATTTCCACTTTTCATTATGCTTTGCCATCTTAAAATTCATGGTTTGCATAAGTTTCATAGAATCTAAAGACAGAAATCACAGAAGTGTTCTGGTTCAACTCACTCATCTTATGTAGGAAGAAACTAAAGCTCACAGAGGTTGTAAAATATTGTATAGTTAATAAACTTCATATGTGAGATTTAATCCCAAATTTTTCCTGTCCCTGAAATTCATCATTATTCTGAAAAAATATGAATTCTTTTTTGAAGAGGTAATACTTGTGGCTTAGGGATTTTTTTAAAACCTAGTATGAAAACAATTGAAAAATTGAAAGCAAGAGATACTGGCCATACATCGTAATAATCCCCCTCTCTACAGGAACCAGCAGATGCTGAAAATTTGTCCTTATATATATAGGCAAGGCAATCATAATTGCCATTTGTCTTCACTATGGATATCTAAGATGCTGCAAAGTGTTGTTTTTTTTTCCTAATGATGGAAATGTAAGTTGTGGGGGAGGGCAATGGAAAATCAGTCTAGCTTACTTTCTATCATAGTCTTTGATATAAGCAGTTGCTGAAGTCTGTAACAAATGGATAGAATGAATGTCAAATAATGAGAAAATCTCATCCTATGGGCTCTCACCTGAACTGACCTACACTAGTTATTATGACAGGCTACAAATATTCCAGGCTCAAAAGACATCTTAAAAAGGCTTACATATAGATTAAGTATGTACTCATATGCAGAAATGAATTGTAAAGGGTTTTAAAGATCTGACAAGTTTCATATTGAATGCTGAAGTTTTGAGTTCCTTAAGCAAGTTAATACATTAATTTTAGGCCTTCTAACAAATTCTTATTTCCCTTCTCTCAACATTCTCCAACTAATCAAAATTCAAGGAGAAATGTGCTGCTCAGAGCTAACCCAAAATTTTCCAGGTGTTGTATGGCTAGGGAAGAGTACAAAAAGACTTCCATCTTTCTCTCTAGTTCTCAACACTATTCCTCTTTCAGTGAAGACTAAAATCACAGTAACTTTTATTGGTTGTAACAAAAACAAATAAGCAACAAAAATTGCACTTCTATAGCATGTACTATGTGTCAGGTATAGTGTTAAGCAATTTACAAATATTCCATTTCATTGTCAATGAAATAATAAAACATAAGTGCTACTATTTCCCCCATTTTAAAGCAGAAAAAAACAAAACAGAGGTATAATAACTTGCACAAGGTCCCATAACTAAGTGTCTAAAGTCTGATTTGAACTTAGGTCCTCATAATTCCAGGTGCAGTGGTCTATGAATTGTGGAATATTGGCTCATTCAGTTTGCAGTTCCCTAAAACTTCACAGACCTTTCTTTAGATGAACAATTAATTGTCTAGCAGGGGTTCACCTTTCATAATCTTAATACGTTGATATTTTCATTCAAGTGTTTACCTACCTCCCATTTAAATTGAATCTTATTAAAGTCATCCTAGAGTCCTATCAGATTATTGAGTTGAGTTATACCTCTCAGCTTTGAGTGGTCTGGAATGTTGATCTTCATGGCCTCTATGACTCTATCCAAGTCACTGATATAATTGTTAAGTAGTAGAAGACTCGCTTACACCAGTGCATCTCAAAAGATGTGCATTGGTTTGGTAACTGTGTAGCCAAATTTGTGGAAATTACACTTGTAAGTACATAAGTACATACAAGTCTCACATAAATTATCTAAATTTTACCCATGCAATTCCATGCACATGAAGAAACATCAAAGAACAGTATTTTGCTATGAGTGTGTACACACACATGCACAGACACACATATCCATCCATCCATATACAGATACAGAGAGACAGAATATTATACCCTGAAATGTTGCCATTTGGGAAAAAATAAACAAGCTCATACAAAGTCTGTGATAGGAAGTCTCCTTCAAATGTTCTTTTAAAAATGCATCTGCTGTAGAAACTTGACTAAGATGTAGAAGAAATTTCAAATTCATTGCTACAAATATTCTATTATAATTATTACAAATTTTATACCAATTACTTGAATTATAGAATATGGCCTTTGACAAGAAAATTAACACAAGGAACCTTATATTTAATTAAGTAGATATTTCCTATACTATTTCTTTATATCTTTCCCTCCTTTTAGTGTCCCCAGACAATCTAGGTAGCCAGATTTAACATGACCTGTCAACTTTTTACAATCATCAAGGGAAATGATCTTATAAATGAATTCAAACTAAAATGTCAACGATCCATTGCACTGCCAACTAAGTGTTATACTGCTAAATTATATATGTGTTATTCTCATAGGAAGCACAATGATATAGTGGATAGAGGACCAGTCTTGCAAACAGACAGATCTGGGTTCAAGTCATGCTTTTGAAACAAACTGTGTGAGCTTGGGTAAATCACTTGATCAATCAATGCACTGGGAAGACTATATAAGAATGTAAGAAAATTAGGAAATTTCTACAAAAATACTGCATCTAAGTCGCCCATCAAATTATAAGGGATGAACTTGCTCATTTTTAACAAATACTTTAGGACTGATTATATGTTAAAAGCAAAATCAAAGCAACATATTTTGTTTTTCTGGATCAAAACAAATTATATTAATCATGGCATAGACAAAGTTTATCTATAATTCTATGGAAGATTTAGTCATTCAACACTGATCAATTCGTATAATTCAACTCATATAATCAGTTCACTTACACGTAATAATTACAATAGATTTATTGTTTAACTTAAAATTATTTGAACACCACAGCTGTAGCTCTCAGAGCAAATTCAATAGAAAAATGATAGATAAATAAATGGATAAATAGAGAGTGGGAGGGACAGAGATAGAGAGAGAGAGAGAGAGAGAGAGACAGAGAGAGAGAGAGAGAGACAGAGAAAGAATCAATATCCTCTGAACATCTAAGGTTTCAAAATATTAAGATATATGAAGAGTGCCACCTGGTTTCAGAAATATAGAACACTGTAAGGTGCACATATCAAATATGCATGAAAAAGATACAAAGAAGAAACACTTTAACTGAATGAGCCTTATGTAAATAATAAAGTATGACAAGTCAACAAAGAACATATGTCATTGTAATATCTGTAATTTAAAAATAGTTTAAGAATTTTTGCGTAATAAAAAAATGTCAATGTCCTTGCAGGTTTCGTTATCATTTAGTTTGATAGAAATTCATCAATCTATTTATAGCATTAGGATTTTCTTTCCTCTTTTCTCAATGAATGCTACTCACTCTTAAGAAAATTGAATAGTCAAATTAGAGTAATGCTGAGATTTTATGTCTAATTTTAGGAAAACTCAACTGCTGTGGTGTTCTCCTGTAAAACTCATTGATATATATTCACTGATTTAGTTTTTCATTTTTACAAAAAATGAATGATTTGAGAATTCTAGTGTTTTGCTATTACATTTAATTCTAGATCTAGCAGACCTAGAAACAATACTTTGGCATCCCAGAGAGAACAAATAATACTCACATAACTTTAATGTTTTAGAATTATTTCATTGCTTATTATTATTTAAAAAATAAAGAAGAAAGAAAAGAAGAAGGAAAGGGAAGGATGGAATGGAAGGACCCTTAGTGGGAAGGAGAGATGGAAGAAAGGAAAAGAAATGAAGGAAGGAAAAAAAGTAAGGAAGGAAGGAAAGAAAAAAGAAAAAAATGAAAGAGAAAGAAAAATGAAACAAGCATTAAATTGTTGTACCTCTCCTATAATCACCTCCAAAAAACCATAAGATAACACACCCAAATAAATCCTGGAAGAGCAGAAACAGAAAAAAGATGGAGCAAAACAATCTTGGAGACGAAGAAATTTAGAAAATTGGCAAGAAAGATCTCTCATTCAGGTAAAAAGGGAACAGAGTCCAAGAGAGGAAGCATTCTAGCAAGCAAGCAGCAAGCCACATCTCAGCAAACCAGTGGTAGATCCTGAGCCCCAGTGTGGTAGAGCATACAAACTCCAATCCCAGGATCTCCCATATGCCTCAGCATAGCCAAAGGAACTGGCAGATAACAGGTCCAAGGGTTGAACTTCAATATTTCCCTGAGCAAACAGCCCCAGGAAAACAGGTAGCTCCCAATCCTACTGGTACTAAGCAAACAGGCATTCTTCAGCATCCAGACCTCCATGTGCTTAAGAAAAGCTCCAGGTCAAAGCTACACACCAGCCTCTGCACACACCAGACACTGGCACTGGCACCATGGTTCAGCACCAGATAAGCTTCCAAAGGCCTCCAGTCTCTAGCAGTCCAAGGAGCCCCACCATACCCCACCTCCTCAACACACAAACAGATAGGAGAATATTACACAGGTCTCAGGACAATGGCAGTGCATCACCAGGTAAATAGTAAGAGATTGCAGTCTCTGGAACAAGAAGCCTAATGCAGTGGCCCTTCCAACCTGGGGGCAGAACTCAAATTTAAAAGAAAGGGAAAAGGCCAAAAAAGAAGAGGAAAAAAAAATAATCTGACTACAGAAAGTTATTGTGGTGACAGGGAAGGTCTAGATACCAACCCACAAGAAGACAATAAAAACAAGAAAACACCTATGGGCCAAACCCCAAAGAAAAATGGAATGTGGGCTCAAGCCATAATAAAAAGAAAAGAAAAGAAAAGAAAAGAAAAGAAAAGAAAAGAAAAGAAAAGAAAAGAAAAAAGAAAAGGAAAGGAAAGGAAAGAAAAGAAAAGAAAAACTCATGGAAGAGTTAAAACAAGAGATTAAAATTATGTGAGAGGTAGAACAATTAGGAAAATAAATGAGAGTGATATGAGAGAATTATGAAAAAAGTCAACAGTTTCGAAAAAAGAAACCAACTGATTCAAAAATAGAATTGGACAAATGGAAAAGGAGATACAAAAATCTGCTAAAGAAAGCAACTCCCTAAAAAGTACAATTGGCCAAATCGAAAAGAATGTACAAAAGCTAACTGAGGGAAACAATTTTTAAAAAGGTAGAATAGATCATGGGGAAGCTAAAGACTCCAGGAGACATCAAGAACCAAACAAATTCAAAAGAATGAGAAAAATGTAAAAAAAAAAAAAATGGGGAGAAAAAAAAAAACCTGACCTGGCAAATAGATCCAAGAGAGACAATGTCAGAGTCACTGCACTACCTGAAAGACATAATCAAAAGGAGGACCTGGACAGCATCTTTCAAGACATATCATGGAAAACTGCCCTGATATCCTGAAATCAGAGGGCAAAATAAACATTGAAAGTATCTGCTGATCACTTTAAGAAAGAGATCCTAAAGTAAAAACTCCAAGGGACATTATGGTTAAATTTTAGAATAATCAGATCAAAGAAAAAGTACTGCAGGTGGTCATAATAAGCATTCAGATATTGCAAAGCCACAGTCAAGATTACATAAGACTCAGCAGTTGCAATATTAAAGGATCAGAAATCATAGAACATGATATTCCAGAAGGCAAATGACATAGCACTACAACCAAGAATCACCTACTCAGAGAAATTAAATATAATACTCCAAGGAAAAAAAATGGTTGTTAACAAAACAGAAAGTTTTCAAGTTTTCATAAGGGGATGACCAGAATTGGAACAAAAAATTGATCTCCAATATCAACACCCAAGAAAAGCACAAACAGGTAAAAAGGGAAAAGAAAACATAAGGGATTCAATGGAACTGAACTGTTTACAATTCTGCATGGGAAGATGATACTTGTAATTCTTAAAAATTGGACCACTAATAGTTGTTGTTGTTGTTGTTTCTCTTTCATTCTCAGTGTCATTCCATGACATCAGGAAGTTGATGCCATGACTTGCAAGTGTTTGAATTTAAGAGAGAAAGACTATTCAAAGTCACTAATCTCACTTTTTCCTCCATAGCCATCTGGGTGCTGTGAAAAAACATAGATTCAGATCACTGGAGATCCCGATAGAAGAAATAGATAGATAGATAGATAGATAGATAGATAGATAGATAGATAGATAAATAGATAGATAGATGGATAGATAGATATAGATAGATAGATATGTTTATAGATGATATAGATATAGATGATATAGATACAGATATAGATATAGATATAGATACATAAAAGGTATGGGAATAAAGTGAATTTGAGGAAATAACATAAAATTCATTAAGGGATAAGAAAGAGAAGCACACTGTGGACAGAAGGAAAGAAGAGATAGAATGAGATAAATTATTTTACATGACAAGGAGCAAAATACTCATTACAATGGAGCAAAAGATGAGAAAGTGGGAGATAGACATCACTTGAACCTTGCACTCATCAGTATTGCCTCAAAGAGGGAATAATATACACATAGAATATAGACATCTCTGTCACCCAACTGGAAAGTAAGAAGGGAGAAAATTAAGTAAAGGGGGCAGGAAGAATGACAGATGAGAAGGCAGACTGGTGAAGGTGGTTGACAGAAGCAAAACACATTAAAGGAGGGAATGGGTAAAAAAGAGAAAACAAACAGAAGGAAATGTTGGATTGAAGAAAACACACAATGATAATACCTGTGAATTTGAATGAGATAAATTCTCCCATAAAATGAAAGTAGATAGCAGAATGGAACAAAAACCAGACTCCTACAATTTGTTATCTACAAAAAACAGACTTGAAGCAGAAAGAGACACACAGAGTAAATGTAAAGGGATAGAAAATAATCTATTATATATCAGAGGAATTAAAAAAAAAAAGCAGGTGTAACAATCCTGATTTCAGAGAAATTAAGAGTAAAAGTAGACCTAAGTAAAACAGATAAGGAAAGAAATTACAACTTGCTAAAATGTACTGTAGTCAATAAAGAAATATCAATATCAATCATATATGAACCAAGAAGTACAGCATCCAAATTCTTTTTTTAATAAATTAATTTATTTGTTTTCTTGTTTACATCATTCATTTCCACGAGATTTTGAATTGCAAAATTTCTCCCCATTTTCCCCCTACCCAAAACCTTAGAACAGCCATCCCACTGTATAGCCCCTCCTCCAATCTGCTCTCTTCTATGTCCTCCCCCTCCTGCCTCTGACTTTCCAGTAGGGCAGGATGGATGTCCCTACCCCAGTGCCTGTATATTTTAATTCCCAGTTGCATGTAGATTAATAATAATAATAATAATAATAATAATAATATATAAATACATACTTTAAACATTTTATTATAAAACTTTAAAATCTAGATTTTTTCCCTTCCTCCCTCATTACCCACCCCCACTGGAAGGATAAGCAATTCAATACAGGCTGTACATGTGTAATTGAGCAGAACATCTCCACAGTGGACATATTGTGAGAGAATGAATATATGTCCCTCCTTCCTATGCTGCCATTGCCCTTGTTCTATTCTCTACCCTGCCCCTGTCCCCTTACGGAAGTGTGTGCTCCCAACAACCTTCTCCCTCCCTCCTTGCCCTCCTCTCTGTCATACCACTTCTCATCCCCATCCTTCCCTACTCTCCTGTGTGGCAAGATGCCCAGTTTAGAGTTTATGTCACTTGTTGCCTAAGCCAAATTCAAGAGAGTAAGGTTGACCCTTTCCCTTTTGCCTTCCTGTTCTTCCCCTCTATTGTAACAATTATCTCTTGCCTCTTCTATATGAGATGATTAACCCCATTCTGTCTCTCCCTGTCTCCTCTCATTTTAATCCTCTCCCCCTCAGAATTTCTCCTTTTAGAGTATTGTTCCTTCCTGTCCAACTGATCCTGTGACATCTGTGTACACATATATACACATATTCAGATATGAGTTCATATGCATATATGAACCCTCCTACATAGACAAATGTGTATGTATAGGTATATATACATTTATATTCCCATCACATATCCTCTTACTGAAAAATATTTCATAAGTTACAATCATCGTTTTTCCATGTTGGCATGTAAATAGTTCAACTTTGATAAGTTTCTTATGATTTCTTTTCCATGTTTACCTTTTCATGCTTCTTGTGTTTGACTGTCAAACTTTCTTTTCAGTTCTGGTTTTTTCAGCAAGAATGTTTGAAAGCCTTCCACCTCATTGAATGACCATATTTTCCCCTGGAACATTATACTCAATTTTGCTGGGAAGGTGATTCATGGTTTTAATCCTAGCTCCCTTGATCTCTGGAATATCATATTCCAGGGTTTTGATCTCTTAATGTAGAAGCTGCGAGATCCTGGGTTATCCTAATTGTCTTTCCACAGTATTCAAATTGTTTCTTCTTGGCAGCTCCTAATATTTTCTCCTTGATCTGGGGACTCTAGAACCTGACTATAACATTCCTAGGAGTTTTCTATTGGGGATCTTTTTCAAGAAGTGATTGCTGAATTCTTTCAAGTTACATTTTGCCCTCTGGTTCTAAAATATCAGGGCAATTTTCCTTGAGAATTTCTTGAAGGATGCTTTCTAAGTTCTTTTTTTAATCATGGCTCTCAGGTAGTCCAATAATTTTTAAATTGTTTCTACTGGATCTTTTTTCCAGGTCAGTAGTTTTTTCAAGGAGATATTTCACATTGCCTTCTATTTTTTCATTTGTTTGTATCTTTTTAATACTTTCTTGATTTCTCATAAAGTCATTTGCTTCCATTTGCTTCATTCTAATTCTGAAGGAATTATTTTCTTTAGAAAGCTTTTGAGATTCTTTTTCCATCTGGCAAATTTGACTTTCTAAGGCATTTTTCTCCTAATTGGCTTTTTGGGCCTCTTTTGCCATTTGAGTTAATCTATTTTTTAAGGTGTTATTTTCTTCAGTCAGGTTGTTGACTCTCTTTTCATGATTTTCTTCCATAATTCTCATTTCCCTTCCCAATTTTTCCTCCACTTCTCTTATTTGGTTTTCAGAATCCTTCTTAAGCTGATCTATGACTTGAAGGCAGTCTTCATGTTTCTTGCAGGTTTTTGGTGTGGGAGTTCTAACTGTGTTGTCTTCCTCCTGTTCCATGCTTTGATTCTTTTTGTCCCCAAAGAAGGAATCTAAAGTTTGATTGCTGTTCTTACTTTGCTTGCTTTGCCTGCTCATGATGCCAGTCAATTACTTGATTTTTTTTAGCTCTGTGGAACTCTGCTTCCAGAGGGGAAAGCTGTGTCCCAAATCTCTGGGGTTTTCGCAGCTTCCAGAGGTTTAAGGAGGCTGCTGGTTTTTGTTTTTTTGTTTTGTTTTGTTTTTTTAGCCCCCATCAGCTTTGACTCACTTTAAATGCACCCCAGGACCACCACACAATACCAAGATCCAGATTCAGGCCACTATACACAAGAGCAATTAGCCTCTGAACAATCCCTTGCCTGGGAGCTCTGAAGCAGCCACATGGAGGTGGCTGCAGGGCCACGTGATTCTGCTGCTTCCTTGCCCTGGAAGCAGTTTGGCTGGACAGCTGTTCTACCCCAAATTTAGCTGAGTTCCACTGACCTTTCACTTAGTCCTTGTTTCTTATGGATTGATAATTCTGGAAAATGCCACAGCTTCCACTGATCCACTCTCCCAAAGGCTCCAACTGTGACTCATCCTGGTTGCCCTGGTTCCAAGCCAGGGTTTCAGGCTGGGCTGGTTTTGGCTCGAGTGTGCTGCGATGAGCCCTTCCTGCTGAGCTGCCTTCATTGGGAGATTTGTTTTTCTTTGTTTTTGTGAGTTTGGGAGCCCTAAAATTTGTTTAGAGTCATATTTTATGGGTATTTGAAGTGGCTATGTGGGAGCTGTGAAACCTTGCTACTTCTATGCCAACATCTTGGCTTCACCCCCAGCATCCAAATTCTTAAAGGAAAAGTTAATCAAGTTACAAGTTCATGACTAAAAAAGAGATAGAGAGTATTTTGAAATGTAAAATAGATCATTTTGATTATATTACATTAAAAGGGTTTTGCATGAACAAAAGCAATGCAACCAAGATAGAAGGAAAGCAGGAAGCTGGGAAACAATCTTTGTAGCAAGTATCTTTGATAAAGTCAACAGTTCTCAAATATATAGAGAACTGAGTCAAATTAATAAGAATATTAGCTATTTCCTAATTGATAAATTGTAGAAGGACATGACTGGGCATTTTTCAGATGAAGAAATCAAAACTATCTATAAGCATATGAAGTAATGCTCTAAATATTTTTTGATTAGATAAATGCAAATAACTCTGAGTACCACCTCACACCTATCAGATTTGCTACTGGAGCAAAAGATGGAAAATGATAAATGTTGGAGAGGGAAAAGTGGGGACACTAATGCACTGTTGATGGAGCTCTGAACTGATCCCATCATTTTGGAGAGTAGTTTAGAATGATGCCCAAAGGGCAACCAAATTATGCATATCCTTTGATTCAGCAATACCGATAGATCTGTATCCCAAATAGAAAAAAAAAAGGAATAGGCCATATATGTTCAAAAGTATTAATAGCAGCAATTTTCCTTGTGGTAAAATATTCAGAATTTTCCATCAATTGGGGAATGACTAAAAAACAGGTGGCATATGAATTTAATTGAATACTATTGTGCAATAAAAATGATGAACAGGCAAACTTCAGAAAAACCTGGAAAGACTTGTATGAACTAGTGCAAAGCAAAATGTGTAGAATCAGAAAAGTATTGTACACAGTATTAGCAACACTGTGTGATGATCAACTCTGAAAGTCTCAGTTCTTTTCAGCAACACATTGACCTAAAACAATTACTAAGGACTTGCAAAGGAAAATGCTATCCATATCCAGATGAAGATCTGATAAACTCTGAATGCAGGTCAAAATACACTTTTCTCTCCCTTCTTTTATTCTTTTTATCTCTCTCTTCTTTCACAACTATGAATAATTTGGAAATGTTCTCTATGATAGCACATGCACAACCTATATCAAAGTTCCTACCATTTTAGGAAGAGGGCAGAAAACGGAAGAAGGGAGAAAATTTAAAAGTAAAATCTTGTAAAAAATGAATGCAAAAATTATCTTCACATGAAATTATAGAAAAATAAAATTCTAATAAAAATTAAAAAAAAACAAAGAAAAGGGAAGAAATGATTAAAGGAGGGAAAGAGGGAAGAGAGGGAGGGGATGAAAGGATAGAGGAAGGAAAGGAGAGAGAGAAGAAGAGTAGAAAGAAAAACAGAAGAAGAGAAAGGAAAAAGAAAAGAAAGAAAGTATAATGGGCATGTGTAATGTGTTGCCACATACTCTTGTGAAATTCTCCAGTGACTTTTGAGAGATCTTCCACTTTGATTCTGAAGAAACTAGTATTTCATGATGTATATACATACAAAAGAACTATTGAGGGTTTTTTGTTTGTTTGTTTGTTTTTAAACAATGGCACTACATTTCCTGGAGAAACTTGAGGTTATTAAAAGAACTGCAATTTCTCAAAGGTAAAGCCACTACATTAATAAGAAAGATTAACATACAGTACAGTTATTTGAGAATTCAGAGCAGCTTTTAGTTAAACAACAATCTCAGATATGATATTTGACCATACGGGATTACCCTGTCTTCTCCATGGGGTGAACAAAGATTACTTTTCCCCATTTGGGGGGTTCTATCTGTGTCAATCACCATCATCTTTGTGTTTCTTGAACTTCAGTCAGCTATCTTTGATAGTGGAGTAATCATATACAGTAATACTTTGTATGAGATAAGGTTTAAGTTGCCAAGAAATCTTTCCTGTCTCTGGAGAATATGATGTAGAAAATATTGTAAATTACTGAGAAAGGCTACAATGGAACCATGATAGTAGTATCAAAATCATGCAAGGAGGAATGATTATACTCTGAGGTCACAAGTGTATAATGCTCTAGAGATAGTGTTAAGCTAGTTTGCAGAATATGAATTACATCCTTTTCATTCAGAGAATACAAAAAGTAAAAAAAAAAAAAAAAGCTTCAAGTTTGTAAGAACAAAGCAAAGACTGAACTAACCAAGCAGTAATTTTAAACATCTTTTCTCTAACTCCGCATGACCCTTTCACCCCTGAAAGAAAAAAATATGACTGCCCCTTAGTTCTGTGGATGTTAAAAGTAAAATCTTCATTATAACAACAAATATTTAATTCTGATATCCACTGCTAAGATAACAAATTAGGGTCTCATCAGTTCTGTCCATTGTCTATTAATCAAGTCAATTTCATCAGAAATAATAAATCTAAAGGCTATGAATATACAGTGACAAAACGAAAATAAAAAAGCTATTAAGATAGCAAGAAACTACTTGTCCATGAATCATGATCAGAAAAGTATGATATGACATAATAGTGAGTAGCAGCAGTAGAAAGGAAAGATGACATTAGAGAGATTGATTACACCAAAAGCTGGAAGGAAAAACAAAACAAAACAGGTGAAATGTAATGTGAAGCACTACTCTAGGTCTCAATTTCAAATGAAAGGTTCTGGTGAATTCACTCACTTAACATAAATAGATGAGAAGGCTTTATTATTGAAGGATAATGCCAAACACAGTCATTCTGTGCTCTACTTTTTTTTTTTCCTTAGCTACACAATTTGCTGATCCTTAATTACTCTAATCAAGACAATAACCAAATCAAAGGTATATTTGTCATGTCAAAATATTTTTTCTAATATGAAATCAATTAGAATTTACATTTTTATTGAAGTCTATGATGCTGATCAGAAATTCTAAGGGGAAAAATGCATTGGGGGTGGTCGCTTATGCCTGAGAAGCTTTTGTTCTCATAGAACCTTTTCCCTTCCTTTTGGGGTGATTGGGCATACAAAGAGAACTAGTACCTCAGAATATCAGACAGAATATCATATGTGAAAGCTTCCTAAGCCCTTTTCAGAGCTTCTCATTCTTGGTATCTACCTGGCACTCAACTTTCACTTGTGGCTCCAAGAAGCTATAGCATGTTCAGTTTCCACATTCCCATTAAATGTCTTGGCAGAAGGACTAAACCAGGCTAAGTGTGAAAAACATGTCACAAACCCTTAAATGATTTAGGAAATGTCTACCCAAAGTATGTAAAGATTTTCTGCAGTGGAATGAGTGTATAAGACTGAAGCAGGAGATGTGCAGGGGTTGGAGCTTGGTCAGACATCATAGACACCAAGATCATCCACTGCATCCCAGGCCGTTGTCAGTCCTCTTGATTTTTGTCTTGCCACTGGATTTTGATGTCTGGAAGATAGAGTGAAACTTATTATTTTTTGCAACCTCTGCCTCACTTAAATCCAATTCACAAAAAAATCAAGACATCAGCCTGTGATATCATTGGTCCTCAAAAGCAAAGGACAAATAATATACTTCAAAGCCACATTCATATATCATCTCCTACTCAGAGAATCTTTCCCAATCCCTCTTTGTCTCTAGTAGCTGGTGCTTTCCTCCCCAATTTCTTTATGCGTTCTGTCTGTCTCTCTCCATCTCTCTTTGATATATTTTATATATAACTAGATACAGATACATTCATTTGTGTACATTTATATACATACATAGTTATACCTACTTATCTATCTATCTATCTATCTATCTATCTATCTCTTCATCTATCTATATACGTATGTGTACATATTACAAATTACAATTTCTTGAGTGAAGGAATTTGCTTGTGCTATTCTTGGTGAGTTTAATTTTGTAAAAGTGGGGTTTAAGAAGGAATCTTGCAATTATGCATGCTATCCAGATAAGAACTGAGTAGATTGCAAAATCATATAAGCCAGGGCATTTGCATGAAGTGAAAACTTACAAAAAATGGTGGCTAAATGACTGCCCAATAGGTTTTTCTCTCTCTCCTCCTAAAATCCAGTTATAACATCTGAAGCATCTATTCTGGGTTATGATATTCTGTCTTCACATCTGCTCTCCATTTTTATCATTTCAACTTTTTCTTTTCCTTCAAGATACAACTTAAAGGCCACATTCTTCCATATTGTCACTATCATCCACTCTTCCCTACCTAAAATTAAAATTGATTCTTCCTCATCATATTTCTTACAAAATATTGCCTCAGGAACTGTTTTGGAGCTTATAGATTCGATCACAATTGGTCCCCACCCAAGCATCACTTAATGGCTATTTTTGCAACATCTTGGCTCAGAATGTCAATAGTGACTGTTTCTCTTTTGACCAGCAATCCTGAGTGTCTCCCAACCCAGTGTGATTTTTTTTTAAATTAAAGTGACCATCTCTTGACTGACTTCTTTAAAAGGCCTATTGAACAAATGGGTATTAATTACTTCAAAGTGAGAACCTGAAAAGACCTTAGCCTAAAAGGTCCAGGGTCTCCCATTGCATCCTGGGCCATCTTCAGGCATCCTGAGGAATATCTGGCTGCTGGACCCAGATGACTCTGGAGGAGAAAGTGAGGCTGATGACCTTGCAAAGTCCTCCCTCCCTCACTTCAAAGTCAAATGCACGTCACGTCATCATTTTCCCCATGCCGGAGTCCTCTTTGAACATGAAGAACAAACACAAAAACAAGATTTGTACTTAACATAGTCTTCCTTTTATCATTTATTTATCCACCTATCCTATCTACTCCTAATCTAAACACCTTTGAGTGCAAAGATTATTATTTTTCTCCCTTGTTTGCCTCTCCTTGCTGTTCCTTAGAAGGTAAGCTACTGGTGAGCAGAGATTTTTTCTTTCAATACAGTTGTGTCCCTAGCACATAGCACAATGCTCCTCAAAAAATGGAAATTAATAAATGTGTATTGATCCATTAATATTCTCCTCCATAAACTTTTAGGACTTTATTCTTTCTTCATTCTTCTGCTACATGTCTGAATTCTCCTTCTCAGTCTCTTTTACTGGACTATCACCCGTATCCCTCTTTCTAATTATAAGTATTCTTAAAGGCTCAGTTTATTACATCCCTTTTCCTTTCTGTACATCTCCTTTTTTGGTGAAGTCTTCATTTTTATTGGCCTCACTCCCTCTAAACAGTTGTCTTTCAAATCTCTATTAATCTGTAATCATATATTGAGTGCCTACTGTGTGTTCAGCCTTTCCAAAGTAGTCCTAGGATATCTCCTGAGCTCCATTCCTAAAATAACAACTATCTGCTAAATATCACTTTCTGTGTAACACACTGACATCTCAAACACGTCAAAAATAAAATGCTTTATCTTCCCCATCCCAAAACACCATTCCTTCAGATTTCTATATTTCTTTTACAGATACAATTATCCTTTCAATCTTCAGGTGTGCAACGTCAGAATCATCCTTGACTTTTTATTTTCCCTTGTGCCCATCTCCAATTAATTGCCAAATTTCATCAATTCTAGGTCTCTAAAATCTCTTGTGTCCACTCAAGTTTCTACACTCACCAGTATAGTACCCTAGTTCAGGGTCTTACGACCTCCTGCAATATGATAAGGGATCAAGACATTTAAGAGAAGATGATAATGTAGGGTTGAACTGGTTCACCCAGGAGTCAAAATGGGGAGAAAAAGGGAGAGCAGGATGTGCAGGAGAGATAACCTAGGGGAGAAATGAAGGCCACTGGATTCAAATTCACAGTCAGATTGAAGAGTAGGGTTATTTAGTGGGAGGCAGAGGGAGAGAAAAGACAAATGGATTATGGTAAGTTATGGGGATTTCAGAATTCTTGAAATAAAGGTAGCACATTTTATGGATGATGGTAAGATGGAGGGTATGACCATCTTTCTGTGTAGCTGAGGTGGCATGGAGAAGTAACTCAAGAAAAGAGAGTAAATTGAGGAATTGAGTGGTTAGGGTATTTGAGGGAAAATTAATATATATCTTGAAGTGTCCTACTACAAGGGAAAGAGTTGGGGAGGAGAGAACAAATATAAACCAGGTATCAAACTCACTGAGGAAGGGAGTAATCTGGGGGGTTTGTAGACAACCACTACCAGAATTTTAATTGAGTGGTAGATATGAATAGCATAAACCTCAAAAAAATAGAGCAGAAGTGGGGAAGCTGTGGCTTCAAGGCCACATGTGGCCCTCTAGGTTCACAAGTATGACCCTTTGATTGACTCAAATCTCTACAAAACAAATCTTTTTATTAAGGGGATTTGTTTCCCTTAATTTAATCCCCAGATCCCCTTAATAAAAGGATTTGTCCTGTGAAGCTTCGATTCAATCAAAGGGCTGAACTTGAGGACCTACAGGGCCACATGTTGTCAAATTTGAGACTGCAGGTTTGCCACCATTGAAATAGAGGTTAGTGAGTGAAGAAGGAAAGGGGAGAACCTGGAAGGGGAAATGGGGAGCAAGGAGTTTCCAACTTCCCCACATCAAGAAATAAGCCAACAGGTGAAGGTATATCCGATGTTTGAAAGGGTGGCCAGGAGGTTATATTTTTATGGCAAGATCATGTTTCAGTAGATGAAAGAAATGGGAAAAGAATAGATATAAGATTAGAGGAAGTGTATTGCATTTGAATTAGACATTCTAAAGGATACAGTAAAAGGGCTAAGTAGCATTAGTATGAAATTTTGGTGTGGGATGAGAATGAGGTAGAAAGGGGTATTGATTGAGCTTTAGATGAATATCTACAGGTTAGTCAGTTGTATATGGTGCACTCAACTATCTTTGGTTGGTTGAATACTACTGCTCAACCTTCAAATTAAAAGTATAGTGGGAGATGGGAAGCCTGAAGTCAAAGAGATTGTTGTTCTATCTTACACTGGAAGTTCTCCACTTACTAATTGGGAGACTGGTCTGGTAGGAGGCAGAAAATATTTTGTGGATACAAATGGAAGTGGATGCTTTGGAAGAAATGGAAGATGCCTGGTCTGATACCCATCAACTTTTCCTTAGGGGACATGATGTACTTAGTATGAGATGGGAGCTTGCTGAATTTGGAAGACTCAGGTTACTAGTATACCCATGATCAGAGGTCTTCTCATCTGAGGAGACTGGCTATGAGGCAGAAACAGGAAGTGATAGACTCCCTGCAAGTATGAAAGACATGTTATCTTTTCCCTCTAACTGAAATTTAGCATTTCCTTCAAATATTGAGAAAGATTCTTAGAATGGGTTTATAAAGCTTCACAGGCAGTCACAAAGACACATGTATAGAAAATGTTGCTTAATAAAATCTTTATTGCAAGTATTTCACAAGTACTTCAAGTATATTAACTTCACTATTAAATTGACCAAAACAAATTACTTAATATGGAGTGTATAATACTCCTGCTTGATGCATTATGGATTTTTGGAGTACCTCCTAATGAACTCTTCCAAACCAATGAATGATTACAAACATAAATCAATAAAACTCAGTCAAATTTGAGAATGAAATTAGGAGATGTTAAAAATCAGGTATAATAATGGACTAAATCTGACTTAGAAACTTTTTTTTTTCCTTCAGAAGAGATTTCTCAGTACTTTTCCAAAGAGTTTACTTTCTTCAACTTACTACCTAACTGCCACCAGGAGTAATTTTCAAAGTAATACTCTGAGATGAACCTTAGAGTGCATCTGAAAGAAATGCTTCTTGCTATGGAAACATTGTGTATAATATAATGTTTGTTTTTGTCTTAAAAGTATGAAATTTCTATTTTAGGAAAATCTATAATAACTATCAAGTTTCATATATAGACTCATTCAGACATATTATTAATATTGGTTCTATCAGTAGGTAAGATTGAAGTAAGTGCTACAGTCAACCATTATATAGATGAAATGTTAATTGAACAAGTAACATTTTTTCAAGTCATTAAAGTCAAATTATGAATAGAATGTATTTGGAATTTAAATCTCTTCATAGTCTGACTTTTTTCCTACCTTTAGTCTTCTCACATTTTACTGTACTTCCTTAGGTATATTCTAGAGTGAAGCTGGCCTCCCTTTTGTTCTTCTCACAAGAAATCAGATGCCCTGATTCCATATATTTTTCTCTGGTTGCCTCCTAATCCCTGAATGCCATATTTGTTTCTACCTTTTGGCTTCCCAAGTTTCCTTCAAATCCTCATTCAAGTTCTTCCATCTACCAGAATCCTTTATTACTTAATGCCTTTGTATTAGTGCATTTTCTCTGACAATGCTGCCACATTGTCTTGTATATAACTGATTTGTACATATTATTTCTATTTTGTGTTCCCCATTAGATCATGAGATCTATGAAGAAAGGAACTGTTTTTACCTTCCTTTGAATTCCTAGTGCTTTTCATAGCGCCTGGAATATAGGAGATCCTTAATAAATATTTAATAGGGGGCAGCTAGGTGAATAGAGCACTGGCCCTGGAGTCAGGAGGACCTGAGTTCAAATCTGGCCTCAGACACTTAATACAAAATTAGCTGTGGGACCTTGGGCAAGTCATTTAATCCCAATTGCCCTGCCTTTCCCCCTCCAAAAAAGAAAAAAAGAAAAAGAAAAAAATGCTTAATGACTTGACTTGAAACTTGTTGGATTGTGTCAGAAAAATGATTTGGAAAAAGTAGATACTTTTCTTAAGCCTTTTCTTATTTAATCTCAATATGCCTAGTTTTACTCATCTGACCTTCATATGGAATGACCTACAGGTTCCTTACCCTCTTCATTACTTGTCGCAGAACACACACTAGTCTGTCAATGTCTTTCTTGAAGGTGATAGACAGAACTAAATGTGATATTTCCTGTTTGTATTTGATGTGGTTCTACTGGAATGAATACAGGGGTACAAAGAATTGTATAACCACATTAGCTTAAAAAAAAAAAGCCTAGGCTTTGTCAATTTTTATGTATTTACCTCCATCTGTTCAATTTCTTTGTGATTTAGAGGCTTCCCTGAAAAAAGAGGCTGATCAGTAAAACAAAAGTAGAGCTTTAATATATGAAAGTTTAATTCATACAATGAAGCATTGAAAACCAAAATGCAAAAACTAAGAATTTTCAGAGAAACCAAGGTATCAAAGGGCAAGGGGAATCAAGAATGGAAATTGAAAGATGTTGTTCTTGTTGTTGTTTCTCCTTCATTCTCAAATGGATCATGACATCCATTTGGCGATGCTATAACTTGCAAATTAATTGGATTTCAGTGATGGAGGCTGTGCAAAGTCACCATCCTTACTTTCTCTTCCAGAACCATCTGTGTTGAGCGGTGAAATATAGATCAGGATGTCTGGAGATGACCATGGATGATGTAATTTGAGGTGTTATAAGGAAGCTAAGGGCCACAGCAGAGAGAGCATAGTTACTTAAAAACAAGAGATCCTTCATTTTTAAACTTTAGATCCTTAGTAGCTGTTTAAACTTGGAGAAGACATTTTTTCTCTCTGAACCTCAATGTCTTCATCTGCAAAATGGGAATAATAGTACCTAAATTGTAGTTATTATAAAAAATGAAAAATATTATAAATATTTTAGCAAATGAAAAGTTAGCTATTATTGTTATACTAATAATTTTTATTATCATCATTGCCTTTAGCACACTGTATCTACAGGAATGAGGTGAAGATGATCCCATGAGATAATGTCCTCTGGACTGGGCACATTGAGGTTTTACAAAATCCTTTTCATTCCTATTTCAGTGGGTCATATTCCTGGATAATTTGTCACTTCAAGCCTCAGGACAGCTCAGTATGGGCAAGTACAAGATGTTTTACAGGAAAGGAGAAGGTCTCACACAGATGTGTATTGTAGGTTAACATCTTTGTTATCATCATTAGGAGAGATGTCAAAGATTGGCAAGAATGCCCTTCCTGTAGTAATTTCCAGCTTAGAAATGTCCAGATATGAAAGATCCCAGACATACAGGGTTCTAGAAAATAGAAAGAACAACGATGTAAGACAGAAAGGGGAGATTGTCTGGAAGAGAGTCAAACAATAGCACATGAGACTCACAGATCTCGTGGGGGACAGAGGTTTAATTATACTTTGTAGTCCACTAAAATTATCAATTCTTTTTTCCCACGAACTGTTGCCTAGTTAAGAAGCATAGCTTCTATTTGAGAAATTGATTTTTTGAATCCTGGTGCTAAACTTTAAATTTATTTCTATTAAATGTTGCCTTATTCAATTATCTTATTCACTCTAGCTTGTTAAAATGATTTGCAGCTTACTGAAGTTTTCATCTGTCAGGTTAGCTTTCCCTCCTAAGCCTATGTCATCCTCAAAATGTGAAATACTCAGTGTATATGTGTGTGTGTCTGTGTTTGCATGGATACATGTGTTCATATGTATGTGTACAATTGCCTATGCATATAAAACTTATATATATATATATAATCATCTATGAAGTCCCAGATAAGGAAACATAGACAAGTAGATTATTTGTCTATCTATCTATCCATCTACCTATGTTGGAAATTCTTGTATCAGTGTCTTCCATGTCTCACAATCAAATCCAACGTTCTTCAGAGACACCTTGATACACCTATCCATATATCTCTTCTTCTGACCTCCATGTGAGTGCTTGTCTTGTTTGAGTTCTCCATAAAATAGTCTTTTACTCAAATGGGCATTTGGAATCCAAACTGCGTGATCAGTCCATCAGAATTATGCTCTGGGCATTGGAGTTTAAATGCTTGGCAGTTCAGCTCAAAGACAACATTCTTTTCTATGAGCCAAGCAAAATTTCAGACCACAAAGGAAATGCAAGATGTACAAATTTAGAGATATCTCCACTCCAGATATTCAAGTGGAATATGTGCGCCTGACCTGTGATAGAGACTTCCATCCTCCTGGAGAATGAAGGACAACAACCAACACACACACACACGCACACGCACACACACACACACACATTTATAGCCTGCATCCCTCTGTACATGCACACATATATACACACATGTGTATATACACATATATGCATATGCACATAAGTATATATACTTGTATTTAATTATATACACGTATGCATATATCTGGTAAATCTCCCTATTTAAAAAAATATTTGGGTATTGTCTGTATGACAGTCACACATTTATTGTTCTTTCTTCCCTGTTTTCTCCCATTCCCTACAATTAACCCCCCTCCTCAAATTTCATAGATAATTGAGAATTGAAAAAGATCCATTATGATATTGTCCTATGAGAACAAGATTGGCAATAGTTCAAGAACACTGAGCAGTTTAATCTAATAAAAAGTACTATAAGTCACTGTGTGGTGGTAAAAGGCTGTACAAAATTAATGAAGCATCACTAATCATTATAAATATATTTGTAAACTACCAGCAGGAGGGGAAAAAAAGCCAAAATGAATTATTTGTTGCTCTTCCTTTCAGCAAGCATGTAACAACTATCTTTTCTCCTCCAGAAGAGGGGTTCATTTGGAACATGTGTTAACGGTTGCAGAATGTAAACCTTACTGATGCATATAAATCTCAGCTATGGGTGTTCTAAATTGAGCTTATAAAATTTATCATTATGCAGACCAACAAGCATGGTATTCCTACAATTATTTAGGCATAGCCATCATTCTGATAGTGATATATGGTTTGGAAAGAGTGTGTGTATGTCAGATTAAAAGTGGGCATAGAGTAACAGCTTGCCTCTTGGAACTCACTGCCTAGGGTAAACTAGAAAATTCCTCTTGTAAAGTAAATTGCTATTAAACCAGCTTCTTCACTCAATACATCTAGGTATTTTGCTAACGTTGTTTGCACTGGTGTATATTTGAATATATAGATGCTAGATGTCGTTGTTTAATTAAACAAGCTCCTAACTATACAACACATTATCTATATTATGTTCCAAACTAATCCATTCGGACTCATATGATTTTGCCAGGCAAGCATGTGTTCTATTGTATCCTTTAAAAGATATCACAAAGGCTCTGAAGACATGTAAATGTTGGAATCTTTAGTAGTGGAAGGAGTGACTATGCCACTGAGATCATCAAAGCATTCTGGTACAAAAGTAATAACTTATTAGGTTTGTCTAAGCATATGGTAGCACTGAGTGAAAAAGGGATGAATCAATCAATAAAAGCCTGACACTGTACAAAATACTGAACATACAAAGGAGGAAAAAGATAGTCCCTACCCTCAGAGAGCTCACTATCTAATGGGAGAGATTATATGCAAACAAATATATACAAAGATGCTATATACAGGATAAATGGGAAATAATTAATAGAGGCAAGACACTAGAATTAAGTAGGATTGGTAGATACTTCATGTAATAGATGGAATTTTATTTGAAACTTAAAGGAAGCCATGGAAATCTTTAGGGAAAATTGAGGAGGGAAAGCATGCACTTCCAAAACAAAAGAATGTTATATCAGGTTTAGCAGTAGCTCATGCTTTGGATTGGTTTTCCCTGTGGATTACAGCTCAACCAGAAGTGACATCATATACTTTATCAGACCACACCCTGGACTTTGTTCAATACATCTCGGTATGAGTATAATCCTAATCATCAGATTAGGTCTCTTGGATTTTATTAAATACATCTAGGTATGGATTTTAACTATGGACTTCACTCAATACATCTGGGTATGAGTATAGACCTAATCATCAGATTAGGTCTCTAAGCCTTCTTTACTCCTTCCAATTAAGCATAAATATTTTGACACTTTCACCATATAAAATGCTGATCTAAGAATCTTGTTTTCTTCCTCAAACCAAAACAACTCTGCTCCAACTGTAAACATGGCGATTATCACTTGCCAGCTTAAATGGCTTCAAACTAAGAACTTCATAGCTACCATGTGAGATTACCATTTTTCTATAAGTATTGACCAGATATTTTAGGGTTTGGTCATAATCCAGGAGATTTCAAAGCATTATAGGAAGCACACAATTACCTCTAGGTCTTCTGCTTCACAGAAGCACAAAGATTCCCTCAGGACTTCCAAAATTTTGTAAGTCTTCCTCTAGTCTTTTATGATCCTTTTCATCTATAGGATGTGGCCATTGTTGTATGAATAAATGATAAGACATGAAGGAATTTTAATATCTAGAAAGTGTTACTCTATATGGGAAAAAATGTATATTCCACCTCCTGAGATACTCACTAGACCATATCCTGCATCATGGGAGGCAGTGTCCAATTATATAATATGGAAGGGTTTCTGCAGTTGCTATGAAATAAATTATTACATATTCTTCCAAGCCCAAATTAGGAACCTCAATGTTTTCCAGTCAACAACTGGTCTTCAGAAACATTACTCATTAACTTCTTAGATATGCTACTCTGACATTACTTCTCATGAGCCTACAAGTCTCCTAAAACATCACAATGACTTTGATTGAACTACAGAAGTACAACTGGAGTAGAATGAGGACACATGATACAAAGGAAAGAATTAGTCATTTGAGTTTGCTTTTAAAATGTGGAAACACTGTCTTGAGAGTATGGTTACCTACTTTTTGTCCATACTGAATAGAGCATTTTCATATTACCTAAAAGTGTCAGCTTTGTCAAATTCACTGGGCCTCATTTTTAGTAGATTCCACTTTACCATCAAATTAAAACTTTAGAGTAAGGAGAACTGAATGTGATGTTACCAGAGAAGCTCTAGAAAAACAAGATAGGGATGAGCTCTGAATTTGGAAAACCTTGCTTAAAATTCCTTCTTTGATTTGTTTTGATTATAGTGAAATCACTTGAACTTTCAGGGTCCCAGGCAATTAAACTTTTGAATCTTATTCTTCTATTGTGTCTGAGTAAGCTTCTACACGCAAAATTTCTGATGCCAAGGAAATCACAAGTCTAGATAAACAAACAAACAAACAAAAAATATCACCACCATCCATGATGAGGGATATGGTAATTTGCTGGCAGATAGAATATTTTGAAAATTAGAATATGTATACCAAGTGAATCAGCCACCTTGACATCCTCTGCTCCATAGGCTTTACAGATTTAGTACCTCTATGTCTTATTCAACAACAATAAAGCAAGCTATCATGGTTCACAAAAATTAAAAAGATTCAGGCTTCAATTGGCTCTGTCCCTCTGTCTCTCTTATATAAGTGAGAGCTTTCTAGAGAGTTCAATAGACATTTCTGATAACCCTCAAATCTATATATTCTAACCTAACCTGCCTCCAGATTGCCAGTTCCTATACATCTAGAGGCTGCACTTTGTTCTTGGTCACAAGATTAAATTGAAGAAAAAATGAACTTCCAGTGCCACTTGGAGGTTCTGTAAGCATATGTAATGCCATGCACAAGCAGCTTCCCAAAAGAATGCTACTGTGAATGGCTTTTAAGGTTCTGATTACACAGTATGGCAAACACTTCATTTATTCCATAACAAACCAAGGCAAGCATTCACAACAAATCACAATATAATGTTCACAGCATTATATCTTATCACAGAATAGCAGTATATAGTGTTCACCATAGCTTATAATTAGAATGGCCACATAGTTTTCACAAAAGGGGTCACAGTGTTTAGAACAAAGAACAAAAGAACAATCATCTCCTATCCCTAAGGAGGTTTGCCTCCTTGTTCAGTGATTCAGCAATCTCAAAATACAATAGTCAGTCTTCCACTCGTGGGGCAATCATAGGTTAACTTAATCAGTCACTTATCTAGCAATCAGTCACTAAGTATTGTTAATCACTAAATACAATCATTAGAAAATTATATAAACCCACCACCCCAGGGGTCTAGTAAACTTCAGTTTCATCACAGCATTCAATAACCTAGGAGAGGCCTTTTCTTCATCTTGACTCGGGGTGGTCTCAGATTTCCTGGATCCCCTTCCATTGTCTCAGCTCCTACCTGAATCCACCAGTCACCTGGACTCAGAGATAGACAGCTCCCAGGTTCTTGTCCAGTACTCTGGGCTGTTCCTGCTATACAATGAAGTTCACAGACAATTCCTGCTATACACTGAAATTCACAGGGTCCAGCACATTTCAAAACCTTCAAACTTTCTGTTCTTGTGAACTCAAGGATCAACGAAGCCACAAAGTTTTATCGCAGTCATGCTTCTTCAGTCTTCTGGCAGTTCGGCTGGCCCTAGGATCCAGAAGAAATCTCACCCTCTAGGTGGTATATCTAGGCAATAATTTCAGCCTTCACCAGATTTTAGTCTCAAGAAAACTCCAACTCAGTTCTCAGTACAAAAAGTAGCAGCCCAGCATCCAGGTACTATGAAAATTCTGCTTCTTCCTCCAGGATCCTGTCAAGAGAAAAAATTCTAATACTGATTCTGCCTCTTTCTGGGGCTCTTCTTATATACACACAAAGCATTGGCTTCCTTTTTCAGCCAAACCCTTCCTGTTATGTCAGCAACAGGAGATAGAGTTCACACACCCTGCCTCTTAGCCACACAGGTTTGATTAGTTACTAAGGACTAAGTACCTGCTTACTTGACATAACAGAGAGGGGTCTTCAAATTTAAATTAATTACTATTATAGCAAATCAAATTCACAAAGTCTAGAATGAATATCATTTTTAAAATTTCATTTCCCTTGAGAAAATCATCATCTTTTTACTCAGGCAGGTTTTGATTGTTGATTTTAATATCTCTCTCTCTCCTTCTTCCCTCCTCCTGTCTGACCAGAAATGGGGAGTTGAGAAATGTGTTTTTTTCCTCTATTTATTTACACAATCCTTTTTACATTTTTTATTTTTTCTACTCATATACACTGTTTTCTGCTACTGAAATAGTCCCCAAAGGAGGCAAAGTAAAGGAGGCAAAGTAAAGATGGCAGCCTAAAGGCAGAGACTCCCTGAGCTCTCCAAAATCACTCTCCAAACAACTTTAAAATTAGAAAAGAAATAGGTTGGGAAAATGAATAGACAAAGCAACAGAACCTAACAATAGAAAGCTACTATGGTAACAGGGAAGATCAAACTTAAACTCAGAAGAAGGCACCAATGTTAAAACAATAACATGCAAAGTCTCAAACAAAAATTGTTAATTTTTCTCACTACTCCCTACCCCCTGGATCCACCCCCCCCCAAAAGAATTCCTGAAAGAACTAAAAAAAAAAAATTTAGGGTCTCCTCTTTCCTCCTTCTTTTTTTTTTATTAACTTGTTTATTTACTTTTAGTTTACAAGATTCAGTTCCAAAATCATATGAGTTTCAAATTTTCTCCCCTCCCTTACCCCCCACCACCCATGGTGGCATGCAATCAAGTATAGGATCTGCAAATACTTTCACATTGTACAATAGTCTGGTTGTATAGAAGGATTGTAACCAAAGAAGTGAACAATGAGAAAAAGGAAAGAAAACCAAATATGAAAAGAACAATAGCATGTGGATTGCTTCAGTCTGCATTTAAACTCTGGTCTTTCTAGATCTTTCTCTGAATGTAGATATCTCCTTCCATACTGAGACTTATAGAGTTGTCTTATACCTGTGAGTTGCTGAGAAGAGTCCAATTCATCAAAGTTGGTTGTCACATATACGATGTGTCTGTGATTGTGTACAAATTTTTCCTGGTTCTGCTCTTCTCACTTAGCATCAGTTTGTATAGGCCTTTCCAGGTGGATATGAAGACTATCTCTTCCCCATTTGTAATAACACGGTAGTATTCCATTACATTCATATACCACTACTTATTTAGCCATTCCCCAATTGATGCACTACCCCTCAATTTCCCTACTGTGAGAACAACATATATATTTAGAAGGGAATAAAAGACTTCAAATTTATAAATAAATAAATGAGAGGGTGAAGGAATAGGATAAGGGGAGATAAAGAAGGGTGTCTAGAGGATTAATGGCATATATATATATACACACACACACACACATTTATATTCCCTTCACCTACCCTCAAACTGAAAAAAGTTTCATAAGTTAGAATTCTCATTTTTCCATGTTGGCATGTGAATAGTTCAACTTTGATAAGTTCCTTATGATTTCTTTTCTATTTTTACCTTCTCAAGCTTCTTGTGTTTGAATGCCAAATTTTCTGTTCAGTTCTGATTTTTTCCTCAAAAACATTTGAAAGTCCTCCACCTCATGGAATGACCATATTTTCCCCTGGAAAATTTTTTTTGCTGGGTTTTGCTGGGTAGGTGATTCTTGGTTTTCATCCTTGTTCCTTTATCTCCGGAATATAGAAGCTGTTAGATCCTGTGTTATCTTGATTGTGATTCCACAATATGCAAATTATTTCTTCTTGGCAGCTTGTAATATTTGCTCTTTGATCTGGGAACTCTGAAACCTGGCTATAACATTCCTAGGAGTTTTCTTTTGGAGATCTTTTTCAAGAGGTGATTGGTGAATTCTTTCAAGTTCTATTTTGCCCTCTGGTTCTAAAATATCAGGGCAATTTTCCTTGAGAATTCCTTGAAGGATGATTTCTAGG
>CM053592.1:96591708-96634704 GCA_028646515.1 Pseudochirops corinnae | reverse complement strand
GGGGTGAGGGGGGAAGACATAGGAAAGAATAGATTGGGGGAGGGGGGATACACTGGGATTGCTGTTTTGGGGCGGTGGGTGGGGGAAAGATGGGGAGACAATTTGTAACTCAAAATTTCTTGGAAATGAATGATGTAAACTAAAATAAAATAAAAAATTTAAAAAAATACCATTAAAAGCCCTAATGGTGCTCTTCCAGGAAGTTTTGAAGGCAAAGATCGTTCTGTCTATGCAGCCAGTATAAACAGATTGTCCCCAAACACATTAAAGGAGAATTCTCAGGAGTAGATCTCCCAGCATCTTCCAATTGGGTGGGATCATTGTAACTATTCTAGGCATACACCAATCTGCCAGAGCACTAGGAAAAATCATATTTATAAGTGATACTCTCTTATTTTTTCACAGTTTGAGTAGAGATTATACTTCTCCTTCCCAATATGGCTATAACCATAATCTAAGGTTCTTCAATGAGGAGATTGATTTCTGCTATTAATAGGACTGCCTCAAGATTGATGTGCCCCTTGAGAATGAGAGAGCATAACTCCACTAACTCTAAGATCTGACAAGTCTTGAAATTAAAAAAAAAAAGTTGCATGTTGCTTTTCACCTTTAGGGCAGCTAAGGAAGAGATAATAGACACAAGGAATAGTTCTAGAGGCAGGTGGCAAGCTTAGAACACCAATGACACACACAATTTTCTTTGTAGACATAGCTCTAGCTCTAGTTTTTCTCTTAGTTTAGCTTTAATGTTAGGATGAAATGAGGTATTTAAAAAACATTTAATAAAGAATATATACTTTCCTGAAATACAAGTATGTATAGGAAAGGTACTGTGGCACTTCGCATCTCTATATAAAGCTCCCTTTGTCTCCTTGTGGAAATGTGTCTAGTTAGTACATCATTAGGTTTTGGTAACTCTTGTGTAGGTCAGGCACCTACCAAGTCATAGAGGCACTGACTACATGTATCCATGTCATGCTCTTATGTCTTCAGGCCAGAAAACAACATCAGGGAAGTTAGGGCCAATCAGACTATATGGCAGGTAGGGGTGAGTAAGTCAAAGAAATAAGAGAAGTCAGGCAAACTGCATCATAAAAATGCTGGTCCTAGTATATCTCCTAAATGACACTGCTCTTTCTTTGTCTTAAAGGCAGCGTAGCAGAGAACAACATCTCTCATGGGAAACTCTTCTTTTAGACAAAAGAGAGCTAAGCAAAATTACTGTACTCTGTTTTCCCTTTAAATAGTTCTTGGTATACACAGGAACAAACAATAGTCTCAATATATCTTTCCAACCCTTACCTCTTCTCTCTTTGACAGGAGAGTGAATGGTGTGAACTTTCTTGTACTATTTTTTATTTTTCAAGGACAATCCCATGGCTTCATCAACAGAGATCTCAAGGCCCAGAAGAGTTCCCCAAATTCCATTCCATTTACAAACTTGTTAATATGTGTTTTACCTTTAAAGATGTATAATGACATGTCATAGAAGTTACTAGCAGAATGTGTTTGGTTATATGAAAGCTAACGTGCAATTGCAGATAGAGAAATAAGCTTTTAATTTGGAAAGCCTGCAATAAAAACCTTGCCTCTTACTTCTATTTATTCCATGTCAACCCTTGGTTAAGACACTTAATTTTTCAATGTCTCAGGCTACTGTCAATGACCAGAAGGCACAGCAGATAGAACACTTACAGCACTGTATCTGTAGTCAGGAAGAACAGATTTCAGTTCAAAGCAGGCCACAGATACTTCCCACTTTTATGCTCCTACATGAGAAAGACAGAGAGACAAAGACAGAGAACAAAACCACTTTGATGACTAGGAGGTAGTTATTTCCCGTTGACAGGTTCCTTGACTCTTACAATACTTGATGAGATTTTCCTATCAATTGGGCTAGGTGGTACCACAGAGCAAAGGCCTGGAATCTAGAAGATCTGAGTTCAAATGTGACCTGAAACATTTACTAATTGGGTGATCTTGAGCAAGTCAGTTAGCTTCTATTTGCCTCAGTTTCCTCTTCTGCTAAATGGGGATGACGCTGCATCTACCTCCTAATGTTGTTTTGAGGATAAGTTGAGATAATAATCATAAAGTATTTTGAATAACTTACAGTGGTGAATATATATAATAGTTGTTATTATTTTTAAGAATAACAATACAAGTTATAGGTGAATTGCTTCACTGTATTGAAGGAATCATTCATGTTAGGAGCTACCTGTCAGTGATGAAATCATAGACTAAGGTAAAATATATTTTTACTCAGAGAGAAATATACTAGAAAATCCATGTGGAATATATTAAATATCTCTTCCTGTCAATCACACTCTGTCGTACCATAGAAATTCAACTCATCTCAATTCAATAAGTACTTACCAAGTGGAAGCATTGTCCTGGGTATACAAAGACTCTCCTCCCCACCACCATCACCAAAAAAGAAAATGAAATAGTTCCTGACCTCAGGGAGCTTATATTCTACTGAAGAAAATGAAAAATGTACATAATCAAAAAAAGAGCAAAATATATACAAAGTTACCAAACTGAATGCAATAAGGAGAGAATGCTAATATAGAAGAGATCAGGAAAGTTGGCTTCTATTCTGTAGTTTAAAAGAAACTTAGTATTTTTATAAGAGGAGAAGATGAGGAAATAGTAGGTTGGAGACATATACACATATATAAAGGTACCAAGCAGGAATGGAAGGTCATCTAAAGGAACTGGTAAGCTAATTTGACTAGAATATTAGAACATCCATGAAAAAGGAAATAAGGCAGGAAAGTTAGGTGAGAGTCAGATTAGAAGAGCTTTCAGTGACAGACTGAGGTTTTGATATATTATTCTTTGTACAAGCAATTAACATGAAATAATTTTGAGAAAGGGAATAACATATTCATATCTGTGACATAGAAATGTGAATTCTATACCCCTGTAGAGTATGGATTGGAGAGGAGGCAAGAGTCATTAATATGAGGTTGAATTTATCATTATTATCATTATTATTAAAAATGATGTCTTTGTCAGGGAAGAACCAATAGTATATATCTTGTTTATTTTAAACTCCTTTTCCCCCCAATAGTGGGTTTATTAATGCTTCTGGAGGCCTTGTGGCAGATAGTTGAGTCACAGGGATGGGTCTCTTCCATGTGGCAGAAGACTGAGGGGGGCCTTCAGGGTTGGGGGCTTACTTCTTCAGGGGCATGTAGTTCAGAAGCTTCTCTAACAGGTCTACATGGTCCAGCAGCATCCAATAGCAACAGCAGCACTTCAGGCTTAGCAGATCCAGGAGCATCCAATCTGGTGTACTCTGCCTGCAGTAGTGCCAGGTAAGCCTTCCGCTTGTTGACCATGATCTTGCCTCACATGAAACAGGGCACTGGAATGATCATGGAGAGGTAGAGGAGGTAGCAGCATTGTGAGCAGGCTCAAACATGGAAGACCCTCCTGGTCTGCCACTCTTAACTCTTTTTAATGATTATGTTTAAGTATGAAAATTTTTCTTTCTCCAATGTTTATTAATTAATGAAAAGATCTGAATGTCAGCTTTTTTTTTTTCCAGTTTCAAAAGTCTTGTGTTTCACCCAGAGATCAAAACTATTTATTAAGGGAAGCATATTAAGTAGACCACCTTTGGTTAACCTTTGGGAGAACATAGACAAGAGCCACAAAAGATGAAATCATTTAAAAGGGTGGTAAATAAGATCATATTAAAATATGCATATGTAGAGGTACAAGGTCTTCCTTGAATAAATTACTGTTATGTAATCATGATTCCTTTTCTTAATGCAAGCATAGTGTATCAATTATTCACCCATTCTCCTTGTTGCAGAAATTAGTCAATACAAACACGTATTGAAGTGTCTTTATTAAGGAAATACAGGTATCAGTAGATAGAATAATACATAAGTGATATTATAAATCAATTGAATTATGAAAGTCCTCAGAATTAGTCTTGTGTCTGTGTCTGTGTTGTTGTTGTGATTGTTGTATAGACTCCTAACTGGTAGTGCTAGATACTAAGAGACTGTAAAAAAACAAAACAAAAACAAAACAAAATGAAATATGAGCACAACAAATGTCACAATCTCAGGGTGATAAGCAAATTGGGAGTAATACATATGTTAAGCTCGTTTTCCTGGTTTCAGCTAGCATGATGTATTTTTTTTTCTTTTTAATTTGCTAATGAAGAAAGTTGCTATGTGAGACAGCACAATGTGGCAAATGAAGCAAGTTGTCATAATACATCCCATTAAGAGGCTTAATTAACATCATGTCATTAATGGTAAAGAGAATTAAATGATACCGCATGCTTTTAGAATAAAATCCTGTTTGAATTTAGTATTTTTAGAAATTCTTGGAGAATCCTTTCAAATTCCTAAAATCTGGGCAGGCTTGCAAGGTAACACTTTTCTCATCAGTTGTACAAAGCTGAAATGAATAGTGGAAGAGATAGGTTTTTGGCCAAGACTTATATTCCCTAAATCCATTGTTGCTTTATTTGATGTCCCTGACAACCAAGAATCAATTTACTATTAAAAGAGTTGGCAGAAAGACACTTTTTAAGCATTTCTGAAGTCTATATAATTTCAGCATCCCTCAGAGCCTTACAAGACTCAGAAACTATGAGTGTATCACTTAAACACATTAGTCATTTATTTGGGAGCCCCCTCCTTTCCAATCAAGATTCATGAGAAGTGTTCAGAAGAAATGAAACAGCATGAGAGTATGCCCTATTTTTTTTTATCCAAGTCCTTTGCAACAGTAGCCTTTGAGTAGATGTCATTTTAGGCAATACATGTTCGTTATATTTCAAATCAATACTGTTAAGCTTCAGTATGCTGGGGATAGCTAGCTCCTGCACTTCCATTTCCAAAATCACCTCCCTATTCATTAGCAATGCTTAGCAAATGGAGGAGCCCATGAAGTGCACTCATATAATTTGTACTCAAATGGTAAAAATGACCTCAAAGGTGCAGAATTATTTTGTGGTTCCTCCACCTTTGAAGTCATTATTGCTTAATTTTTCATTGCTGTCTGGGCTCCCCAGCAACATTAGTAGTGGTTTCATGAATTACTAATTCGGTGCTCAGAGGTGAAATGTAAAGACCTCATCAAATCCTGGATATTTGCATATACATTGCAGATAATTAAATGTCTGATAGGCAAAGCTTTTTTTTCTGCAACTGTTGGGGCATCCTGTCTGAGGGGATATTTAATATCTTCTGCTTCTCAGGCTTAACCTCAGTTTAAAGCCTCCCAGTCTCATATATTGAAGGGTACATTAGCCCTCATTTAAAAAGCCACTGCTCAAGTTCATTTTCTGTTTACATTGTCAGGCGTAGTTAAAGTAATTATCAGCATCTTGTGTGGAACCTAAAAGCTTTAGGCATAGGCACAGTATTTGAATAAATTAAACTCTGTCCTTTGCAAATCAGGCTTTGTTAATAGACGTTTTAAAAACTGAGGACTCATCCCACTATGCTTTGCTCTTTCTTTTCTGTCAATTCATTAGTCTGAGAGGATGGAAGAAACTAACCAACTAGATAGGGGTAGGGAAGATTTGTACTAAAACTAAAAGGCACCTTTCTTTAAATAGATAGACTACTTTTAATCTTGGAAATAAGTTTTACTAGTTATTTCCATCTTTTGAACCATAATGGATTTTTTAGATTCAAATATATAACCAATGTGACTTTTTAATCACTCATATAAATATTTGAATTAGAATGGGTACATAGACCCAACCCTAATTCAAGGACAGGTAGCCAGGTGGTATAATGGGTAGAACACTAGGTCTAAAATCAGGAAGAGCCTTCTTCTTGAGTTCAAATTTAGTCTCAGACCCTATCTGTGTGATCTTGGACAAGTCACTTAATCCTGTTTGCCTCAGTTTCCTCATCTGTAAAAAGAACTGGAGAAGGAAATGGTAAACCACTTCAGTATCTTTGCCAAGAAAATCGCAAGATAACCTCCCCAAATTGGGTCATGAACAATCATGCATGGCATAAAAGACTGAAGAATGACAATAGAAGTATGTGTGAGAGAAGGGGGTTTGGGATAGAAAGTAGGCATCAGAACCATGATGACTTGAGTTTAGAACCTGCCCTGGTACATATAATCTGTGTGATCCTGGAAAAAAGTCACTTAGCCATTCTATTATACTCTTTGATAATAAATCGACCTGCATTGGTAGAATGTTTCCTCATGAGGACATACTGTATTTCACATAATCGTAATAACAGGTCTTAGCCCTCTCCTCATCACAATTAAAGGTCAAGTTAAATTGCTAGGATATTTGAAATAACTTATAAGTGGACCCATACAGCCTAATCAATGTTTAATTGTAGTGTCTCACAAAGTTAAAGATATTTCTATCAAGGACAAATCAGGAAAAGCAAGTAGAGTCATCTACTCTGCAATTTTACCTATTGAAAACCTACTATAATGATATGATGATATATTTAGATAATGATAGAGAATCAAGTAAAAAACTACTTGAGATAATAAACAAATTTGGCAACATTGCAGAATATAAAATAAATCTACATAAATCCTCAGCATTCCTATATATCTCTAATGAAATCCAACAGCAAGAAATAGAGAAATCCCATTTAAAATTACTATAGACATTATAAAATATTTGGGAATCTACCTGCCAAAACAAACCCAGGACTTATATGAACACAATTACAAGACACTTTTCACACAAATAAAGTCAGATCCAATTAATGGGAAAAACATCAATTGCTCATGGTTGGGTTGAGCTAATATAATAAAAATGACAATTTTACAAAATTAAATTACATATTTAGTGCTATACCAATCAATCTACCAAAAAATTGCTTTGTAGAGCTAAAAAAAAAATAGTAATGAAATTCATCTGGAAGAACAAAAGGTCCAGAATATCAAGGCAATTAATGAAAAGAAATGCTAAGGAAGGTGGCCTAGCCATATACCAGATTATAATCTGTAGTATAAAGCAGCAGCCATCAAAACTACTTTGTACTGGCTGAGGAATAGAATAGTGGATCAGCAGAATAGACTAGGTACACAAGACTCAGCAGCCAATGACTATAGCAATCCCCTGTTTGATAAACCCAAAGACCTCAGTTTTGGGGATAAGAACGCACTATTTAACAAAATCTGGAAAAACTGGAACATAGTATGGCAGAAATTGGGCATAGACCAATATCTAACACCGTACACCAAAATAAAGTTGAAATGGGTACATGATCTAGGTATAAAGTCTGATACTGTAAGAAATCTGGGAGAGCAAGGAATAGTTTACCTGCCAGATGTATGGAGAGGGGAAGACTTCATGATGAATCAAGAGTTAGAGAGCATTACAAAATGCAAAATGGATAATTTTGATTATATTAAATTGAAAAGCTTCTGTACAAATAAAGTCAATGTTAGCAAGATTAAAAGGGAAGTGGAAAATTGGGAAAGAATTTTTACTACCAATATCTGTGATAAAGGACTCATTTCTAAAATATACAAAGAATTGAGTCAAATCTATAAGAATACAAGCCACTCCCCAATTGATAAATGGTCAAAGGATATGAAGAGGCAATTTTCAGAAGATGATATTAAAGATTATTTAAAAGTATATGAAAAAATTGTTTCAAATCACTAGTGATTAGAGAAATGCAAATCAAAACAATTCTGAGGTACCACATCTCACCAGCCAGATTGGTTAAGATGACAAAACAGGAAAATGATAAATGCTGGAGAGAATGTGGAAAAATAGGAACACTGATGCATTGTTGGTGGAGCTGTGAACTGATTCAGCCATTCTGGAAAGCGATCTGGTACTATGCCTAACATGCTATAAATAAGTTCATACCCTTTGCCCCAACAATACCACTTCTGGGGTTATATCCCAAAGAGATCAGAGAAGGGGGAAGAGGAGCCAAATGTACAAAAATATTTATAGCAGCTCTTTTTTGGGGGGCAAGATATTTTAAAACAAGAGAATGCCCATCAATTGAGGAATGGTGGAACAAGTTGTGGTATAGTAATATAATGGAATACTACTGTGCTATAAGAAATGAGGAGCAGACAGACTTCATAATAACCTGGAGAGACTTATATAAACTGATTTTGAGTGAGAAGAGCAGCACCAGGAGAAATTTGTACACAATCACAGACACAATTTATGTGTGAGGACTAACTTCAATAGACTGAGCTCCTCTCAGAAATGTAAGACAACTCCAAAAGACTCATGATTGAAAGAGATATCCACATCCAGAGAAAGAGATGCAGAGTCTGAATGCAGATTGAAACAAACTACTTGCTGGGTTTCTTTTTCTGGTTTGGTTTTTTTCCTCTTTCCCAGTGATCATTGCATCAGTTATAATCCTTCTTTACAACCTAATGATTAATGTGAAGATGTTTTTAGATCCTATATTCGAGTACATGCCACCATGATGGAGAAGGGGAGGATAGGAAGGGGGAGAGAATTTGAAACTCAAGGGACTGTGGAACTGAATGTTGTTAACTATAAGTAAATAAACAAACCAATTTATTTTAAAAAATCACAAATTACATTAAAAAAAAAAAGAAAACCTACTATAACAACAAGCCACTGACTGCTAAGCTGCCTCTTTGGATGGCATCTCATGTTTATGAGAAGACTACAAGCTTTCCTTATTCATTGCCTCACCTACAAAAGAGTCCCAGAGAAACAACACCAAGTTGGACACAGATTACTCACTTCAGTTCCTTCACTATGGAGTGTGCTCATTACCAAGAGAGTATTGTAAATATATGCCAGATGTTGCTAAATGTAGATACAGGTTAGAGAGGAATTTTCAAAATCAATTTTCAAAATTTGCTTTAGATAATTCACCTAAATGTGAACCTGGAATTGGATAAGGCCAAGGAACAGAAGAGGAAGAAAAGAAAAGAAACAAAAAGGGAGGTGGAAGGGCTCAAATTAAACAAATGAAAAGAACATAGTGCCATAAAAATTTATAATAGCTGAAATCCATAGAGCAAAGAAGAAATCAATAACAAGATGTGTGGTCTTGCAACTTTGAAGATTGAGCTCAAAGAAGCATAAAGATTATTTGCTCAGAAATTCTCCTGTGGTGCCTCATTTATAGAGGAAGATGAAATCACCATTAAGGGAGAAATTACAGATAAAACATTACTGATGTGATTCAGAAGTGGTCAGAGGTGGATGTCATGATAGCATTGAGGATTTTGGAGAAGTAAAGAAATAATTTTAAAAAATTGTTTCTGTCTAATGACCTGAAGTTATAGTTGGGAGGCCTTTAATATAGATAGACATAGGGATAGAGATGTGCATGCGTGTGTGTGTGTGTGTGTGTGTATTGCATCTTCTGTAGTAAAACTGCAGACTACCCTCAGCCTTGAACATTTCACTGTTCTGTACAAGACTGCTTGTGTTTTCTTTTTGCTTGATTGTTCCGTTTTTAAATTGGCAGAGTCCAATAAACTGGGGAAATTCATCATGCTTATACATGAAATAGAGTTTTAGTTGAATAAAAATATTCTGGTCATATGGTATTGTCTCTTAGTATTATTTTTTTTTTTACCATCACATTCTAGAATTATTATGAGGAACAATTTAACTCATCTGTTTCTATTTCAATTCACTATATGACTTTAAAAAATGGATTTCTTACTCCCAAAGTCTGGATCATTGATTCTATCTTAAGTCTCCAGTGTATCATCTCTTAGTTGCATAGAAGAAGGTTTTGAAATTTGTTGTGGACTTTCCTATTCAGTTACCAATGAAATTCCATTTCATAAATTCATTAAAATACTCGTTTTGAAAACAGGTTCATTGAGAGAGGAGGTAAATTTTTCCCAATATCTAAAAACAAAGAACATAATTTTTGGGAAAAAAAAATTAAAGGAAATCTGTTGTACAGTAGGAAACACAAATAGATCAAGGAATTTGGAGTCAGAGGGCCTAAATTGAATCCTGACTGTCACTTCCGATGTGACCTACAATGATTCACTTCAGTTCTCTGGGACTCTGTTAACTCTGTATTGTAGCATCTGGAGCATCCCCCTTTCATACATTGAACCCTAGAATACTCACCTCAGTTTTGAGGTACAGTATACCCAAAACTATGGATTCTGAGCTTTTCCATCTTTAATCTACAAGAGGACACTTCATTGCAAAGAATTTTAATGAAACCAAATAGTAAGATTTGGAACAGCATTTCTCTGTCCCCTTTTACCATATCACACTTTCTTAAATTTTAGTCATGCTTTACTAGAAACAACCATACAATGAATGGTAAGAGTAACTAAAAATCACGATCATGAATGAAGAATGTGTTTTAGATGGCATTCCAAACTTGCCAAGCTATTACAATCATCGATGATTTATGATGATGTAATCATACTTCTCATACTGGGCCTGAAACTCTGCTGGGTTCTTCTGGTACCTCCTGGATCCAAGATGATGACTGAGCATTTAGTGCCCTTCTGTCTTCTTGTAACTACTATGCAGGCAGTCTCTCTGGAGCATTACTTCTTGCTTCTTTCTTCTGGGATCATATCTTCAGGATTACCTGAGGTATCTCAACTTTACTGGTTAATGTATGACTAGAACTTCAACTTGATAAGGGCAAGCAAGCAGAATTTTAGTCATAGCCGCCACACTGATTTAATAAAAGCTTGGCAGAGTGCTTTCAGATAAATATTGAGCCCAGTTTGCAAAATGGTTGAGAGTAATGCCAAAGCAGTAAAGTCACAACTATAGTACCTATGAGAAATCAAGAGAAAGACATGTAAAGGAAAGTAGGGCAAAGGACTTTTCATATTTCTTTTGGTCACATAAGTTTGGGGACAAAGTTCTGTAGCTTCCTTTGCCCTTTTAACCAGCTACACACATCAGAGAACAAGTATCACAACTCTATACCAATCTGCCACACAATCTTTAAGTTCTTACTTGGCAAAAATTATAAGGTAGACTCTTGTGATTTTTATACACATCTTTACCTTTACTTTCCATAATAAACTGGAATCCAATCCAATCCAATCTAATTAAAACCAGTTGGGAAGGGAAATGAGAATGATGCAAGAAAATCATGAAAAGAGAGTCAACAACCTGACTGAAGAAAATAACACCTTAAAAAATAGATTAAATCAAATGGTGAAAGAGGCCCAAAAAGCCAATGAGGAGAAGAATGCCTTAAAAAGTCAAATTTGCCAGATGGAAAAAGGATCTCAAAAGCATTCTGAAGACAATAATTCCTTCAGAATTAGAGTGGAACAAATGGAAGCAAATGACTTTATGAGAAATCAAGATACTATTAAACAGATTCAAACAAATGAAAAAAAAAGAAGGCAATACGAAATACCTCCTTGAAAAAAACCACTGACCTGGAAAATAGATGCAGGAGAGACAATTTAAAATTATTGGACTACCTGAAAAGCATGATGAAAAAAGAATTTAGAAAGCATCCTTCAAGAAAACCTCAAGGAAAATTGCCCTGGTATTTTAAAACCAGAATGTAAAATAGAATTTGAAAGAATTCGCTGGTCACCTCTTCAAAAAGATCCCCAAAAAAAAACTCCTAGGATTGTTATAATCAGGTTCTGGAGTCCCCAGATCAAAGAGAAAATATTACAAGCTGCCAAGAAGAAACAATTTGAATACTGTGGAAACAGAATTAGGATAACCCAGGATCTAGCAGCTTCTACATTAAGGGATCAAAGGGCCTGGAATATGACATTCCAGAGGTCAAAGGAGCTAGGATTAAAACCAAGAATCACCTACCCAGCAAAATTGAGTGTAATGTTCCAGGGGAAAATATGGTCATTCAGTGAGGTGAAGAACTTTTAAACATTCTTGCAGAAAAAACAGAACGGGCAACTCAAATTTAGAAAACAACTAAGGGATTTTTATCATAGCAAGGGGAAAGACTCAAACATTATTCCATTAAAGAAAACTGGACACCTGAAACAAGTTCCCAGGCCTTCACTGTGGCAGAGTAAACCTTTTATGCCTTCCTAATTGACTCACTTTCCCACTAACCACAGAGACTCTTCAAAACTTTTAAATTGTTCCTCAAATCTTCCATAGTTCTCCTTCCTCACTCTTTCAGAAAGATCTTAATCTCATATTTTACTGAAGACAAAAATGAGGGCATCAGTCGAAGAAATCTTTTTTTTTTCTTTTCTTCCCAATCTCATATCTCCCAGATATATCCTGTACTAGTGCCATCTTCACAACCCCATCTCACATGAAGAGAAGGCCATTCTTGTCAAGTTTTTCCCTCTACCTACACAAGTGATCCTATTCCATATCATCTTTTTCGGCAGATTGCCCCTTCTATAATCCCCACTCTATTCCTTTTTCAATATCTTTGTCAGGTTACCTTCCCTATTTCCTATAAATATTACTCTTTTCTCTTTATATTCAAAAAATCATCATTTGATCCATTTATTCCCATTAACTACTCCACATCTCTCCTTCCTTTTGTTGCTAAACTCTTTAAGAATGCATCTATACTTGTTTCTTCCACCTCCTTTCCTGTTATTCTCTTCTTAATTCTCTGCAGTTTGACTTGTAGCCTCATCATTCAACTGAAACTATTAGTGTCCCATAGAAGTTTTAAAATTAACATGTCCAAAATTAAACTTATTTATTTTCTCCTTCCCTGAAATCATCCCCTTTTTCTTAAGTTCCCAGTTGGTCTCAAGATTACCACAACCTTTGCAGTCACCTATGCTTGCAACCTATATATCGTCCTCAATTCTTTACTCTCACACAGTACCAAAAACCAATCTCTTGTTAAACCCTTTAATTTTTTTTTTTAACATATCTTGCATCTACTTTCTTCTCTACTCTGACAATTCCATCCCACTAGCTCAGGTCCTTATATCATCTTAAGCTTGGCTATTACAATAACCTATTGATTGGATTCCTTGCTACAATGTTCCTAGTCTGTCCTCCATTCCACTAGCAAAGTGATCTTCTTAAAGTGTAAGTCTTGCCTATTTGCCCCCTAATCATTAAATTCCAGCAGCTTCTCATCACCTCTAGAATTAGATAAAAAATCACAAGTGGTGTTGAAATATCTTTCTGTCCTGACACTTTCTAGTATTCTTACATTTTACTCAACCTTCAGTGATCTATAATCCAGTGTGGAAGGCAAAGGAAGTGAGCAACCATTTATTAAGTGCCTGCTGTGTGCGACAGACATTGTGCGACCTGCTTTAGCAATATTATTTTATTTAGTTCCTCTGGTATTTACTATTATTATCCTCATTTTTTCAGTTAAAAAAGCTGACACAGTATAAGTGAATCACCCACGATCATGTAGCTGTTCTCAGGCAAGATTTGAACTCAGGTCCTCCTGGCTATAAGCTTCTTTTCTTTATTTTTGGAGGGGGGAAGGCCAGGCAATTAGGGTTAAGTGACTTGCTCAAGGTCGCACAACTAGCAAAAGTCAAGTGTCTGAGGCTGGATTTGAACTCAGATTCTCCTGACTCCAGGCCTTGTGCTCTATTCCACCTAGTTGCTCCTCTTATTTACTTATTTTTTTTACAAGCCTAGCTTTCTATCCACTATTTTGCCTAGCTGCCTGACACTGTCAGTGAAACTGGTCTCGATGTAACAGTTGGTATTTCTATTGGCTTTCCCCCATGCAAAGAATTCTCTTCCTCATCATTCCCATATCTTGATTGCTCTGGCCTCCCGCAAGTCTCAGGTAATCTCACATTCTATGACAAAGTCTTGCCCACCCCCCTTAATGCTACTGTGTACCCTCTTATGATTACCTCTAATTTATTCAATACCTAGCTTATTTGTACATAATGATTTGCATGTTGCCTCCACCATTAAAGTGTAATTTTTTTTTGTGTACTTAGCACGTAGCACAGTGTCTAGCCTATGACAGATACTTGCTAAATGCTTATTGACTGAGTAGTGCCTTGGCAACCTACATATAACCTTAACTATGAGTTTATGTGGATAACAAAGTGATACATGTGATATCCTTAAGTGCATCTCATTGCTTATACAACTGTGATAGTTTGTTTTTTAATTGACTTATACACAGTCAATTACCATTATGTTGAACTTCAGGGTTTGTAATATTATAGCTGTTTTGCTAATTTTCCCCAAGAGTCATCTTCCTTTAAACTGAGATTGTTTCCTTGGTTTCAGGTTGTTTATTTATCCCCCCTGACCTTTTAGCCCTTTCTACCACCTCAATGACAATATGAGCACTAGTCAAGGACTAATTGCTACTCATTATTTTGGATCCCATTTGGCATAAGTAGAAACACAGACACAGATTACCAATGACTAACTTATAAGTCCAATATATTCTGCACTAGAGATGCAATGTAAATAGCAATAAGAAATTTTCTTTTGGGCTCCAAATAAAAAGGTTTTAGATTTTTTAAAGCAGAATACTTTTCAGACTTTGGTCTTACATGTGTCTCTGTAAACTATTAAAATGTTATATAAGACATGCATTGAAATAATTTGTCTACATCATTTATCAAATTAAATAGACTGCCAGTTTTCTCAGAGGATAAGTTACTTTTTTGATCAACACAATGATTTGTCATTTTTGTTCAGAATTAATTTTTCCTTTACTATTATTTTAAGCTATAGAATCTATTGCATTTGAAGGGATTTCTGTATTTCTTTTAGACTTATGTCTATGCCAAGGCAATGAGCTAGCCAGGAGGAACAGGAAAAAAATAATTGTCTATTTGTATCGATCATTTTACAATATGGGTTTGACTAGCTGGTGAGAATGAGTTGTATTATTAAGTCTAGAGAAGCTCATTTATTCTTCAAGGCTGTTAGTCAAATACTGTGTTCAAGTTTTAGGTATATGAAAGTGGTCATATTTCTCATGTAAGTTATCAGAATCATTGGTTAAAATAACTGAATGTTTTAATTTAGGGTCATTCATCGCCTTCATTTTTTTTCTATCTTGCATTTATAATTTCATATGAAGCAAGGAGCCATGTGAACTAGTTACTTCTAGGACTCATATTTTTATAGGATTTTCCTAATAGCTTAAATAATATAGAGCAAAGAGGTAGGAATCAGGAGATTGAAGTCCTTGGTTGAATAATTATTGGTTCATATAATAAAGAAAGGTCTGTCCATCTTCTTTTGCTCTTTTACGAATTGTCTAAAATCATATCCAAGAACACTTTCTTTATCTACAGTCATTACAGAATTCTCTAATATTTCAAATCATTACTCTCCAAGCTTCTTTGCTACTAAAAAAGACAGCAACAGTAATTATTGCCTCATTAAAATAGGCTTTTGAAGCAGGTGTGACCCATTTTATTATTGCTACTAAAAATACTGAATTGGAAACCACTGACTTGTTTTTGAATGCTGTATAGCTAGCCCCCTCTGTAAATATTATTTGGATGATACACCAAGCTTATAAATCTTGAACTATATTTAGTCTGAACTTAGAAAATTTTAGTCTTTTCATTTCATCTTTTATATTTTCCTAAATTTTATTCAAATGAGATAATATATAAGAAGTATGTATCATTATTATTTGAGTGTAATGTGCATTTTAATCTTACCAGTTCTTAACATCATGTTTTATATTTTGCTACTTTATTTATTAAAAAAAAACTATAACCTATCATAAACAAGTAATTCTTGTGTCCTTCTGGAAACTACATATTTCTTCCACATTATATTTTATACCAAATGTTCTCAAGATCTATGCCTTAAATTCTGATTCATTGGTAAGATATTAAATCATAAAAAAAGACAACTTTTTCCCATTTATCTCCTTCCCCCTTTCTATTCAGGTGCATTCTAAGCCCTTGTTGACCCAGAAAATGAAACTCTAGTTTCCCCCAAAATTGGAAGATGGATGGAATGCCTTTTTTCCTCTGCTAGTAAAGATATTATTAATCTCAAAGAAATGAAAAAGTAAAACATAGCCCATTTTTATATAAAACTAATTTCATAATGGTAAAATATCTTTTATTCACACATGAAAAATTCTCTGGCAATTATGATAATTAATGCTATGATCTCTTTTTTTGGAATATGGTTAATGAACTCACAAATCACCATCTATAGAAGGATTCTTAAACTGGGGTTCATGGTCCAACAAGCAATTCATATATAAGTTTCCGATAGTCTGTGACTGAATGGTAAAAAAAAAAAAAAAAGGTTTTAAATGAAAAAAATGATTATATTGAAATTTATAACAGAAATTTCATTCAATTATTATTATTTTAAAGTAGCCATATGCTTCACTAGACTGTCAAAAAAATCTATCACACATACACACAGAATGGCCATTGTATGTCATTAATATAATTTCACCATATATATAAATGGGATACTTTCATTGAAGTAATCAACATATTCAGTGTCTGCTATGTGAAAAATCCTCCTCTTAGAACTAGATGACATAAAAAATACAAAACTTTGGCTTCATGGATCTTAGAATCTAATCTAGGAAATTAGAACTATAAGTCTGGTTTTAGTTGTATTTTGTTGGTTGTATTATTCGGTCATCTATGGGAAGATGTAGATTTGGAATTTCAGCAACTTATGAGGATTTAAGAATTTGGATATATTTGCATAACAGGCATAGTTAAAGATGAGTGGAAAAACACTCCTAAGGCAACAAAATGTCTATGATGGACAATAGTTTTAATCGAAAACAAAATAAAATAACTATTAGAGTCTGGCACAGTGACTTGCACATATTAAATACTGCCTGTTTTTTGAATTGAATTAAGAAGTCATTGATGATTTTTAATAGTGAAGTTTAAGAAGGAAGACAAATTGTATTTTACTGTTTTCTATGTAAGAACACCCTATTCAGTTCAAGTTTTCTTTTTTCTTTTCTTTTCCTTTCCATTTCTTTTCTCCCTTCCTTCCTTCCTTCCTCCTTCCTTCTTTACTTCATTCCTTTTTTTTTTTTTTGGTCTTTCATTTGTTTTTTAAGTATAGGAGAGAGGTATGAATAGTTTTGTTGTTCAGTCACTTCGGGTATGTCCAACTCTCCATGACTCTATTGGGGGTTTCCTTGGTAAAGATACTGGAATTGTTTGCCATTTCCTTTACCAGTTCATTACACATGAGGAAACTGAGGTAAACAACTTTAAGTAACTTGCCCCAGAGTCACACAACCAGTAAATTCCTGAGGCTGGATTTGAATTCAGGTCTTCCTTACTATAGGCCCAGTACTCTATCCATTGAGCCACTATTTTTAAATGGTGGGAAAAAGTCAGTTAAGAGAATTGTTTATTCTCTCCTCTCCCCTCCCCTCCCCTCCCCTTCCTTCCCCTCTCTTATCTTCTTCTCTCTCCTCTTCTCTTCTCTTGTCTTCTCTTGTCTTCTCTTGTCTTCTCTTGTCTTCTCTTGTCTTCTCTTGTCTTCTCTTGTCTTCTCTTCTCTTCTCTTCTCTTCTCTTTTCTTCTCTTCTCTTCTCTCCTCTCCTCTTCATTAATCTGGTGAAATGAATGAAAGCCAACTGAATCTTAAAATAAAACTATATTGTTCTTGCAATGTATTGCTATTCCCACAGATTGTTGACTTATTTTACCAAGAATTTGGACTTATGTGCAAATATCTCATTTGCTTTGGAATCCAACGGATTAGGCATGGTGGCGCATCTGTTTTGTTTTGCGTGTGTGTATGTGTTTGTGATCACAGTTCCATTAGTTAAGTATCATGATATTCTATATATTATCCATTTGTAAGATGCTGATGATACAGTTAAGTTTACCCTGATTGTTTATTATGATCTGGGGGAGGGGGGGAAATGAAACAATTAGACCAGGTGTCCCATAATGTTTCAACAGGTATCATTAATGTACACAGGAAATCTCTCAAAGAATATTAATTATACATAGGGAATCTATGCTAATGAATGTAAAGGAGTACCTTGTTTCCCACATTAAAAATATTGCATTAGGAAGGCAGAGTGCTGCTAAGAGGTGGGCAGTAGGAAGTGAAGTATTAAAAACCTCAAATATTACCTAGGTATAGATTATGCTCTATTTAAATCTGAGGGCAATGAGTCAGGCAATTTTCAAGCACTAGCTTTCTTATAAAATTACACTTTCAAACAACATAATTGTTATATAGAGGGACTAATAGACAATGAAGGCATATACAAGACATATATAGTTAAAAATTGTACTATCTCTCTTATCTGTTTCATCTTTGAATCAACTCAATTTAAATAATTTGTTAATCACTGAAAAAAAAAGGAATTATGAATTCACTTCAAATAAAAACCTCAATGTACTACCCTCTTAGATTTCTTCTACTAGCTGACAGTTTTTTAATGGTCATTTAAATAATGCATTTCACCAAGTATATTTCAGGCATTTCCTCTTCTACTCCAGTGGTTGTTTTATTCTATTAATATTTATAAGGTAGAAAAAAATTCATTTGAAATCAGTGGACTTCATTTCAAGAAAATCAATTATAAATATTTTATTTATCCTACATGAAAACACAGTAACAGATAATAAAAATTGCAAATGCATGACTTATTTTGTGATGAAAAAGGTTTCATGTATATGAAAGTAGTCATTAGTGAAGTAAATCTGAGTATTAATTTTACATGGGGTACATTATATGTTGTGTAGTAAAATTAGAAAAGATCACGACAAATCTCATATGAAATTGCACAGGAAAGAATGAATTTCTATTGAATGCTAGAATTTTAGGCTTTTGTATTCGTATCTACTTCTCAAAGAAGTTTTCCTCATGACACCTTAATGGTTTATAGGAAATAAAGAAGAAACACTGATTCATATTTGAAGTCAATCATTATGCATATATTTTTTTTCTGTCTTAATTTTAGGTGAATGGGTTTGGAGGTTGCTGAAAACTGTGAGCTTTGAAAAATCAGGTCAACAAGCTACCAGGAATCTGGGAACTAAGACCATGCTGGAATTTGTCAAAAACAAACAAAAAACCAATAAAGTCCTTAGTGAATTGCCTGGCCTAATATAGAAGTAGCAGAAATTCTTATTCATCAGCTCATAGGTTGTGCCACATTTGGAAGTGAATTTGGTAGACCAAACACTATGTACAAACTTTTAAGTTTGAATCTACTTTCCTCAAGGAGAAAGATGATATTAAAGAGAGTGTGCTTCAAAGCATTGCTGGGAAATGTTCCTACTACTAGTGTTGCTATTTGAAGTAAATATCACTTTGTAAGTCCTAATTACTGTTAACTGGTTACAGGAAATTTTAAAAAGGGGAGAAATTGAGGTGCTAAACAGTAATGTCTCACAGTTGTGGGACCTCACTGGAATGGAGCCTTTATTAGGAAAAATTAAAAAAGATACAATTGAGTCCTCAATTTTATCCCTGGAAACCACTCTGAGAGAAGGAGGGAAAAGATTTTATATAAAAAAGTGAGAACCATTTCAATGATGAGGCCACTTTTAGAGAGAAAATGTAAAGTGATGTGGAAAATAAGCTTTATAATGCTTGTACTTCCTGATTAAATAGGCTAGAGCATCCATTTTTCACAAGGGGACCAGACAATGGAGTAGAACAGTAACAAGCCAACTGAGAGGACTTCTGAAGCCCAAGGCTGCTTGACATACCAGTAAACCTTTGAGAGTTAATATTAGTTGTAGTTGGAGATACCTGCAATTGCAGAAACCGGTCTTGATGAGCTCAGAGAGAGCAGCAATTCTGGTTCCTAACTTATCCAAAAAGCAGCAGAATTTTGGTTTCAGAGTTATCTAAAGAGCAGCAAACATCCTGCTTTCTGATTTGTTGTGTTTACAGAAGTTTTCTCCCTGGACTCCCATCTACATAATCTCTTGATCTATTGTATTTTTCACTTAACCCCCTACTTAGCCATGAATACCACACCCTTTTCCCACTCCCCCTTGATTGGTGGTTGTCCTTTATTCTCAAAGAAGACCAATGATAAGTGCTGTTAGGTTGTGCAGTGATTATAGCACTACCCCTGCAGTCAGGAGGACCTGAATTCAAATAGGGCCTTAGACACTTAATACTTACTAGCCATGTGACTTTGGGCAAGTCACTTAACCCAACTGCCCTGCCTTCCCCTCTCCAGAACAGAAAGAAAAGAAGACAAATGATATCAGAAAGGTGATGTCTTGACTTGAAAATGAATTGGATTTAAGTGAAACAGGACTGTGCAAAGTCACCAGCCTCACTCTCTCCTCCAGAGCCAAAACTGTGATTGGACTATATAGCTCATTACAGGTCTCTATTTCTGGGCCTGAGGTTACTTCAAATTTAGCAGTTCAAAGGGGTGTTTATTTTATCAGAGACCTAAATTAATTTTAAAGACAGATTTAATATCACACTGATAGGATTATTCAAGCAAGTAAGACTCTTCAGTCTTGGAGAGTTGGCTTGGGGAATTAAGAAGAAAAGAAATTTTCCCAGAATCACAGAGCAGGATTTGAACTCAGCTGTATTTATTTGTATTTAAATAGTAATCTTAAGAAACTATTTTAATAGAAGAAAATTGAAGTTATTTTAGAAGAGATTTCTGAGGGTGGAGCCAAGGTGGCAGAGTAAAAGCAGGAACCTGCTTGAGCTCCCACTCTAACCACCTCTGACACCTTTAAAAAATGACTCTAAACAAATTTTAGTGCTACAAAACCCACAAAGTAACAGAGAGAAACAAATCTCCCCCTGAATGTATGCTGGCAGGCCAACAGGAAAGATCTATCACACTGAGCTGGGAGTGCACTACAGCCCAGTGTGAGCTGCACTGGCCCAGACGAGCTGCACAGACCAGCCTGAGCAGACTTCAGGGGACTGATTCACTGGCAGCTTTGGTGGTTTTCTGACCTCTTAAACCATAAACACCAAAGAGAATGTAAAAGGTCAGGGGAGAAGTCTGTTGGAACTGAGCGAGAGAAGAGTGGGGTCTGGCCCCTGCCAACAGGGTAGTGGAGGTAGTAGTGGTGGCTGCTGCTGCCACATGGTTGGCTCCTGAGCTTCAGGCCTACAGATCATATAGGGAACAAGAAAACATTAAGAGGGTGATTGCTCTTCATTTGACCTGCTTGGATTTGATCACTATCTTGGGTGACAGTCCTGGGGTGAAGAGTGCAGTGTGGCAGAGCTTGTTCAAACTGTGGAGAGGTAGTCATCCTTACAGTTCTGAGGCAGGTGCCTAGGAAAAGCTCTGTCAACAGGTGCTCAAAACCCAAGAAATTTGGGATACATCACTCCACTCTGAAATCAGAGTTCTATTGTGGGAAAGAGTTCAAAAGCCAAGTAATTGCCTGGAAAGATGAGCAAGCAGAGGGAACCAAATCAAACTACAGAAACATTTTTTTTGCTGATAAAGACAATCAAAACATAGAACCAGAAGAAGACAACAAAGTCAAAACTCCTGCATCAAAAGCTTCCAAGAAAAATATGAACTGATCCCAGGCCATGGAACAGCTCAAGGATTTTGAAAATCAAGTAAGAGAAGTGGATGAAACATTGGGTAGAGAAATGAGAAGGATGCCAGAAAATTGTGAAAAGCTAGTAAACAACCTGATAAAGGAGACCCAAAATATGTCTGAAGAAAATAACAACTTAAAAAGTAGACTAACTCAAAAGGCAAAGCAGGCTCAAAAAAAGCCAATGAGGAGAACAATGCCTTTAAAAGGCCAGATGGAAAAGAAATTCCAAAAACTCAGTGAAGAGAGTAATTCCTTCAAAATTAGATTGAAGCAAATGGAAGGTAATGACCTTATGAGAAATCAGGATACTATAAAACACATGCAAACAAAGGAAAAAAATAGAAGGCAAATTGAAAAATCTCATTGGAAAAATCACTGACCTGGAAAATAGATCCAGGAGAGATCAAATAAAAATTATTGAACTACCTAAAAGTCATGATAAAAAAAAAAAAGAATCTAGCCATCACCTTTCTTTTCTTTTCTTTTTTTAAATTTATTTTTAAAATATATTTTTGGTTTTTTTGGAAGGGGAAGGTAGGGCAGTTGAGGTTAAGTGACTTGCTCAAGGTCACATGGCTAGTTTGTGTGTGTGTGTGTGTGTGTGTGTGTGTGTGTGTGTTAAGTGCCTGAGGCTGGATTTGAACTCAGGTCCCCTGACTTCAGGGCCAGTGCTCTATTCACTGCACCATCTAGCCACCCCTAGCCATCACCTTTCAAAAAATTATCAGGGAATATTGCCCTGATATTCTACAAGCAGAGTCCAAGATAGAAATTGAAAGAATTCACTGATTACCTCTTGAAAAATATTTGAAAAAAAAACTCCTCAGAATATTATACCCAAATTCCAGAGTTCCAAAGTCAAGGAGAAAATATAACAAGTGGTAAGCAAGAAACAAATCGAGTACAGTGGAAAGAGAATCAGAATAACACAAGATCTAGCAGCTTTTACATTAAGGAATCAAAAAGGATTGGAAAATGTTATTCTGGAGGACAAAAGAGCTGGAATTAAAACTAAGAGGGGAATATGATATTCTGGAGATCAAAAGAGATAGGTTAAAACCAAGAATCACCTAGCCAGCAAAACTGAGTATGTTTCAGAGGAAAATATAGTCATTCAGTGAGGTGGGGGACTTTCAAGGATTCTTAATGAAAAACCCAGAACTGAAAAATTAAAACTAAGATGGTGGTGTAGAAGCAGGAAAACTCCATTGCTCCCCCTATAACCACCTCAAATACCTGTAAAATATGACTGTAAACAGATTTTAGGGCTCCAGAACTGACAAAGACATAGAGAAACAAATCTCTCACTTAAGACAGCCTGGCAGGTGGAAAGGAAGATAGCCCAGCTGCACATGAACCTGTGGTTTTAGCTCCATGGTGCACAGGACTAACCATGGCTGGAGCATTTTGGAGAGTGGATCACCAGCATCTGTGGCCACTTGCAGAATTATCAAAACATAAATGCCAAAGACAAAGTAAACGTTCAATGGAACTCTGCTGAATTTTGGGGGATGGAGGAGCAGGTCTGGCCCTCTGCCCCCAGAGCCAGAATCTGTAGAAGTGGTGGCCCTGCAGAAGCCTCCACATGGCTTTAGAGCTCCTGATCTGCAAATTTCAGGGGGGGTGCAAGCAACCATTCAGAGGCTGAGTGCTCTTGCCTTTACCTGCCTGGATCAGAATCATGATCTTCGGTGGTGGTCCTGAGATGTGTGACCAGTGAGTCAAAGCTTCTGGGGGTTCTAAAAACAGTGCCCTTCTAATAGCTCTGGCAGCTGTGAAAACAGCAGGAATTTGGGACAAAGCTCTCCCCTGTGGAATCAGAGTTCTTCTCTGGCAAAGAGCTCAAAAGTCAAGTAATTGAGTGGCAACAAGAGCAAGCAAAGGAAGCAAAGCAAACACAGCCATCCGACTTTAGATTCCTTTTTTGTGGACAAAAAGGATCAAAGCATGGAATGAGAGGAAGACAACACAGTCAGAACTCCTGTACCAAAAGCTTCCAAGGAAAATGGAAATTAATTACAAGCCATAGAGGAGCTTAAGAAGGATTTCAAAAACTAAATAAGAGAAATGCAGGAAAAATTGGAAAGAGAAAGGAGAATGATGCAAGAAAATTATGAAAAGAGAGTCAACAACCTGACTGGAGAAAATAACACCTTAAAAAATAAACTAACTCAAATGACAAAAGAACATCAATAAAACAATGAAGAGAAGAATGCCTTAAAAAGCCGAATTTGCCAGATGGAAAAAAATAATCCCAATAGTTCCCTGAAGAGAATAATTCTTTCAGAATTAGACTGGAGCAAATATAAGCTAGTGACTTTATGAGAAATCAAGGTACTATTAAAGGGATCGAAACAAATAGAAAAATAGAAGACAGTGTGAAATATCTCATTGGAAACAAACAAAAAACAAAAAACAAACAAAAAAAAAAAACCACTGACCAGGAAAATAGATCCAGGAGAGACAATTTAAAAATTACTGGACTATCTGAAAGCTATGATCTAAAACAGATCCTAGAAATCATCCTTCAACAAATTCTCAAGGAAAATTGCTCTGATATTTTAGAACCAGAGGGCAAAATAGAAATTGAAAGAATTCATTGATCATTTCTTGAAAAAGATCCTGAAAAGAAAACTCCTAGGAATGTTATAGCTGGGTCCTGGAATTCCCAGATCAAGGAGCAAGTGTTACAAACTGCCAAGAAGAAACAATTTGGATATTGTGAAAGCACAATCAGGATAATGCAGTATCTAGCAGCTTCTATATTAAAGGATCAAAGGGCCTGGAATATGATGTTCTGTAAATCAAAGGAGCTAGGATCAAAACCAAGAATCACCTAGCCTGCAAAATTTAGTATAATGTTTCTGGGGAAAATATGGTCATTCAGTGAGGTGGAGGACTTTCAAGGATTCTTAATGAAAAAACCAGAACTGAATAGAAAATTTGATATTGAAATACAAGAAGCATGAGAAGATAAACAAGGATAAGAAATCATAAGGAACTTTCCAAAGTTGAACTATTTACATGATTATATGGAAAAAAATGATAATTGTAACTTATGAAACTTCTCAGTATGAGGATATTTGAAGGGAATATAAATGTGGATGTATGTATGTATATATATATATATATATACACACCTACATACATACACATATGACTATATAGGAGGGTATATATTCATATGAATACATATGTGAGTGTGTGCATATATGTGTACAGGTAAGGTATACATAGACAGTGGACACAGGATCAATTTTATAGGAAGAGATGATATTTAAAATGTGAAATTAAGAGATGAGAGAGGAATATAATGAGAGGAGGTAGGAAGTAATAGAATGGAGTTAATTATCTCATATTGAAGAGACAAGGGATAACTGTTACAATGGAGGTGAAGAACAGGAAGGCAAAAGAGAATTTGGCTTAGGGAGGGAATGACATACACTCTAAATTGGGTATCTTGCCCTACAGGAGAGTAGGGTGGATAGGGATGAGAGGGAGGATAATGGAGGGGAAGGCAGGCTGGGGAGGGAGAGTTGTTAGAAGTCCACACTTCTATAAAGGAACAGGGACGAAGTGGAGAATGGAACAAGGAGGGGAGGATAGGAAGGAGGGAAATATAGTCAGTCTCTCACAATATGTCCATTGTGATGTTCTGCATAACTACACATGTACTGCATTTATTGAATTACGTGTCTTCCAAGTGGGGGGTCGGTGATGAGGGAGGAAGGGAAGGAATCTAGAATTTAAAATTCTACGATCAAATGTTAGTATATATATATATATATATATATATACATATATTATTATTATTATTATTATTTACATGCAAATGGGAAATAAGATGTACAGGCAGCATTGGATTAGGGAGATCCATCTTGCCCTACTGGAAAGTCAGAGGGGTGATGGGGGAGGATATTGGAAAGAGCAGATTGGGGGAAGGGGTATACAGTGGGATCACTATTTGGGGGTGGTGGGTAGGAGAAAGATGGGGAGAAAACTTGTTACTCAAATTCCTGTGGAAATGAATGATGTAAATATAAACAAAGAAAAAGAAAAAAGAAAATAAACAAAGTATCAACAGTGGCAACCACCACCACAACAACAAAAGGATTAAAAACAAGAATTACTCATCCAGAAAAACTGAGTATAATACTTCAGGGGAAAATATAGATGGTCAATGAAATAGGGAACTTTTAAGCATTTTTGATGAAAAACCAGAACTGAAGAGAAAATTTGAATTTCAGATACAAGAAGCAAGTGTACCATGAGAAGGTAAAAAAAAAATCATCAGGAACTTATGAAAGTTAAACTAATTACATTGCAACACGGAAAAAATGATAATTGTAACTCATGAGACTATTGTCTATATGAGGAAAGGTGAAGGGTATATATATATACATATATGTTTGTGTATACACACATATATACATATACATATGTATACACATATACATATATGTATATATATATATATATATATATATATATATATATATATAAACACACACACATATATATGTATGTATAGGAGGATCAATATATAGGAGTGTGTATGTGTGCATGTGCATGCGTGTGCATATACATGTATGCATAGAGAAAGGGCACAGTATGAGTTGTATCAGAAGGGATTATCTCTAAAAAATAAAATTAATTGGTGAAAGAGGCATGTATTGGGAGGAGAAAGGGAGAGATAAAATAGGTTAAGTTATTTCACATTAAAAAAAAAGCAAGAGAAAACTGTTTCAATGTAGGGAAAGAGGAGGAAGGTAAACAGGAATGGGTCACCATCACCCCCATTGGATTTGGCTTAAGGAGGGTATAAAATATACACTCAATTGGTTATCTTACCCTACTGGAAAGTAGGAAGAAAGAGGATAACAGGGGGGATTTTAGAAGGCAGGGAAGATTAGGGGAGATGGTAGTTAGAAGTAAACACTTTTGAAAAGGCGTAGAGTCAAAGGAGATAACAGAATAAAAGGAGTCAGGATAGGGTGGAGTCCTTCACAATATAACTACTATGGAAAGTTTTGCATAACTACACATGAACAATCTATGTTCAATTGCTTTTTTTCCCATTGGGGGTGGGTGAGGAGGGAAGAAGAACAATCTGGAACTCAAAGTTTTTAAGATAAATGTTTAAACATGTTCTGTTTTGTTTTTTACATCCAACCAGGAAATAAGATAAATAGGCAATGGGGCATATAAATTCATCTTTCCCTATAAGAAAGTAAGTAGGGATGGGGTGGGAGAGGATATAAGAGAAAACAGGTTGGGGGATAGTTTATTCAGTAGACTTGGCTATCGTTATGTGGGGAGTAGGGGAGAGACAGGGAGAAAATCTGTAACTCAAAATCTTGTGGAAATGAATGTTGAAAACAAAACAAAACAAAACAAAAAAAACCCAGTAATTAATTAATTAAAAAGAAGATATTTCAAATTTAATATGAATTCCAATAGTCTCCAGAAGATATTTACCTCTTCCAACTTTATTCCAATTATTCTTCTTTGTATTTTTAAATGATTAATTCATAATTGTTGTTTTTCTTTTTTTCTTCTTTTCTAGGGTCTTATCTCCCAAAAGTCAAAATGAAATCTCTCCTTCATAAAAGATGAGTTATAAACACACAAAACAAATCTAAATCTCAACTTGTCTGATAATACAAGTCTCACTTGGTATCTCTTGTTCATTCCTCTTGGAAGATATTAGACAAATGTGTCATCATCAAATTCTGGACTTCTGATTTGTTACTGGAGTCATCATAAGTCTTTTACAATTTTCCTTTGTGAAGTAATAATCGTATGAATTGTTCTCATTTTGCTGACTTCAATTTGCATTAGTTCATAAAATTCCAGTTTTCTCTGAAATCATCATAATATGCCATTACATTCATTAAAAATATATTTTTAATGTATTCCACAATTGATAGGCATCAGAATTTTTCTCCAATTCCATGCTACGTTGACAACAACAAAAATTATATTATAATCTTTTTGTAAACATAAGTCCTTTCATTTTTTGATCTCTTTGGATATGTCTGGCATTGATATTTCCTAGGATATAGTTTCAAATTACTTTGTAGGATGTTTGGAAGAATTCAAAATTCTCCCTAGAGTGCTTTAGTATGTCCTTTTTTCCTACAATCTTTTTAACAATTGTCACTTTCCCTTTCCTTTTGTCATAATAACCCATCTAGTGGGTAAGTCATGCTAATTTGCTTTATTTTAGAGAAATGGAAGCTTTGAATTAATCAAACTTCTGAAATCTGTCCAACTGTTTTTTTGCCCCACAATAACATTAACATTGTACACATTTCTTCTGCTCTAATTCACTTTTCATTAATTCATTGAATCTTTCCCAGGATTTTTGGTACTAACCATTTCATTTATTTATTATGGAACCATGGTATTCTGTTATATTCAAAGACCATAATTTATTCAACTATTCCTCTATAGATAGTTACCCAAATCATTTCTATTTTTATCTACTTCAAAAAGAAAATGCATGCATGTGCTCCTTCAAGTATGTGTAAGCTTTACTTATATGTCCTTTTCTGCTTTCTTTGATCTCTTTAGTGTATATCTAATGCCTCTCTCAAAGGATATGCATACCTTAGGGTTATTTGGGCATAATCATAAATTGCTTTCTCAAATATTTAAGCAAATTCATAGATCCACCAATGGTCCAGTAATGTTCCTGTTTTCCCCATCCCTTCCAAAATTTGTCAGTCTTCTTTTGTCTATCATCTGTGACACTATCATGGCTTTAAGTTGGCACCTCAGAGTATAATTTTCATTTTTTTAGTTACTATTGATTTGGAATACTTTTCAAATGATTATTGATGGCTTCAATTTCATCCCCTTGAAAACTTTGTATTCACATCCTTTGACTATTTATCTAATAAAGAATCGTTTTTCATCTTACAACTTTAAATCATTAAGGTATATGTATTGGATTTGAGGCCTTCATATCAAAGCTTTGTTTTAAGGCTCTTTGTCAGTTTTCAGTTTCACTTTTACATTTAATAACATTAAATTTGTGCAAAAAACATTTTAATTTCACATGACCTATTCTTAAAATATATTAATTGACCAATAAATTAGGAGGCTAGACATTTCATCCAGTCTTTTCGTGAACTCTCAAACCTTCCCAAAATAAGAATTATTTGAAATAGGCGAAGTAATTGTTACTATCCCCAGAGAACTCTACAAAAATGGACAACCTTGCTATGCTTATTCTAATGACAATAACAATCAATAGTAAGAAGACCGAACTCAAATCTGTAACATGATTACCCAGTAGCCTTCCTTCAACTGCTCCCACTAACTCGAAGGATGTTAGGACCTAACCTAAGTGCTGTGTTCTGAGATCTACTCTTCAATTTCCTTTACACTATTGGAAGCTCTTCCCAACACATCCTGCTTCTACTTCAACCATTATCCCACCTTTGGCCACCAGGAGGTCATTTCAACTCTACTTATGGGTAAAAGGAAGGACATTAGGAAAACTTTAGGAGATAGAACAACAGAAGGTATCAATAAAAGTTTTTTTTTTTTAAATATTAAAAGTTATGGAAACTATCCTCAAGACTTGATTGGATTAAGGAGATGAAAGACTTAGCCTTCAGTATCACTTCCTATTTTACTGAATACAAAAGTCATGGGGAGCTCCAGCTGTACATTAATGCTTGGCGGGAAGACCAAGAGGGATGACTCAAAAGTTTGCTCTCCTGAATTAACTTGGGATGTCCTAAATGAATATTCTTTTAAAATATCTTCCTCTTACAATGACTACATAAAGCTTCTTTTTTTAATCTTTCACTGATTCAGAACTGTCTCATTCTTCCCAATATTGAACATTGTATATCAAACTACCAGGTTACTATCCTGAGTCAAGAATAGCCCAGAACATTCTGGCTTGCATCCCACTTTGTTCAGAGCATTAACTGGTTTCAGGAATATTTTCAGGAGCTTATGTTGGTTTTTCTGCAACAGTTCAACTATCCATTCCCTTTAGTTTTGGACCCTTTCCTAAAATTTCAACTGTCTTCCATAGATTAAATTTTTTTCCTGTTTGACACAGAACTGGACTCCCTTTTGTAAACCCTGCCCCAGACATTGCTAGCTTTTAGGGGTGTGTGTGTGTGTGTGTGTGTGTGTGTGTGTGTGTGTGTGTGTGTGTGTGTGTGTGTGTATGCATGAATTGCTGGACTAGATGAAAGAACTTCAGATTGCTTCCAGTTTTCTTCATCATGACTTTTCAGGATTCTTTTTTTTTTTTTTTTGGAGGGAGGAAGGCAGGGTAATTGGGGTTAAGTGACTTGCCTCAGGTCACGTAGCTAGTACCGGATAAGTGCCTGAGGCCACATTTGAACTCAGGTCCTCCTGACTCCAGGACTGCTACTCTATTTATTGAGCCACCTAGCCACCCTTCAGGGTCCTTTTCATATATTTGTTTATATTGGTTGGGAAAAATTTTTTTCATATACTATTATTGACATTACCATCTTTAAATTATTTTAAATAATTCTTAAAATTCTAGTACTGATAGGTCTTAAAAAGACTATATTTGGAGTTTTCACTTTAAATTTATCAGAAAAAGAATAAAACAAATCTTTACATCAAAAATATCTAGTGAGCATCTGACATTGCTCTATCTGTCTCTGTCTCTCTTTCTCTGTCTCTCTGTTTCTCTCTCTGTCTCTCTCTATCTCTCTTTGTCTATGTCTTTGTCTCTCTGTCTCTGTCTCTCTCTCTCACACACATCTAAGAGAAATAAAAGATCAAAAGCCATTGTCTAGTATATAAGTGATCAAAGAACATTAGACAACAGAATATCCAATACTAATAACTGTATGACAAAATAATAGTTGTTCCAAATTGTCCAATAACAAGAGAAATATGAATCATGACAACTGATATTTCACTTAATATATATCAAAATTGCAAAGATGATTAAAGAAGAAAGTAGTCAATGTTAGACAGATTTTGGAATTATGAATTGATCCATCCATTCCAGAAGGTTTTTTTAGAATTATGCAAAAAATTCATAACTATTCCAATTATTTACAAAGGGGCTAAAATATTCCTACTCTTTGATTTCACTACTAGACCTACATTCAATATGTAAATGGTAGTCATATAATAAAGAATGCCCTCATATGGAATGACATGTTTATGATACTTTATTTTTGTAGTTTTCGAGAGCTGGAATAAAGTAATTGTGGCATATCAATGTGATGGAATAATACTGAAATATAATAAATGATAAATAATAGAAGGAATCATGGGAATATTTTCATGAACTGATACAAAGTGAAGTATGTAAAATGAGAAAAATAAACAATAAAAATTGGAAAAAAAAACCACCAAAAAACTCAACTGTATAGAATAATGATGAAAATAATCCTAAAATAGTATACAGCCTTGGGTATATCTATATCTTTGTCTATATCTATTTCTATCTATATCTTTCTATCTATTGATCTATCAATCTATTGATCTATTCATCTATCAATCAATCAATCAATCTATCAGTCTATCCTATTTTCTCTGCAAAAGTGGCAGACTGGATATCGAATACTGTCAGGCTTGATGGTTATGCTTTGCATGACTGACTTTTATGCTCTTTCGTTTTTATTCTTTGTTATAAGCAATATGTGGAGGGTGGAGGAGATGATATATTGAGAAATTCAAGAGAAATACAACCCAGATATATGATATAATTTTAGATGTAATACATGATCAACATGAATTTTCAAACTTTTCTTAATTCTAATGGCTTTCTTTGCTTGTTTATTACTTTTCCTTTGCAGCTTGTTTTTACATATTTTTATTGTTGTCTCCCAATTAGATTTTTATTTCCATGAGACCAAAAACTGCTTTTTGCCGCTTTTTTGTATAGCCAGAGTTTAGCAAGGTATCTGTCAAATAGAAAGTGCTTAATAAATGCTTATAACAGCTATCTAAATTATCAATAAAGCTGAAGAAGGTGAAGTACTAAGACATTTGAATTATTTTCTACAACTTAGATATTTTTTTTCCCTTAGGGCCATATATTTGAGCATTTATGGCTACTTTAACCATTAAAGTTTTCTAGTCTTAAGTCATATAAGAGGGTCTGGCTTCTGGTGTAAAAGCTAAAATTTTCTACAACTGCTGCATAATAATTTTCTGTAGAGTTAGACAGTTAAAGAAGTTTGCAGAAAAAGACTAATCCATTTTGTTGGTCATATTTCTCAATAACTTACATTTAAGTTACTGTTTAGTTTACAGGGTAATTTACTTATATTATTTGATTTAAACCCCAGAACTATCTTGTAACATCAGTAGCACAAATAATTTGCTCCATTTTGCAAATGAGGAAACTTACTTACTCAAGGTCCTATAGCTCTTACATTGCAAGGTCAGGACTTCACAAATTCAGAGGACACAGGCTTACAATACACAGTGCTATATATCATTCGGCTGTATAACACAGTCCACAGTAATGAATTAGGAAAGGTCATGGTGAGGTCATAATAAATCTTTTGAACTAGAAAATTATATGGTATCAAGCTATCAAAAAACTCTTGGTAATGTATAAAAATATTTGAATCAGAAAACATAAAATAATATGTCTTCTTTCAGTTGCTTCTTCCTCTATTTTTGGACAACCAAATTCATTGTATTTCTCATGCTCACTTTGGAAGGTAGCCTGTTAAGACAACATATTCATTCAACCAACCATTCTCACTTATGGACTCATGTATTTTACTTGGTTGGTTCAAAGTCCTTGATGATTCAAAGGAAGGTCGTAGTCAAATAGTCTCCTTTTTTAGCTTGCCATCATGTCTTTTTTTGTTTTGTTTGAGCTTCATTATGAGAAATGCTACTAAGGTACTATTTTTTTTTTCCTTTATGATTCTACTTGCCGAAAAGGAAAGCTGTCTGGAACCTCCTGTCTAGTTCCTTGCTTTTGACAACAGATAAAAGCAAATTATATTTTATCCCATTAGTGACTTTAGAAGACTACATCAGAGCAAAACATATCTCTCATCTCACTCAGTGCAAACAGATGATTATTTCAATAAAGGCCAAAATCTCCAATAACACAAAAATACAGTTAAGTCATCTTCAAGGAACCACTTTGGCAAATGAGAACAATCCAAGTAGATTTTCAGTAACATGTTCTGACTTATAAAGTCATTTTTTCAACATGAAAAGCACTCAGTATACTGTGGTGGCCTGTATTGTTTGAATGAAGGAGTAAAGGTTCTGTGAGGTTGGTGAAGTATTATTACAGTCTACAGAAGTAGAACCATATAAGTCTCAGTGCCTGGAATGGATGCAAAATATGGATATCTAACCATCTATTTTTTTTTTCTAATAACTCTCTCCAAAAGTAACCTTGCTATAGTTGGATGAGGAACTAATTGTGACAGGAACTTTTGGTCAACTGCATCTTAATGATAAAAATATAGAATTCCCTTTTTTTTTTTTTTTTTAATCAAGGCTCTGTGGTTCATTGTGCCCAGAGATTAGCATGCTTTTCTTTGTTTGCTTTTTATATTTGAGGCTTTTTAATGTACTTGATGTAAATGTATACTAGGTCAGGTCCATATGAGAATTTATTGAATGAAATAGGGCTCTGTTTATAGTTAGCTTGGAAAAGAGAAGGCTTTGGAAAGATATGATGATTTTCTGGTGTTGTTATATGACAGTTACTTATGGAATACAACTGCAAAATTTGAAAGACCAAAAATGAATATCATGCAAGAAGGGTGTGTGTGTGTGTGTGTGTGTGTGTGTGTGTGTGTGTGTGTGTGTGTGCGCGTGTGCACTCACACACACGGGTGAATAATATGAAAAATAAAAAGGAAGGTATTGCAAAGAAAAAAGCCAAAGGAATTGCATGATGGGAAGAATAGCTAAATTGATTGCTCCAATTGCAAGAATGAAGAGTGACAAGTGGATAGCCAGATCGTTCCACTGGTTCACTAGGAGGTCCAAAGAAAATCCTGGAAACTTTATAGAAACTTGGTTGAAACTCTTGAGGTGAATATGTGAAAGGACATGGATTAGTCACAAAGAATGGGCAGGCTTTAATAGTTTTGGATTTTCATTGTCGAAGGAAAGTCCTGAATCAGTGAGATTACAGAAACTTCAAGTATTTATTATGATAGCTTCAGGTATTTAATTCTATCACCTGCGATAATGATAAGACTTGTTGTGCTTGGACCCCACTGAGTAGAAGTATAAGTCGTGCAGAAATTGACAAGAGGCAAATTATTACGTGGTATAATCAAACACATTCTAGTAAGTAGAGCTGCCCAAAAATGAAAGGAGGAACCTCAGGAGGAAATGAATTCTCACCTAAAAGGAGATCCTCAACAAGAATCTGGATGATTGCTTGCTAATTTGAATGTGGACTAAAATATCTATTTTTAACATGAGGAAAAGGGAAATAGTTGCAAACATTGAAATTAAGAATTTATGAAAACTTTACTGTACTTAGAAAAAATATTGCAAGAAAAGCATACAAATCAAGTTTAATGCACTATATGCATAAGAAAATAAAGAAAAATGTAAAACATCTTCAGATTTTCCCATTATGATTAAAACTAATCAGATTCTTAATGTTGAAGTAATGTGATAAATAATTGATGCTCTAAGGTTCAGTGTAGTGAAGAAATGTTAGGCTTCTATGATGCTAAAGCAGCTTATTGGCTTCTATGATCAACTTTTATTTAAAAAGCAAGTTTATATTCAGGTATTTTTTTTAAATCATCACTATTTCTTCTATTGTCTCTTCTCAAGTCCTTCCCAGAGAGCCATTCCACATAATATGAAGGAAAAAAAGGAAAAATAACTGATATGTTCATGAAAAAAATATCTAAAAATGAGCACATGCAACATACTATACTCAGTGATCTCAAACTTCTACAAAGGGCTAGCTGTGGGTGAATCTTCTCCTATCACCTTTGAAGGCTTACTTATTTTTGGAGTCTACGCAATAGCTCTGTTTAATTCACTCTACATCAGTTATTGTATGTCTTCTCATGCTTCTTTGTATTTTGCATATTCATTACTTCTTACAGAATAGCGACATTATATTACGTAGAGGACTGTGCTCTTTAATGTTTAATAACTAGCCTCTGACATAATTAAATATATTCACAATCCACTTTTAAGTTTAACATACAATATTAACATTTGTTTCATCAATTACCACACCGAGATAACAAGAAAAATCATAAATCAAGCCCAGATTTATAACTTTTGGCAAATTCTGAGGTATAAATATCGTGTTGAATATCGGGAATTTATTCTTATCAATGTCCTCTTAGTGTATAAACCTAATAGTGTAGTCACTGAGTCAAAAGAAATGAATATTAGTATTAGAATTTTACTTGCATAAATCAATTATTTTTTCCCTAAATCCGAGTACTGATTCATTGCTCCCCTCAACATGCATTAGGACATCTATATTCCCCAAACTCCTTCAGTCTGGGCTATTTCCATTTTTCTCAATTTTATGGCTGTGAGATGAAATCTCAAGGTTGTATTGATATATATTTCTCTATGTTTATTAGAATATTTTTAAAGAAATGTTTGTACATATATTTTAACATGGCACTTATATGTTTGGAGATAGCTTTGTTCTCTGTGTAGATAGCTAGATATAAATAGAAATAGAGATATAAGTGTATGCTGGAACCAGCATGAAGAGGTTTGTGAGACCCAATTATTCATTTTTTTTCAATGTAAACACTTAAGTCTTGCAAATCAGCCAAAGATCTAAATCATGGCTTAGTTTATTTTGTTGATTTATAGATTTAAGAAAATGATGGATAAAATGTTAATAACACATTAAATTTAATAATGTGTCATTCATGCAAAGTTTTTGGAAAGCTGTTTGTTAAAAAATTATCACTATAAACATTGCTGGATAGATGATAGATAGTTTGATAGATCAAGAGAGAGCTGTCTGTTAATCATTATCTACCAAGTCTTTTCAAAGAAATTTGATACAATACTTTTTCTTCATTTGACCATTTTTCTTCTTATCCTAGGTACATTTATTTTATTTGTTTTTTGATGCCTTTCAGTTTCATTTAATCACATTTATTTATTTATTTTTTATAATTGTCTCTATTGCTTGTTTGGATAAAAATACATACCCTACCCATAGCTTTGAAAAGTATTTAGTTTTCTACTCTTCTAGTATTTTTATGGAATGCCCATTAATATTACAATCATATATCGATTTAGAATATATCAAAGCTATTTAAAATTATATCAAGAAGTAAGTTTTTTAGTGTTGGACACAATTTCTTAAGGGCAACCTACTTTCAGCAACATGTTACAGTGAAAAGACCAAATTCTCTGTAGTCAGTGTACCTGAGTTCAAACTCCATATCTGATGACTACCAGCTATGTGAAAGGTTTTGAAACACTTTGCATATATCATCTCATTTGATTCTCTCAACAACTCTGGGTGTTATGTGCTGTAATTATTTTTATTTGTCAATGAGACTACTGAGACTGAAAGAGGTTAAATAACTTTCTCAGGGTCAGAAAGTTACTAAGAATCAGAGACTATATCTGAATGAATTTTGTTGACTACAAATCCAGCTCTCTGTCCACTGTGGCAGAGTATATAGAGTATTCAGGAGATCAAGCACCTGTGCTATGAGGACTTGCCAAGTCCTTTTTGACTGCTCATCAACCTATGGTATGTACCTGATTTATCCAACTCTCACCTGTGGCTCCAAGAAACTGTAACAGATACCCTAGTAAACTGTCACAGCAACAGGCTAAACTAGGTTGATGGCAACCAACAGATTCAAACCTGCTGGTAAGTTAAGGAGATGTCTGCCACAAGAAGGTGAAGACATTCTCCTGCAGAATGGATAGTTGAGAAAAATTGGTTCCAACAGACATGAAGGCAGTTGAAGCAGAAGCTATGGAGTGCTTAGAGTTTGGTCAGATATTGAAGCTATCACCAGTTATGCTAACATTTTGTCATTCAACTGGACTTTGATGACTGCAGAAGAGAGAAGGGGCACAACTATGCCTCACTTAAATCTAATTCACACACAAATCAAGACTTCAGTTCACAATTTCATTGGTCATCTTCAAAAACAATAGTATAGGCTCAAATCCTAAAAAGGTACTAACAATAAAAGCTTAAGGTAACTATTAAAAATTTAGATAAATCTAGACAATCTAGACAGTGAGCAAAGGTTAATGAAATGGATTAATTTTAAAATTGCCTTTACATATATCATACAAGTATATGTATATATGTCTTCTGATATGAAATAGCCTTCAGATATCTTTGTTATGTCTATTAGTAAAAAAGGAGGAAAATTTTTAAATAACAAAAATTTTTAAATTACAAAGTATTATCTTTGAGTAACCACTAAAATTATTTTTAATGAGAAAAAATATTAAACATTAGAAAGGACTCCTGAGATGGCTGATGGAATATTTTTCTATTGAGAATCTGAAGAAACTTTTCTATATACACAATTATTTCTTGTTCCTATCTCATGGTGGGAAAGTGGACTGCATCATATGTGAAATGTTCCATACATCATTTCATTTATTTCGGAATCACTTTTCTAATTTGTAAAATGAAGAGACTGGCATAGGTGATTAATACACTTTTGGGGTATATTTTAAAAAATAATTATGATTGTTTATTTTCTTTTTAATTTCAGCACTATAATTCTTTAAAAGATGTATTTATTTAGTTGCTTAGATTTTGTAACCATACACTTGTTTTATTTTTCAGTGTGTAGAAACCATTATACCTTCAGGAACATAAAAGTCCTACTACCCAGCTATATAAGATTCCCTTTGAAAGGGATAAAACATACTTTTGTATTTCTACAGTCTATCAACATTTTCTGGCATATTTTTTTTTTTTTGCATTTGTTCAGCTATCAGTGATAGATTAAGCTTCTCTGCCTGAATGTGTTTTCTCTAAAAATAACTCATGCGGTTTATGACACTATGATGATATCTTTCAGGAATATATTTTAGAATATTTTTCTTATGGTTTCCCCAAGAAGAAGTGTCATTTAGACATTTATTCTGTTTTTTTTCCTTTCAAACAAGAGCTACATGAGGCAACATATTACTTCAACATAATCTGATATGGTATGTTAATCTCAAAGTTATTTTTGAATGTTTTGTTTTTATAATGAATATTGAAGAGCCACAAGGAGGAAAATAAAGTAATATTTCAATTAAACATGTAGTTTTCTTTCATTTTTTTCTTCTACTATTTCTTTTTAGAATATTTTTAGGTCTTGCTACAGCCTCATATTCAATAGTACCAAATTGGTTCTCTTTTGTTCTTTCCAAACTTGCTTTCCTTTTCTAGCTATATCATTTCATTCAGTAGAATATTCCAGTCTCTCTGATTAGATTTCTTGATGGTTACTTTTCTATATTTTTCCTTAATTTCCCTTAACTACTCTGCTGGTATTTTTTCACCTTAGATTCAAGTCTTTATTCCCACTGTTACTTTCAAGATCAGGGACCTTACATTCTCAAACCTGGATAATAGAATATAACCTCTAAAAACAACTTTTGTTTTACCACCATCCCATACAAGAATATATGGATCATTAATTTAAACCTGGAATGTAATTTTTTTTCAGCTTATTTAGGTATTTTTTCCCCAGTTACATGTAAAAAACAATTATATCATTTGTTTTTAAAACATTGAGTTCCTAATTATCTCCATTCCTTCCTCTCCACCCCCCCCATTAAGAAGGCAAGCAATTTAATATAATTTATACATATATAGTCATGCAAAACATTTCCATAATAGTTAGGCTGTGAAGAAAGGAGAGACCAAAAAAAATCTCTTAAGAAAAATTTGAAAACTAAAAAAAAGTATGTTTCAATCTGTATTCAGACACCATCAGTTCTTTCTCTGGGGATAGATAGCATTTTCATCACAAGTTCTTCAGAGTTGTCTGAAGAATAGCCAAGTCATTCACAGCTGATCATTGTATAATATTGCTGTTACTTTGTACATAGTCCATTTCCATTTGCACCAGCTCATGCAAATCTTTCGAGGTTTTTTTTGAGAACATCCTGTTCATCATTTCTTATAGCACAATAGTATTCCATCATGATCACAATCCACAGTTTGTTCATCTATTCCCCAAGCGATGGGCTCCTCTCAATTTCCTATTCTTTGTACTTCTCTTTTCCTTTTTGCTTTTGTTTTTTTTTTTCACTCTTTTGAGATACAGACCTAGTAGTAATTTCACTAGGCCAAAGGGTATGTTTGATTTTATTCCATTTTGCTCTGCAGAATAGGTGGATCACTTCACAACTCTGCCTGCAGAGCATTAATGCTCATTTTTTCTCACATCCCCTCTACTCTTGATCATTTTTCTTTTCTGTCCTATTAGTCAGTCTAATAGATATGAGGCAGTACTTCAGAATTGTTTTTTTGCATTTCTCCAATCAATAGTGAGTTAGAGTTTTTTTTTTTAGTATGGCTATAGATAGCTTTGATTTCCTCATCATAAAACTTATATCTTTTCATCATTTGTCAATTGAGGAATGGCTCTTATTTTTATACATTTTACTCAGTTCTCTATTTGTTTGAGAAATGAGGCCTTTATCAGAGAAATTTGCTCCAGTTTTTCACTTACTATTATTAATTGTATTTACCTCCATCCTATTTCCCTCCCCATTTATTCTAGTATCTCTCCTCTCACCTAAAACACTCAAAAGTGTTTTACTTCTTTCTGACTACTCCCTCTGTAATGCCACGCACAAGCAGCTTTCCAGAAAAATGCTACTATGAACAGCTTTTAATGTTCTGGTTACACAGTATAGTAAGCTATTTATTCAATAACAAATAAATGCAATACATTTACAGTAAATCCAGGTACAGCATTCACAATGTTATAATTTATCACAGAAAATGAAAATATAACATTCACAACAACTTATCACAGAAAGTGGCCACATAGTTTCCATTGCAGTGGTTACAAAGTTATGAAAAAAGAATAATCATTTAGTAACTCAATCATTCAATTATCTCTATCATTCAGTCATCCTTAAGGCATTTTTCCTCCTTAAGAGAAACAAAGTACAGTAGTCAAAGTTCTCCACTCATGAGGCACACTAACTTACAAATTATTTATTCAGTCATCATTAACTAAGTACATTCATTTAGTCAATCAATCATTCAATCAACTCAATCATTCAACCATCCTTCATTATTCAATATTCAACCATCAGAAAATACATAGATCCTGCACCCCTAGCTCATTAGTAAATTATAATCTTCTTAGTTAATACTCAGTATCCAAGTAACGTCTTCTTTCAGCTTGACTTGGGGTGGTCTCTCAGATTCCCTGGATCAACCTCCATGGTCCCAGATCCTACCTGGATTCACCAAACTATCACCTGGCTTCAAAGGCAGACAGCTCCCAGGTCCTTGTCCTGCTTTCTGTGCAGTTCCTGCTCCACATTGGAGCTCACAGTGTCCAGTCCATCTCAAATCCTTCACAGTCTCTATTCCTGGGAAGACAAGGCTTAACAAAGCCACCAACAGGTTCATTCAAAGTACCAGCATCACAGTCATGCCTCCTCAGTCTATGGCAGCTCTGCTAGGCCCTTGAAAATCCTTAACAGTCTCAACAGCTCCAGCTGGCCCTCACCTCTGAACAGCTCTCAGAAATCCTCAGCAGCTCTGGCTGGCCCTTGGACTCAGCAGAAGTTTCAGCTAGTTCCCAGAATCAAAAAAATCATTCTCTTTAGCCTTGGGGAGGTTGTGTGTGTGTGTGTGTGTGTGTGCGTGGTTTCCTCTTCAGCCTTCTGGTGTCAGCAGCTTCTGCCTCCATGATGCCTGCTCCAAGAAGACCTGACTTTCCCAGCCAGGGTCTTTCCTTATATACAAACAGCATTAGTTTTCTGTTTCAGCAACCCCTTCCTGTTACATAAGCAACAGGGATTCATACCTTCTGTTTCTTTAATAGAGGCTTGATTAATTACCTGTTACCTTTGCCAATGCAAAGGGATCTTCAAATTCAAATTGCTTTACCATTACAGCCTCGGCCAGTGTGCTGAGCCATCTATCACACCCTCTTCTCTTAAAACTTTCCTCTCCTACTTTCCTGGAGGGTAAGATATATTTCTAGACCCAATCAACTGTGTATGTTATTTACTCTTCAAGTTAATTAGGATGAGAGTAAGGTTCACTCATTCCTCCTCATCTCTCTTTGTACTATTCTCTGCAAAGCCCTTTTACCTGACTTTTATATTAAAAAATATGCCCAATTCTACCTCTCCCTTTCCCTCTCTCCCAGTACATTCCTCTCTTAGCCTTTAATTTTCCTTTTTTAAAGATAAAATCCCTTTATATTCAATTCACACTGTGCCCTCTATCTATAAATACTCCTGACTCTCCTAATAATAAGTAAACTCAAAGTTTCATGTTCCGATTGTAGGAATGTAAACAGTTTAACCTTATTAAATCCCTTCTGATTTCTCTTTCCTGTTTACTTTTTATGTTTCTCTTTAATACTGTATCTGAAAGCTAAATATTGTATTCAGTTCTGATTTTTTCATCAGAAATACTTGAAAGTAATTTATTTTGTTGAATGTTCATTTTTGTCCCCTGGAGGATTATACTCAGTTTTGCAGGTAGGTTATATGTGGTTGTAATCCTAGATCTTTGCCCTCTTGGATATCATATTCTAATTTCTTTGATCATTTGATGTAGAAGCTAATAAATCTTGTGTTATCCTGACTGTGGCTTCATCATACTTGAATCTATTCTTTATGGCTATGCTTGTGATATTTTCTCCTTAACCTGTGAACTCTGGAATTTGATTATAAAATTCCTGGGTGTTTTCATTTTGATATCTCTTTTAGGAGGTGATTGGTGAATTTGTTCAATTTCTATTTTACCCACTGTTTCTTAACAGGACAGTTTTCATGGATAATTTGAAAGATTATGTTTAAGCTCTTTTATTGATCATGATTTTAGATAGTGCAATAATTTTCAAATTATCTCTCCTGGATTTATTTTCTAGGCCAGATGTTTTTCCAATGAGATATTTCACATTGTCTTCTGGTTTTTTTCATTTTTTTGTTTTTGTTTCTTGATTTCTTATAATGTCATTATCTTTCATTTGCTCAAATCTAATTTTGAAGGAATTATTTAATTATTTTCTTCAATGAAATTTTATACTTCCTTTTCCGTTTGGTCAATTCTGTTTTTAAAGAAATTTTTTTTTTTTTACGTCAGTGATTTTTTTGTGCCTCTTTTCCCGTTTGTACTATTCTACTTTTTAAGGCATTTTTCTCTATATCTCTTATTTTTTAAAATCTTTTTTACTGTTTTGAGCTAATAAGTTTTATAAGTTATTATTCTCTATAGTATTTTGTGTATCTCCTTTACCAAACTGTCCATTTCTTTTTATTATTTTCTTACAGTACTCTCATTTAACTTCCAATTATTCCTCTACTTTTCTTACTCGATTTTCTGAATCCTTTTTGAGCTCTTCCATGGCATGAGAAAAATTCAATTTTTCTTGGAGCCTTTGGATTCAGGTGCTTTGACTTTTTTATTATCTTCTGAGTAGTTGTTTTGATCTTCCTTGTTACCATAGTAACTTTCTGTGCTGAGAATTTTTTTTCTGTTCTTTGCTTGTCTTCCCCAGCCTATTATGTGATAGTGCCATAATAGGGCTCTGCTTCTAGGATGGAGGATGCAGTATTGCAACTTTAGTGGTTTTGTGCAATTTTTTTTCAGAGATACTTCTAGGGACCTACACGTTTTCACTTCTTCCAAGCTGGTATGATCTAAGCAGAGGTTTTCACTACTTTCCTATCCTCTTTTCTAAGCTGTTAGTGACCACAAGCACTATTTCATCACTGGAAGTGTGAAGAAGGTCACCACTCTACAGTGCCTGCAACCTCTGGTATACCAGTGCTACTTGTCACCCTGTAACTGTCACTCAGGCATGAGATTGATATCTGAGTATAGGCAAAGCAAAAGAGTCCTGCAAAGAGAATCCTGTAATCTCCTTCTAACCAATTATTCAACCCTGTTTCTATCTGTGGGTTCCAGAAGGAGCCACTGCTGTTGCTGATTCAGTTGTTCCAAAGATCTGCTCCGGGTTTGCTGGGACCAAGGCTATATTAGTCCAACCTGTACTGGACTGTTCCCCATTCTCATCCAGGTGTAAGATCCTTTCTTGTTGACCTTCTAAGGTGGTTTTGGTGTCTATGGGCTGGGAAGTCTGGAAACTGGGACTGTTGCCATTGATTCAGTTGCCATGAGTTCTGCTTCTGGTGTTTTGGGGCCCTTTCTGTGCTGCAAAGCTTTCCCTGGATTGTGTTCCTCTCTCACTCTGTTGCAATAGAACTTTCCTCCCAACCTTCCAAGTTATCTTTGACTTGAAAATTGTTTCACTTCTTCTTTTTTGTGTTCTTCCACTCCATTCCACTTGGGAATGGCTCTGTGAATCTAACAGCTTTGGTATACAAGATTTTCAAGCCCTTTCATAATTTGAACTCAATCTACCACCAACATTTCTAGCTGCTGCCCAACAT
>CM053592.1:96578185-96591208 GCA_028646515.1 Pseudochirops corinnae | reverse complement strand
TTCAGCTGAAGTCCCACTTCTTCCTTTAAATCTTCCAAGACATTCATGATACACACACACGCGCGCACACACACACACACACACACACACAAGCAAATTCACACATATATGGCTATTCACATAGATTTTGCTTCATAAATTTCTCCTTTTTATACTCTCCAATTTGCATCTCAGTACTCAATTGTCTTATTAACTGTTTTATATATGCTATTTTGTGAATTCTCAATAATGCATAAATTCTACAACAGAGGGGACACATTTCTTTTCATCTCATTGCATAGCAATGGGTAATTAATAGGTACTAAAATATTTTTGTTTTTTATTCATTCAGTATATATTCACTCATGAACAAAAAACTCATTTGGTAATGACTGGATAAGACATGATCATGTGATGATAGATGTTGCAGGAAAATATGGGAATAAATACAATGACAGTGGATTTTATAAAAAGCCTGATGCATTTCATTTTCTTTTAATAATATTTTATTTTTCACAATTACATGTAAAAACAATTTTTACATCCATTAAAAAAATTGAGATATAAATCTATCCCTATTTGTCTCCCCACACTCCTTCCTGAGACAGTAATTGATTTGATATAGGTCATATATTTGAAAACATGTTAAAAAAAATGTTTATTTAAAATAAATAAATAAAAAATTTTATTCCACTTTGTGGAAGAAAACCCAAAGAAACAAGAAGGGAAAGAAGGAAGGAAGGAAAATAGTGTGCTTCAATCTGCATTCAGACTTCATCAGTTCTTTGTGTGGAGGTGGATAGTATTTTCATCATGTGCCCTTTGGGATTTTCTTGGATTATTGTATTGCTAAGAATAGCTAAATTTTTCACAGTTGTTCATTGTAATATATCGCTGTTACTGTGTGCAATGGTCTCCTGTTCACTCTGTATCAGTTCATATAAGTCTTCCCAGGGTTTTTTATGAAATTATCTTTTTCATTATTACATATAAAACATTACATGCATATACCACCAATTGTTCTACTGTTCCTTAATTGGTAGGTATCCCCTAAATTTCCAATTCTTTGCCATCACACATAGAGCTACTATAAATATTTTTGTACAAAGATGTGCTCCACTTCCCCTCCCCTTTTTATGTTTTTGGAGTATAAAGTAGTAGTATTGCTGGATCAAAGTATATGCAAAGTTTGATAACCTTTTGGACATAGTTGCAAATTGTTCTCCAGAATGAGTGGATCAGTACAACTCCACCAATGACGCATTAGTGCCACAGATTTTCCACATCCCCTCCAACATTTATGACTTTTTTTCTCACATTAAACAATATACAGATGTGAGGTGCTACCTCATCACTATTTTAATGTGCATTTTTCTAGTTAATAGTAATTTAGATATTTTTGATTTCTGTGAACACAGTGTATTCATATGCTTTGACCATTTATCAGTTGGGGAATGATTTGTATTATTGTAATTTTGCCTTAGTTCTCTACATATTTGAGATATGAGTCCTTTATTAAAGATACTGTGAATTTTTCCCACTTTTCTGCTATCTATCTAATTTTTGTTATGTTGGTTTTGTTGGGATAACTTTTCAATTTGATATAATCAAAATTATCCTTTTTACTTTTCATAACAGTATCTATATCTTGTTTTTTTTTTCCTAAATTCTTCCCTTTCCATAGATTTGACAAGTAAATTATTCCATATGCTCCCGGTCTACTTATGGTATCACTCTTAAGATCTAAATCATGTACCCATTTTGACCTTATCTTTGTATATTATGTGAGATGTTGGCCTCTACTCATTTTATACCACACTGCTTTCCGATTTTCAGAAAAGGTTTTGTCAAATAATGAGTTTTTGTTCCAAAATGATTTTCTTTGGGACATTCAAATATTAGATTATTGTGGTCATTGATTACTGTGCATTGTGTATGTAATCTATTACACTGATCTAAGACTCCATTTCTTAGCCAGTAAGAGATTATTTTAAAGACTACCACTCAAACCATAGTTTGAGATCTGGTTCAGCTTGGGCACCTTCCTTCACACTTGTTTTCCATTGATTCCATTGATATTCTTGATTTTTTTGTTCTTAAACACACATGCATGTGTATATATATATGTGTGTGTGTGTATATGTGTGTGTATATGTATGTATATGTAAAACCAAGAAAGTCCAGCAGGAAAAGATATAAAGGGAAATTCCTTTTATAATAGACGAAGACAATATAAAATACCTGGGAGTTAACTTGAGAAGGCAAACAAAATTACCAAACATTTCTCATACAAATAAAGTCAGATCTAAACAATCAAAAAACAATAATTCCTTATGTGTAGGTTAAGCCAATATAATAAAAACGACATTTCTACCTAAAGTGATACACTTATTTACTGCAATATCAAACTACCATTCATTAATTTATAAAGTTAGAAAAAATGATCAAATTTATCTGGGAGAACAAAAAGTTAAAAATATCAAGGAGATCAATGGAAAACAAATGTGAAAGAAAGTAACCAAGATGTATCAGACTCAAACTATATTACAAAGTATCATCAAAATAATTTGAAACTGGCTAAGAAATAGAGTGATAGATCAGTGGAATAGATCAGGTACACAACACATATATAATATACATATGCACTCATATAGATATGCATATACATATATGCATATTAATACATAGAAATAAATGTATATTTATATGTTTGTTTTATATCCTGCAACTTTCCTGAAGTTAATTATTTCAACTAGATTTTTAGTTGATTCTCTTTGATATGTAGACAGCACTTGCAAGTGGCTCTGTGAATCTACAATGTACAGTCTGACAGTCTATAGACTGATGCCTTTTAGCATTTAAATTCCAAATGCTTTTTGATGTCTGAGAAAAAAGCTTATTACTTATAAGAGAGACTATAATAGAATGCTTGTTTTACAGTCAAATATAAAAGTTTGGAAGATTTCAATGAATGAAGAGAAAGAGCAAAGATGTAAGAGCAAGCGATTGTAAGAAATAATGAATGAACTCATAGAATGAATTCATAGAAAGGAGTAAAATGTACAACTAGGTATTTAGCCTTTCTTGGTTACTTCTTCCTCATACAATACTTTTTTTCTTCTAATATTGCTTCTGAGCTACTATACATACATTTTGTTTCTTACTAGTTATTTACATGTTGACTATTCCACTAGAATGGGAACTTCTAAAGGATCAAAATATTTCTATTAATCATCATTATCATCATCATCATCATCATCATCATCATCATCCTCTTCATCATCATCATGCCTCCCTTTGTATCCACAAGATTTAGCGCAATGTGTGGAACATAGCAATTTATTGGTAAATGCTTGTTGGTTGATTTATGCAAAGATATTAAGAGAAGGGAGGGGAGAAGAAGAACATAGAAGGAATAAAATTGGAGGTAGAAGCTAAAGACATGGAAGAAGACCAGAGAGGAAATTTTAAAAAAATAAAATGTGGAAGAAAAGAAAAATGAAGTCAAAGTCTGAAGTTGAATGGTGGCTAGAATCACCAAATGTGCTTTCTATTTGCAATTTTTGCAAAAACTGAAACAGATGAACAAAACCACTTTTCTACTATAAGCAAAATAAATAATGAGGCTGATTTTCATTTGTAGGCCTATATATGTTTGTTGTGGGAAATAAAAAAAGCTATACTTTTTGGTTACTTCTTTTGTAGGCGGTAATGTCTATTGGAAATGTTGTAGAAATGATTCTTGTTCTTGTATGGGTTGAATCAAATGTTTTTTACAATCCTTTTCAATTCTGAAATTTTGAGATTCTTTAAAACACAGAAACCTTCCAAATCACTTTTAGCTGCTTAGTTTAGCTCCTTTGAACAGAGCTATAAAGTGAAGATGATGAATTAATTTATGAGGGAAGTCAGGTAACCTTGTTTTACTGCGCATCTAGACAGCAACCCAACCCCAACTAATCCTTACCTAAACACACAATGCACTATTTCTCTCTAAAGGAATACTCAAACAGTGTTGTTGTTGTTTAGTCATATCTGACTCGTCATGACCCCATTTGAGTTTTCTTGGCAAAGATAGATTTCCTTCTCCAGTTCATTTTACAGATAAGTAAACTGAAGCAAACAGGGTAAAGTGGCTTGTTCAGGGTAAAATAACTCATAAATGACTGAGGTCACATTTGAATTCAGGAAGTTGAGTCTTCTGGGCTCCAGTCCTGTTATTTTATCCACTGTGCCATATAGTTCCCCATCAAAGAGTAGGTATACTGTTAAGATAAATTAAGTATTTGGATCTTATTAATTTTTGCTGGTCAGCAGCTCATTAAACCTTTGAAATGTTTTAGGGGCATCATGCATGAGAAGTTTGTGTTACACAGAGTGCTATACAATGATTTAGAAAGATCTTAGTCCAAATGTGACCCCTGAACTTAACTAGTCTTATCAACTCAATCAAGTCAAGACACTCTCTGTCTCAGTTTCCTCTTCAAAATAAAAATAGTGAAAGGACAAAAATTATAAGACTTTTTGAGGATGAGAAAACATGGGTAGAGTAATATAAAAACTTTATCATGTTATCTACTACTATCATGTATTCACATGAAGAAAGGCACATTCTGAAGCACTGTATAAATTCATGACTAAGGCCTTCTTCACAATACCATATCAAGCTTTATACTGAATTCATCTAGTCAGAATGTTGTCTAATATTTTTTCCACATGATCATTATTAATAAAATGTTAAAAATAAAAAAGATTGCAGAATACAACTGGGCAGTATTAATAGTTTTTAGCTGTTGGGCTGATCTCTAAATTTAAATCTTTTGAAATAAAATAGGAAATATTTGAGTGAAATATTAATAAACATGATTAAAATGAATGAAATTTAATTTTGAGAAATTGATTCACAGGCACAGCATTCTGTGGCAGAAGTGTTAGTTGAGGTTTATAAATACCCAAAGAGCTAGAAATTAACAACATAAATGATGATCCTAAATGATGTTAATTGATGACAGGGAGATTTTAATAGCATTTCAACATAATTATAGGAATTTTACCATTATATTTAGTTAAAAAGTTTTTTTTAAAAAGATGTGAAAGCAGTTAGATTTTTTCTTTAGATTAGTAAAGCTTAGCAAGGAGTCACTTTAAGATTCATTGTCCCCTACACAAAATTTTATATATGTATAATTGGGAAAATATATGTATAGGAGAGTGATATGTTAATTAGGATTGGTAATGCATTGTTAGATTTGATGTGTTCAAAATATTTTTCTTGTATTATCTTTATAAAAAAAGTTCAGAACTAGAGAAAAGTAATTCATCTTAATCAGAAAATGATATGTAGAAAATTTTAATATGCTGAAAATTACTAATAGACCTCATTCAGTCATCTTCCTTATTAATGTTTTACACATGACTTGGTATTTTAAATGAGTGTTCTTCTTGGTTGCTGTGAATCTCCCCTTAGCAAGGAAATGGCAACCATTTAGGAAATATTCTCTGGGCTGTTTCAGTCTCCTCCTCTTGTTAACACGTTTATGTGTTTCAAACCTGTCTAAAATACAGTGATAGAGTTAATGTCTTGACATTTATCTGTCTCTCATTATTCAAAATCAACAGTTTTACACATAGGTTACTTTGAAACTGTTGTCGTTGAACAAAATGTCATCATATTTTATTTGGTCTTTTAAAATGAGGGTACTGAATTTGAGCTTTGCTCTGATTAGATTTAATCTCTACTACATTCCTTAGCTCTTCCAAATTTCTTATCTTAGCTCTTTATATTATCCTTTATGTTCTTCCTATTTTCCTAACAAAATTCAAGCTATTATGAACTTTTTTCTTTTTCTCTTCTAAACACTTCCAAATCCCACTACATCTTCATTTATTTTCTCCTTTGTAGTTTTGCTCCCATCTCTAAGGAAGGTGTGACCATGCCACCACCAAAACTCTCCACAGGTAGTCTTCTTACCCAGTAGATTCCTTTACCTAATGACCTCATCTAATTGGTGATTCTCCGGCTAGACCAACTCACTCTTGCGTTGACCATTTCTGGATTTCATCTTCTCAAAATGGCCTTTCCTTGTTCTTATTGTCTAACCTGTACTCTACCTCCTTTTCCCTTACTCACAGTTTTCCATCTCTCATTTTTGTATCATCTTTCCTCCATCAAATTATAAGCATCTTGAGTATAGGAGCTGTTTTTTTTTCCCCTTGTATTTGTATCCCTTGAACTTCTCACAGTTTAGCACATCATAATTGTGGCTTTATCTGTTTATATTTTTTCAGATCAAAATTTTCTTGTATTCTTGTTGTTATATTGACTTTCTTTTCCCCCTATCATTCTTCATCCATATTCAATTTATTTTTATCTTCTTTCCTGTTGCCAATGATGTTTTGTGTTGCCCTTTTGAAATAAAATCTACTCTTTCCTTTATTAATTTCTCTAAGGAAATCTGGTGACATTTTCTTCCTATTTTGTTTAAACTTCTTATGTCTATTGATTTTATGCTCAGGATATCAAAATGAATCTGATTTTTTTTTCTTTTAGTAATGCATTTTTTTGAGATCATTGTCCAGTGATCTCACCCTGTCATCTTACAGCCTTTCTCTTATGGAGAGGGAAACAACACAAATCTGGACCAGATTTAAAGTTAAGAAGTATCTCATTTCTACTGTCATCCTAATCTTTTTTTTTTTTCTTGACCTGGGAGAAAAAGTGGTTCGAATTATTACCAGGCATAAAACAAAATGAAGCAAAACAAAACAAAACACACACACACGCACGCGCACACACACACACACACACACAGTGAAACCTTGGAGGATAGGGAAAATAATCATGATGGCAGAGCCTGGGCACAGTCTAATATACTAGCAGGTATACCCAATTATAGAACAAGGGATGCAAAGAAGCTAACAGATACAGATAATTCTATCCACAACAATTCTTAATTATAATAGAGTTAGCAGGTAAACTTTGTTTGCTTTAGTAAGAGCAAAGAGTTATGTGTATATCCATTGTATCTCATAATTAATATTATTTAATATTTTCATTTGGACAAAATAATTACATTGACCAGATTGTAAACTTTAAGCTAAATCACAATTATTTAAGCAAAGAAAAAGGGCCTTACTATGTAACATAGACAGACTAAACATTATCAGTGCTCTTTCTTGACAACTTCCAGACATGTAAGTAAAACATTCTAGGAGCTATCATTCATTCAGGAGTGAGTCTTGCTGGTTAAATCCATTTCAAAAATGACATATCATATTATTGATGTTATTAAATTAAAAGATATTAAATGACCTATTTATGGTTCAATTAAGAAAATAAAATGTAAAAAGAAATTTTATTGACAAAGAAAGAGTAAATTGAAGGGAAATTAGCATAAGGATCATTGTATTAAAATCAAGTTTTATGACATTAAAAAAACCTAGGCAATGTCCATTGACAAGCAATAGTTTTGAAGTAAGAAGTAATTAGTTACTCTTTGTGCATCTGTGAAGTAATTTTAGTAAGTAGTTTAATGATGTTTTGAAAAGAATAGTAGATCAGACAGTCTCTGTCAAAAAACTTGAAGACTAGCAAGCAACTAAATGAGAGGGAAAAACAATGCCTGGACTTTTCAAGCAAAGAGACCTTTGACAAAACTGTCAACAGAGAATCCGTGTTTTAGTTTTATGCTTGATTGAGTTCAATAGATTATAATTCCCAGTGATGGTGATAATATGTGGCTAAAATTATCCCCATTTAGAAAATGCAAAATCCACTGTTAATTTCAAGATAAGCTTCAGATACAAAAATAGTAGAATAAATAGGATAACAACCACGATATTTGCAAAATTGGGTTCATGGGAGTCATTTATTCCATCTGTTATTTCAACTAAACTACATTTCTGCCTTGAAAGTATTTCGTGAGACTCCAGTGGATGAAGAGTATTTGTAATTTTTTTTCAGCACCAGAACATTCTAGAATAATGTGCTTTTAATGGAGTGCTGTCATTGTGAGCTAACTTTTAATAAATAATATGAAGTGAGTTTTGCAGCAATGGTAAGATACTTTGGATGCATATCATATTAGTACAGTTTGATACTAAAATACAATTTTATAACTACAAGCCAAGAAAGAATTCTTGTAGAATACTGTATCAATAGCAGAGCAGTGATAGCCCAACCAATTTCTGCCATTTAATTCCAAATCTATTGCACAGTTATTAAGCTGTGACATTGTACATGAATGACATTTCCAAGAATAGCATTATTAAGGTTTTTAAATGGCTCATCTAAAAATCATTGAATAAATTTTCATTGCTCGAGTGAAATAAATGATAAGGCCCAAGCAAAATCCATTAACCATATACTCCTAGGACTAGCTGTGGACACAAGGAGAATGTAACATTTGGGATAACACACTGAATGGAAGAAAGATGCTGTCTTCTTTCTTTCATCAATTTCTGTACATGCCAACTATGTTTGTGCATAATATGTATGTTTTTAGGTGAGAGGAAGAAACACAGAAAGAGGTGAGTAAACTAGCATTTATTAAGCTCTTACTATTTCCTAGGTACTAGGTTGGGTGTTAGGAATTTAAAAACAGGCAGAAACATGACCTCAGTCCTGAAGTAACTCATATTCTAATGGCAAAGTCAGCAAGCAAATAATTGTGTACACACAAATAAGCTGGCAATTGCATAAATATTCTTCTGGTCTTAAAACTACATTGAAAGGAGAAACATTTCAGAAAATGCACAAATATAAAGATATTACCCACAATATGTTGTGTGAGAATATTTTTTAGAGATTTCTTCAACAACATACATAATTGAAAATTAAATGCCAATTGCTCATTTAGAGCAAATGGGCTATGGCTATAAGTTTGAAAGCCTGAGTGTTACCTTGGCATTCCTGTGCTTCCAATGGTGGTGGTGGTGGTGGGATTATAAATGAGGAAGGAGACAGGGGGACAAAAACCATTCAAGTATGGTTGTCAGATCACTGCAAGATCTTCAGTGGAAGACTTAAGGGTAACAGATGAAAAAGAATAACGCAGAAAAAGGAATGGAAGAGACATTAACTGAGCCACTGTTGTGAATATCTCCAGACGTGAAATCATAGGTCAATCTAGGCTGTAACTGTTACCTGGGCTAGACTTTAGTTAACATTGATAGCTGTCATTTATATAGCATTTCTACATTTCCAAAGTGATTTTACATATATTATCTCATTTGAGCCTCAGCATATCCCTGTGAGATAAGAATTATAATTATTATTATTCCATTTTTTAATAGATGAGGAAACTGAGAATCAGAGAGATTAAGTAATTTAGCATTTGTCAGATTGCTACCAAGTGAAAAAGATTAGAATTTTAACCCAGATCTTTCTGATTTCAAGCCCAGTACAAAAAACACCGTTCCATTTTATATCTCGATATTATTGGATTATGGGCACAGAGGTGTTGTATATACATCTATGTGATTTGTTAGAAGTACCATTCTTTATCTACTAAGAAAACAACTAAAATAAATACAATTTAATTGTTATTGAACAAGTGAAGGAGTTTTGTTTTTAGAACTTTTTTTTCTTCCTATCAAATAAAATTGTCTCAAATCCTTCCCCAATTCTCTGGTTTCAGAAATATAATAGCACAAGGGAAGTTTCCAGTAGAATGTTCATATATAAAGAAAAATACATAGGAAAATCCTGTCATTATAATTATTTTGTTCCTGAATTATGTGTAAGGGATTTTATAATATTGATTCATTTGTTCATTTATCCATCCAACAAGTATCTCTGCTAGACTCCACAGATTATACAAAAGAAAGATTACCATAACTCTTGCTGCATCAAATTTAGAGTCTTGCTAGGAGGCAAAATTTGTGTACCGGAGATAGTTCAGTAATGATGCAATTTTACAGATAACCAAGTATCAAAATGTAAACTTAAACTGCCCTGGAACAGTCATGGGGCCTCACAGAAAATTCGATTATTCTAAACTTAATGTGGATGAAACTAGTCCTTTGGAAGTTTTGGTTTAATATTGGAAGAAAATGAGATGCTCATAGGACATGCAATGGTTACTAAATGAGATTTTCTTAGGAGAAAAATATTAAACAAGGATAAGCAATGTGAATATTTCAACTTAATTCAGCTGAGCAATGCTACCTTGTCAGAGTTTCTGTTCATGGGTTGCGAAATATCAGAGAGTGCCTTGTGGTTGTTTTATATTCAGGTGATAAAAGGACATATTGTCAACAGTTTTGCCTGTAGTTTCTTGAGTCAATGAAGTCTGGAGTATAACCTCAGTAACTTTTTTTTTTAATGTCTCTTTCCACTTTATTACATGAATGAGTTATACTAGTCCAGCAGATCCTAAAGAGTTACATTATACAAGCTGTGAGGTTTTTAAAATTGTGACAATGGACAGAAAAGATTTTTTTCTACTTATTGCAAGGAAATCCTCACTTCAGCTTCAGTAAGCCACAGGCACTTATAACCCATGAACCTTAAACTGATCGTCCATAGCCAGTCCCATATCTACAAGGAAATGGCATATGTTCTTTTGCTGGTTACCCTGTAACTGAATCACTTCTCCATGTTCTGGATACTCAATTATAGTGCCATTTCAGACAAATTTCTTCTTGAATGTCTTCACTAGTTTCTTTTTATTGTAATCAACAGCGATCCATTAACAGTAGTGAAGGTCTTCCTGTCCTTTTCCTGTTGAATTGTTTTATGGATACAGTCCACAGTCTCAGAATGAAGTAGGTCATCAAGGGATCCAAAAGAGTGGAGATTCTTCATAGTGAATATATGATACAATTATTTCTTCTTGGTGGAAATAACTTTTGGAAGGTGGTGGTGGGAGAACAAGGGAGAGGGAAGAGCTGGTACAGAGTGTTGGGAAGTGAGAAGGTGGAGCAAGAGATTGTTGAGTCTTCAGTGGTGGTTTAGTGACTTGGACTTCAGCAACTTTTAAGGAAAACAAAGATAAAGCCCTAACCAAATTTCCATTAGGGCAAATGTCCTAAACGTAGTACCCTGTGTCCTTTGAATCAGATATCTGGATAAAAATATGTCCAGGAATGAAAGACAAGCCATATGGGTTAACTAGTATAAGTAAAGATTTGGGTTTTGAAAGGAGCTTAGTATAGTGTATTCACTTCAGAGCTGTCATGAGCAATAATAATAATAATGAATAAAAGATTTAAAAAATTGGTTGAGTTGGGTCAAGGGACAAGTTACATGATCATGCCTGTAATAGCTTCCTATTTTAATCAGTCTTTCTAAAACTAGTAGCTAAGTCAAGATGTTTCTACCTACTTGAAGGAATATATGAACTAAATTTTTGCACTTTAAATTTAAATACCCTCGGTCCAAATCCCACTAACACCACCATAATTATTAATCTTACTCAGTGAACATTGAAAAGGCTAAGTAACCAGGTTAAAATTTGTATTGTGAAATAATGAGAAAAGAAGTTGGCTAGATAATGGTGCAGAAAAGAGATATAGAAAAAAAAGAAAGTCATAAATTTTAAGAAGAGAAGGTTGAAATTTACCTCATAAGGAAAAAAGAAACACTCTTTTTGGTGGGGTTTTGTTGTTGTTGTTGTTGTTTTGCTTTGTTTATAAGAGGAAATTACATGATGATAGGAGTGAAATGTGATAAAATCACATAAACTTGAGATAGTTTCTGAAGTCTGTTTATGAGCAATTTGGAAACAGTTTAGGCAAATACTAGTGCAAAGAGTATTGAACTACAAACTTGATTCTTGAGAAAAAGCAGAATTTAGAAGTTATTCAGTCTAAGTTTTTTTTAATTGTAAAAATGGATAAATTGATATCAGGCATTGCTAAATGGTTTGCCAAAGACCACACAGTCTATATTTACTCTTGATTTTGAGCTGCAAAGGGGATTCATTCTAGAAAGTGAAACTGTTGTTTCATTCATATTTCTTTACTCTCTCTCCCTGTTCCTTCCTCTTTCTGAGGAAACACACCCACTTCTCCCTTCCTTTTACCCTTCCTTCGCCTTTATACTTCTCTCCAGAATATGTTAGTCTCAAAGAGTTTCATAAGAAACCACAAAAATTAAATGAGAAAAAGAGATAACAACATTAGACAATCTATGGATATTCATAAAATGCTGAATTTGGAAAGGAGATAGCTGGTCTGGGTCTGATCTGTCCACCAAAAGGAAAATAACAAAAAAGTTATGACAGAAATTTTATTTTTTAATAGTCCTTTATTTTTCCCCATTAAAATCAAGGTAATTTTTAGCATTTCTTTAAATAACTTTTTGTTTATTTTTAGTTTACATCATTCATTTCCACAAGATTTTGAGGTTCAAATTTTCTCCTCATCTTTTCCCTAGCCACAACCCCAAAACAGCAATCCCATTATATACTCCCTACCCCAATCTGCTCTCTCCTATGTTCTCCCCCATCACGCCTCTGACTTTCTGGTAGGGCAAGATGGATCTGCCTACCCCAATGCCTGTATATCATATTTCCCAGTTGCACGTAGATAATCATCATCATCATCATCATCACACATATATACATATAAAAATGTATAATACACACACATATATATATGTGTGTGTGTGTATGTATATATATATACATTTTGCGAAAGAATGACTATATTTTCCTCCATCCTATCTTGCCTCCCACTTGTTCTATTCTTGACTTTGTTGCTGTCCCTTTACAAAAGTGTGTGTGCTTCTAACAACCCTCCTCCCCAACCTACCCTCCCCCTCTGTCATCCCCCTTCTCATCCTCTTCCCCCTGACTCACCTGTAGGGCAAGATAACCAATTTCGAGTGTATGTCATTCCCTCCCTAAGACAAATTCAATGAGAGTAAGGTCGACCCATTCCCTTTTGCTTTCCTGTTTTAATCCTCCATTGTAACAGTTATCCCTTGCCTCTTCTATATGAGATAATTAACATCATTCTGTCTCTTCCCACATCCTCTCGTTATATTCCTCTCCCACCTCTCAATTTCACATTTTAAAATATCATCCCTTCCTATTAAAT
>CM053592.1:96566564-96578085 GCA_028646515.1 Pseudochirops corinnae | reverse complement strand
ATACACACAAATGTATGTGTATATATGTAAATATGTGTGTATACACACACACACACACACACATATATATATATATATATATTCCCTTCAACTATCCTTATACTGAGAAAAGTTTCATAAGTTACAATTATCATTTTTCCATGTAGTCATGTAAATAGTTCACATTTGACAAGTTCCTTATGATTTCTTTTCCCTGTTTACCTTCTCATGCTTCTTGTATTTCAATGTCAAACTTTCTTTTCAGTTCTGTTTTTTTAATCAAGAATGCTTGAAAGTCCTCTACCTCATTGAATGACCATATTTTCCCCTGAAATATTATACTCTATTTTGCTGGGTAGGTGATTCTTGGTTGTAATCCTACCTCCCTTGATCTTCAGAATATCATATTCCAGGCTCTTTGATCCCTTAATGTAGAAGCTATTATATCCTGCGTTAGACTGACTGTGTTTCCACAGTATTCAAATGGTTAATTCTTGGTTGCTTATAATATTTTCTCCTTGATCTGAGAACTCTGGAACATGCCTCTAACATTCCTAGGAGTTTTCTTTTTGGGATCTTTTTCAAGAGGTGATCAATTCTTTCAAGTTCTGTCTTGCCCCCTGGTTGTAAAATATCAAGGCAATTTTTCATGAGAATTTCTTGAAGGATGCTTTCTAGCTTCCCTTTTTGATCATGGCTTCAAGGTAGTCCAATAATTTTTAAATTGTCTTTCCTGGTTCTATTTTCCAGGTCAGTGATTTTTTTCAAGGAGATATTTTACATTACCTTCTATTTTTCCACATGTGTGGATCTGTTTAATAGTATCTTGATTTCTCATAAAGTCATTTGCTTCCATTTTCTCCACTCTAATTCTCAAGGAATTATTCTCTTCAGAAAGCTGTTGAGATTCTTTTTCCATCTGGAAAATTTGGTTTTTTAAGTCTTTCTTCTCTTCATTGGCTTTTTGGGCCTCTTTTGCCATTTGAGTTAATCTATTTTTTAGTGTGCTATTTTCTTCAATCAGGTTTTTGACTCTCTTTTCATGATTTTCTTGCATCACTCTTATTTCTCTTCACAATTTTTCCTCCACTTCTCTTATGTGGTTTTCAAAATGCTTGTTAAGCTGCTCATTGGCCTGTAACAAGTTTACATTTTTCTTAGAAGCTTTTGGTGCAGGAGTCCTGACACTCACATGTAAAAGAATCTATAAAGCCTTATTAAAACATTTTGCTACTCCTACAATACCTTTAAAGTTGGGCATCAAAAAATAAAGTTTAGGCCAATGAACTTTAAAGTAAACTACAAATTCAATCAATTGGAGTGGAATATGTAATTGATTGATGGCATCAATAGACTCTAATAGATCTGATAATATATCTCTTTCTGAATTTCAAATGTTTCCAGTTGAAATCACTTTTGTGTAAGAAAACATAAACCTACATGATTTCTCATGGAAAAAAAAATTCTCAACATCACTTAGCACAAAGGAAAAATTGTAAGGTTCAGTTTCATTCTTCACTCATATATTTACCTTAGAGTTATTTCTAGAAAAAAAATACACTGTTCAGGTTTTAAGCAAACAACAGTTTTACCATCATCCTCCTGTGAAAAAAAATACAGAAATATTTCCTATGGCATCTCTGTGTTTAACAAAATTCAAGTTTATTTCCAGATTCAGCTTAGGTGCTACATCTTACAGAATCTTCTGTCATTTTTTTTTTGTTTGTTTCTATGTTGTATCCCACAGTAGAATATAAGTTTTTTAAGGAGAACTATCTATTCAATTTTGTATTTGCTTACCCAGTGCCACATTCCCCATGGGTACCATATTGTCTTGCAAATGGTAGGCACTTAATAAATGCTTCTCCCATTATGCTGAATTTAATTAAAAAATGAAATCGTTTGAAGTGAAGAATCCAAAAGCCCCTATGACATAAATTTAATTAGTGACTTTGGTTAATTTTATGTAGGAAAATTCCTTGTCCTTGAAATGATTTGATTTCATTTATTATGGTTTATATGTAATAGTATTTCAGGCATTTTGTCTTACTCTTATAAGAAACATCAGTATGAAAAATTTTGACAGATTTTAGCAAACTTGTAACCCATTTTATTGAAGATTTTACCATTATTTTCTTTAGATTAGTGAAACTTAAAAAGTAACTTCTCAATATCTGCCTGCCTTTTCATGTATCAATTAATTTAGTGCTAAATCTTATAAATGCTGCTATTTAAGATTAATATCTTTGTGACTGAAATGAAGAATTTTGTTAATATGTTATGCTTTAGACATTAAATTAATCCCAACCTTAGTCTCTATGTACAGTATGATATTTTTCCTAAATAAAAATGACTAAAACAATCAATTTTCTTTCTTGATCAATCCACCGTGCAACTGAAAGCACCCAGCTGGCTAGGTTTCAAATCAGTCTATAATCATGATTAAAAAAAATGATACATAACCTTGAGATGATCTAATCAATCTTGTTCTAAGATATCAGATTTTAGGGTATGACAAGTAACAGATTTTTTTTTTTTATCGAGAATTTATCAGAAAGTGTTTCCATTGTACTAGGAAGTGGAATGAGGTAATTTAGCACAGAGACATTGTCATTAGCTATGCAGTGATGACAAGAGAACAGTTAAAATGCATGACACATAGCTACATAGTTTGTTACAGGGGACATTTCAATCCCAAGATTGACACAGTAAGTCTTCATACCCCAGTGCTACCCTGGATGTTGTTGAAAGTTGAGTTGATCATGCTATCTGGGCAAATGGAAAGAAAATAATGCTATTGGCAGATGGCTGCCTATTAAACCTGAGCTGCTTAATAGTGCCTAAATTTGTCTTCTCCATCATTGACACTGTTTAGTCACTGGCCTTAATAGATCATTAGAGCATCCCTGAAGGATGCTATAAACAGTATGTCTACCTGCTGCCCAAGAAAATGGATTAGCATGTGGTAAGCCTTCCCACCTCTGATATGCATCTGACAGAATGGATAGATGAGCAGGTCAAGTGCCTGGGGCTCACCAACTATGGGCCCTTTAACCCTAACTACTACAGATCTTAAATTTCTGTTACTGCAGCCAGAAGAACCTATAATAACAGAAAACTGATTCCTTTCTCCTTTACTCAACAGAACAAAATTTAGTGGACTGTTCCCTGATTAGAGGTACCCACCATGCTCAACCCATAGATCATAAGTTAGATTATTTACTTATAAAAATAGAATTCCATTGGGGGGGGTACTAAGAATTTTATATTTTGTATGGAGCATATGAAGATTAGGATGCAAATATAAGGACACACCAGATTTTGAAGGACATTAAATGCAGAGAAAAGGGGTGAGGAGGGGCAAAAGTGGGGGAGGACTATGGTTTTATAAGAGAAATGGCCAATAGACTATTCTGTAATGAATATTTTGGAGTGGATTGAAATTAAGGGCACTATTGGTGGCAGAGACAGAAAGTAGAAAAAGATACATGGAAGAGATATTGAGGAGATAAAATGTATAGGACTTTGTACTGATTATCTATGAGAGGTGAAAGGAAGAGTCAAGGATTCTTAGGTTTCAAACATACATAGTAAACTGGGGGAGACAGGGGAGAGAAATGAGTCACTGGTACAAAATCTGGCACTCTAGAAAGCTTTGATAAACTGTGATTAACTATTTCTCTTAGTAGTAGATATTACATCAGATTTTTATCACTTAATTTGAATAGAATGGTTACATGGAACTTGATAGAAGAATGGATGGTTATTTTATCATCTCAGATGGAGAATGGCATCATGGATATGGTGCTGGACTTAGAGTCAAGGAGACCTGGATTCCAATCTCTTCAACTTATTGAATGTGTGACCTTGGGCAAGCCACTTAAGCTTTGCATGGCAGTCATAAACAAATTTCAGTATGTACTAGAGAAGGAAATTCACTATTAAATGTTCTAATACTCAGGAAATTACAGTTCAGTTTTATAACCTTGTATTTTATAAGATCGTATAACTATTACCTAGCAAACTTCAGGGCATTGAGGAAATGTTACTCAGGAAAAAGTTCATTTTCATGGGTAGAGATGTAAAGGTTTCATGAAAAATACCTGGCCACCTTTTTCTTTCTGCATTATCTCCTTTTTTAAAATGCAAATTCCTTGGAGGCATAGATTGTCTTCCTTTTTGTACTTGTATATCTTCTATTTTAACAAAAATGTAGCAAGCAGTCATGAGTTCATTTTCCAGATTCTACTCATGATTCTGCATTTTCTACACAATGTCACAGAAACCTTTTTACCATGGAAGCTACATCTGTCTGTCCCTGAAGCTTCTTCACTTTCTTCCAGTGGCCCTCTGATTGCTTAGCTTTTTCCAGAATTTTCATTTCGAGAATAGCTACCAGGCCAACCTTAGCTACTTCCTTTTCAAATTATTTTTCTGACTCTGTACTTTTTGCACCATGTCCAAGTCTGCCCCCCCCAACTTTTCATCTTCATTTTATAAATTGTCTTCTTCCATTAAAATGTGAGCTCCATGAGTTCAAAGACTATACTTATGCTCATAATTAAATCCCCAGTTTTTAGCACAGTGCCTGGCAAATAGTGAGTGTTTTTTTAAAAATTAAATTGGTTTATTTACTTTTAGTTTACAACATTCAGTTCCACAGTCCCTTGAGCTTCATATTTTCTCCTCCTCCCTCTCCCCGTTCCTCCCCATAATGGCAGCATGTACTAGGATAGAGAATCTACAGATATGTTCCCATGAATCATTAATCAGCTTGTAAAGAAGGATTGTAACTGATGGAATGATCACTGGGAAAGAGGAAACAAAACAAAACAAGAAAAGGAAACACAGCAAGCAGTATGTTTCAATCTACACTCAGACTCCACAGCTCTTTCTCTGGATGTGGAGATCTTTTTCAATCATGAGTCTTTTGGAGTTGTCCTATAACCTTGTATTGCTGAGAGGAGCCCAGTCACATAGTGAGTGTTTAATAACTGTTTGTTGGCTATTTGTTTCCCCAGAGATTAGAACCGTACTTGGAAAATTGTAAACAATAAAAAGTTATTCATTCATTCATTTGCACAAAGCTTGGGATATTGCTCAGGGAGATGCTAACTGGGTGCCTAGTGAATAGCAGGGAATTATTTGGATTTGAGGTTTGGATACTGAATAAAGGGAAAAGTGGGTTGACTTTACAACTTTGCCTGTGGATGGTCCTAGTGGTAGCATATTGGTTTCTTCTCTCTTTGGCTTCATCTGTGTCAGTCTCTGTATTTCATAGGCTGAAGATGACTTTGTAAGGTCAGTGTTCATAAATAAGAGAAATAATGCTTGAAATAGCTTTTTACCATGAGACACAGCAAGTAGCAAGAAAAGATTTCTGAAGAAATTAAAATCTTGACCCCATTTCAACACCCATCTTGACGGTCATTATTCATTCTTGAAAATACCATATTGTAAATTTGTTAATGTAGCATTTCCTACTGTGCATATGCCATAGGTTGTTTCTTCTAGCCAGAGACGGAATTAGTAATATATGAGATTACATTCATATTAAAACATTAAACTGAGAAGTTACTCTTGTGTGACTTTATCTTTAATCATATTGGTTAGCTTCATGTGGAGCAATTAACCAGATAATTGTCTTAATGTGAAACTACAATGGATATTTTAGAAAAGGATTTCATTAACATGAAATTCATTCTTAAATTCTTTGAAGTTAATGGTAATATGCGATTTGGGAAAAGAAAAAAAATAGATCAACAGTCTAATGTAATTTTATTTTATAAATTTAAAATAGTTTCCATGCTTGACTACACATCTCCTTGGCTCTGAAGCAATTGAGATATCTATCTATCCATATATCTATTTATCTTTCTATCTATCTATCTATCTATTTGTTTATATAGAGATATGGGTATAGAAAGATAGAGATATAAATTTCCACAGAGAGATAGATACCTATAGTTATTTCTCTAGAGGTATGATCATCTATGTATCTGTCTTTTAAAATGGCCTTGCACAGTTATCGTCAACCTGTCAGATATTATGTGTATGTATCTTGGGGAGGGGGGGAGTGTACTCATTTTTGTGTACTTACTGAGGTATACTTTCCTATAATGGTTTGTAAAATCCTAGATATCCTCACAAACCATCACATACAACCATTTGATTTTACAGAATCAAGGATATTGGATGATTTATTGAAGATTGCACTGTTAATAAATATCAAAGGAGGAAATTGAAACCACATATGCTGACTCCAGAGCCATTGCTTTATTGTTTTTCCTATTACATTGCTTCTCATGTTTGTCCCAGTTCTTAAAATTTTATGGATTGTAGCTTTAAATTAATAAGAATATAATTTCATTTATATATATATGCATGTTTGTATGTATGTATATAAACAGAATAAAGGTTAATTCAATAATTGATCTCTTAGGAGAAGTCAAGGAAACAAGGATAAACATTTTTAAAAAATCAGCTTCCGTTTTCATTCTGCTTACATTCTACAAGAATAAAATTACAATAGAAAAATAAGTAAATAATGATCATTTGAAAAGATCTTAAATGTGGTTGAATGGGGAAAAGAAAAACAAAACAGATTTGTATGCAAAAGATCTGGATTCATATGTTTTTTTTTCTTTCCTGCACAGTTTATTTATTTTTTATTTTTTGCTTTTTGGAGGGCAATTGTGGTTAAGTGACATGCCCAAAGTCACATGGCTAGTAAGTGTTTCAAGTGTCTGAGGCCAGATTTGAACTCAAGTCCTCCTGATTCCAGGGTCAGTGCTCCACTCACTGCACCACCTAGCTGCCCCTCTTTCCTACAAAGTTTTGTAATCTAGTCGTCACTTACTGAATATGAGCTTATTTTTCAAGTATTGAATCATATTATTGTTAAATTTCCTTAAAACTCTAAATCTCTTATTATAGATTATCTAAATTCTGTACTTCTTATCCTGTCTTTACTAGGTGCAAAATTATACACATTTTTCATGTTTCTTAGGAATAGATGTATGTCCCCATTTATTTAAAACATATAAAACAAGCTAATGGTTTATAAATATTATATAGGTTGAGCAATATGTTGAATTGGTAAATTGAGTGGAATTGTAGATCACTGAGGACAATAAAGGAAATTAAATGACCAGAGTCTACAAACCTATAGAACTCATTGAGAAACTGATTCCACTATTGTTCAAAATCTGATAATGAAGAACAAAAAATAATAATAACCAAAAAAAAAAAAAAAGGCCTGGTTTCTCTCATTGCGTGTTACACATCAGTCAGTTTGTATGACAAAATTCAGTATTTTAGGGTAGAAGTGGGTCACCCTTTAAGGAAGTCTTTTTTCAATACCCAACCACTCCATTCTATTTGAGGAAAACTAGCTGTTGCCAACATTGTACCCATGGTGATTTCAACTAGGTCATGTCCTATTTCAGAAAAGATTACATAACAAAACACTAAAGTGTAGTTAATCCATTCAAAGAAATATGAAGGTCTTACACAATTCTGTTCCCACCATGAATCAATAAATATTTAATAAATACCTACTATGTGTAAATCAATGTGGTAAGTGCTAAAGATGCAAAAGGAGGCTAAGAGCAGTCCCTGCCCTCAAGCAGCTTACAATCTAATGGGGGAGGCATTATGCAAACAAATATATGTATAGCAAGCTACATTTAGGAAAAAGAAATAATATTTAATAGGAATAGGACTTGAACTAAGAAGGGTTTGGAAAAGCTTCCTATAGAAGGAGAATTTTAGTTGAGACTTAAAGGAAGCCAAGTAGGTCAGTAGTCAAAGCTGAGAAGGGAAGGCATTCCAGGAATGGGAGATGGCTAAAGAAAATGCCAGAACCAAGAGAAAATGTTTTGTTTTGTTTTGTTTTGTTTTTCATTTGTTTGCTTTTTTTGTCAAATAGCCAGGGAGTTACTGTAGAGGATTGAAAAGTACATATTGGAAAACATGGTGTAAGAAAACAGGAAAGGTAGAAAGGGAATAGAGAAGGGGTTTGAATCTTAAACAGAATATTTATAAATTTACTTGAGGGCAACAGGAATTCACTAGAGCGTGCTTGGGAGTGACATGATCAGATTTTCATTTTAGTAAAATCAACTTAGTAGCTCAATGGAGAATGCATGGAATGGGGAAAGAATTGAGGAAGGCAGATGCAACAGCAGGTTTCTGCAGTAATCAAGGCCAGTAATGAAGGTCTCTACTCTAAAGAGGTGGATATATCATAAAAGAGAAGACATATTCAAAAGACATTGTAAAGGTAAAATCAGCAGATCTTCATGGTAGCCTGGTTATGAGGAAGGAGATACAGTGAGGGATTTATAATGACTCCTAATTTTAAACCTGAGAGCCTGGGAGGATGACATTGTCCTCTTTAGTAAGAAAGAAGGTAGGAACATGGAGAGATTACAGAGAAAATTTAAAATATCTGGAAGGTAAGAGGACATGAACTTGACAAAAAAGGCAGTATTGAGAATCATGAACATGTAGACAACATCTAGGGAAGCTGATGTGATCAAAGTGACATATGGTAGATGTAGAAGGGAAGAAGGCCCAGGAAAGAACATCTATGGTTAGAGGGCATGATCTGAAGGAGGATCCATCAGAGGAGACAGAGAAGGCATAGTAAGGTAGGATGACAACCAGGAGTTTATCATTTTCTTAATACCTACAGAAAAGAGAGGCTCAAGGAGGATACAGTGATCAATGATGTCAAAGGCTTCAAAGAGATTCTTTAGAATGAGAATTGAGAAAAAAAAACATTGGATTCTGATGATCATTAGTAACTTTTGAGAGACTAGTTTAAAATAACATCAGAAGTTAGATTATAAGGGGTTAATAAGAAAATGAGTGTAAAGTGGAAGCACCTGTTATAAGTAGTTCTTTTGAGGAGTTTAGCTACAAAAATCAAAAGAGATATAGGATGACAGTTAGTGGGGATGGAAGGGATATGTGAGAATATTTTTCAGGAGAGTATAGATATGAACATGTTTGTATGCAGAGGAAGGAGCCTGAAAAAAGGAGAGATTAGAATTAAGAGAAAAAGTAAGAGGGGCAGATGGAGCAATCTTTTGGAGGAGATGGGATGGAAGGTGACTGTTTGAAGTAGAGTTCTTACCCTTGATAAAGGAGTAAGGCCACTTTGTCATATAAAGTATAGATAAAGGAGGAGAGAGTGAAAGAAGCCACCTGAGAGATAGGAAATGACTAAGAAGGGGAAAGAGAGAATTCACAGAAATGATTTCAATATTTTTTGTAAAATATGATTCAATGTTTTCATCTGAGAAAATGGATGGAGGGGGAGCAATGGGCAGATTGAGAAGGGATAAAAAAGTTTGAAAGAGCCATGATGGAGGGTGGGATAGTGAGTTGATAGGGGATATATAATCATATTACCTAGAAGCAGTGAAAGTCCAATTGAAGATATGTACTATATATTTGCAAAGGACCAAATCAGAATGGTTTATGTGATTTTTCTCCACCTTTCTTCAACAGCATGTATGCAGATACAAAGTGGACTAGTGGTGAGAGTGATTCAAGATGGAGGTCTAGCTGGGCATAGTCAATGATATCGTAAAGGTTAAGGATTAAAGAAAAGAGGGCAGATTAGAAATGAATTGTTTCTCCAAGGAATCATGACAAGGAGAAGAGGAGACAGTGGGTAGTACAGGATTGATTGCCTGAGAGATAATTAAGGTGTCAAGGGATTGGAGTTTATAGTGCAGATAAAGCTATAGCCATGTATAGGGAGAGGTAAAATGCCAACAGATAATGATCAGATAAGCAAATTTCAAAATTCTTGAACACTGAGGTGGTACATTGGAATGTGATGATAAGATCAGAGGTATGATCATCTTTGTATATGGTTGAGGCACAGTGGAGGAGTAGCTCATGGGATATGAGTAGGTTAAGGAAATGAATGGTTAGTATGTGAGAGAGAATCAATATGAATGTTAAAATCAATCAATATATGTGTAAAAAACAAAAAAATGAGGGCAGGAGTTGGGCAAGAGAAAAAATAATAACAATGTAAGCCCATTTATTTACTTATTGTTTATTATATTGTCCTTACAATTTACTTTGAAAGGGAAAAAAAAAGATCAAAAGTGATATCTGTGTATGTGCTTTACCACCAACAATCAAGAAAAGGTTTTTTTTTTTAATATTAAGAAGTAATTTCAGAATGTAAAGATAATTTCACAGATAGACTATGTAAAGGCATAGCAACATATTCATGGCTCTATCAGTCTACAGAAGAGTTGTGGGTTTTATGGTCTTTAGGAAAAATATTCATGGAGAACTCAACTGGTTCTTTAATTGTATGATGATAAATGTGAAGAATTTGGCAACCTATTTCATAATGGATCAACTGAAATACATTGGAATATTTACAAGACTCCAGCTGACTGGAGAAGGATTTTTGAATTTTTTTTTTCAGTTGTTTTCTGATATATTGAATTAGTTTCCAGTACTTGAAGGAATTAAATTTTATGCTCTCAGAGAAGAAGAAAATAAACATTTAATTAATAGAAATGATTATATGATTTTAAAATTGTTAAGTACATATTCTGTCTGCTGTTGAATTTACCTCTCAAAATTATTTCAGCAAAACTGCCCATAATTCCCTTTAAGGAAATTGAATTCCTGGGGGTGGAGCCAAGATGGCAGCATAGGAGCAGCAAGATATCACAGTTCCCACATAGCCACCTCAAAATACCCATAAAATATGACTCTAAACAATTTCTAGAGCTCTAAAACACACAAAAATAGACCTTCTGCTGAAGGCAGCTTGGCTGGGAGGGACCATCTCAGTGGCTGGGAGCCCAATCCAGCCCAGGCTATAATGGCACTTTGGCCCTGGGGGCAGTCTGACAAGCTTGAGCTGAGACACAGCTGGAGCATCAGAAGAGCGGATCAGCAGCTGTGGCAGTTTCCAGAAATATCAAACCATAAAGAAAAAAAGAAAAGGATAAGTGAAAAGTCAGGGGAAGTCTCCAGGGAGAAAAGTGGGTCCGGCCAAATTGCCCTCAGGGCAAGGAAGCAGCAGAAGCACAGGTCCTGCACCCGCCTCCATATTCCCGCTTCTGAGCTCCTGGCCTACAGACTGCAGAGGGGCCAAGCGAACGTTCAGAGGCCAGGTCCTTTCCCGTTGAGAGGCCTGGATCAGGATCGCAGTCTTGGGTGGTTGTCCTGGGGTCCATTTTCAGTGAGCCGGAGCTATGGAGGGCCTCAGCAGCCTCCTAAAAGCTCCGGCAGCTGGGAAAACCCCAGCAATTTGGGACAGAGCTTTCCCCTCTGGAATCAGAGTTCCACAGAGCTAAAAAAAATATCACTGACTGGCAAACCATGAATAAGCACAGGAAACAAAGTAACAACAACAACCAAACTCTAGATTCCTTCTTTGGGAAAAAGAAGGATCAAAGTAGGGAATGGGAGGAAGGCAACACAGTCAGATTTCCCGCACCAAAAGCTTCCAAGAAGCATGAAGATTGCCTAAAAGCTAGAGATCAGCTTAAGA
>CM053592.1:96549247-96566064 GCA_028646515.1 Pseudochirops corinnae | reverse complement strand
TATTCCCCAACAGATAAATGGTCAAAGGATCAAAGGATACAAACAGGCAGTTTTCAAAAGAAATTAAAACTATCTATAGTAAAAAAAAATGCTCTAAATCACTATCGGTTAGAGCAGTGGTTCTCACCCTTCCTAATGCTGTGACTATTTAATACAGTTCCTCATGTTGTGGTGACCCCCAACTATAAAATGATTTTCATTGTTACTTCATAACTATAATTTTGCTACTGTTATGAATCTATCTGATATGCAGGATATATTTTCATTGTCACAAATTGAACATAACCCACAGGTTGATAACGGCTGGGTTTGAGAAAGGCAAATTAAAACAACCACTTTACATCCACCTTAGACAAAAAATGTAGGAGTGGTGAAGGAAAATACGTACACTAATAAACTTTTGGTGGGCTAGGGAACTGGTCCAAACATTCTGGAGAACAATTTGTAACTAGGGCCAAAGAGTTTAAAAAAAAAAAAAAACAACTCACAGCCTACACTTTGCCCTAGCAGTACCACTGCTATGTCTAAAGGGAAAATGAACTATATGTAAACAAAAATGTTTATAGCAACTCTTTTTATAGTGGCAAAAAACTAAAAATTAATGGCATGCTCATCAATTTTTGAATTGCTGAACAAGTTGTAGCATGTCTCGTGTGCTGTGAAAAGTAATGAGGAGCATTGTTTCAGATAATATAAAAATTGTAACACCCAAGGAGATTATTGTGCACAGGAATAGCAAGATTTTAATGATAATCAACTATGGAAAACCTTGGCTGCTCTGATCAGTACAAGTTTCCATGACAAATCCAAGAAACTCATGATGAAAAATACTATCCACCTCCAGAAAAGAACCAATTAACCCCGGTTGCAAACAGAAGTACAATTTTCTGTTTCCTTTTCTTCCTTTTTATTTCGAAATATGACTAATATGGAAATATTTTGCAGGATTTCACATGTAAAATTAATATCGTATTACTGTCTTCTCAGTAAGTGACGGAGTAGTGGGATATAAAAAGTGAATCTGGAACACAAAATTTTAGAAGGAAAAATGCTAAAAATAAATATTAAATTTGAAAAATGAATTATCATAGTATGCTATAAGAAATGAGCAACAGATGGACTTCATAGTTACCTGGAGAGGCTTATACAAACTGATGCTGAGTGAGAAGAGCAGAAACAGGAAAAATTTGTACACAATTATAGACACAACATATGTGTGATGACCAACTTTAATAGAATGGACTTTTCTCAGCAATGCAGGGTTATAAGACAACTCCAAAAGACTCATGCTGTAGAGAGATGTTTATATTCAGAGAAAGAACTAGAAAGAACAGAGTTTGAATGCAGATTGAAGCAAACTACTTGCTCTCATTCTTTTTCTTTTTTGGTTTTATTTCCTCTTCCCCGTTGTTCATTTCATCTCTTGCAATCCTTCTTTATAATCTGACTAACGTCTAATGAAAAAGTATTTGCAGATCCTATACTTGATTGCATGCCACATTGGAGGTGAGGGAGAAAAGAGGGAGGCAGAGAAAATTTGAAACTCAAGGGATTGTGGAACTGAATCTTGTAAACTAAAGGTAAACAAACAAATTAATAAAGACAAAAGAAAAGAAAAAATGAATTATCAATATGATGATCAAACGTAATTCTAAAGGACCAATGGCAGAGAAGGCTATTCATCTGTTGATAGAGATGTTATAGATTCATGAGGCAAAATTAGCCATATGTATTTGGACAAAAAAAAATGAAGGATTTTTTTTTGATTGAAGGTATAAATTTGTTACAAGTATTTATTTTTCCTTTTTATAATTTTGGGAGATTAGGGGTGACTGGAAGGAGCAACATCATACAAGGAAGACATTTTTTAATATTGCATATTAATTTTTTGTTAAGTTAAAAATATGCTCTACATCACTGAAGTTCACAATTTAATGTACAAGTCTCCCATTCTCTTTGAAATTTTTAATGGAAATGCTTATTTAGTATTAATTAATTTATAATAAAAAGAAAAATAAAATGGGAAAAACTATTCTGCTACCTTTTTTTCATTTTGTACATGTCTGTTTTAACCTGTTTCTGGAATATTGAATTTGTTAAGTTTGTTTCTGTTTACATTTTTCCATGTACTTTCATATTATTGGGAAGGTTAACTTAATTATTATTGAAATTTATACTTATTGAGAAGGTGTTTTACTATATTTAATTTTTTCATTGAGTTTTTTCCTTTTTACTCTCTCTTTTTCTTAAGCCAAAATTGAGTTGTTGTGATTTGTTTTGTTTTGTTTTTGCTTTCTGAAGGGCAATTGGGGTTAAGTGAATTTCTCAAAGTCACATAGCTGTTTATTGTGTCAAGGTCTGAGGCCAGATTTGAGCTCAGGTCCTCCTGATTCCAGGGCCAGTGCTTTATTCACTGCCCTACCTAGCCTCCCTGATTTGCTTTTTCTACTCTAATTTGGTCATTGTCTCTTTCCATGTATATGCTCATCTGTCAAATTTGATATTATATTTTTATTAATTTTTCACTTCTCTTCCAACTTCCTATTCTTCTCCCTCTCTCTTCCTCTCACCCTAAACCTCTGTATAGACAATATTAGAAAAAAGAATATAATTGATAGCCCTTTCTGTTTCTTTCCATCTAGTCTCCTAATTTGAGTAGCATTTATTTATGTTTTTTTGGGGGGGTGGGCAAATAGTATTTTTTTTTTGCAATTATATGTAAAGATTCTTTTCAACATTCATTTTTATAAGATTTCAAGTTTCACATTCTTGTGCCCTGTATCCACAATCTGATATAAGTTATACATGGGCAACTTTGTAAACTTCTCCGTCTGAAAACTGCCTGTTCCTATCCTTTGGCAATTTATTAGTTGGGGAATGATTAGTATTCTTACAAATTTAAATCAGTTCTATTTATTTGATAAATGAGACCTTTAGCAGAGACACAATGTAAAAAATGTTTCCCAGCTTTGTGTTTTCCTTCCAATCTTGTTTGTGTTTTTGTTTGCATAAAAATGTTAAATTTAATGTACTCAGACATCCATTTTACCTTTAATAATGTTCTCTGTCTCTTGTTTGGTCTTAAATGCTTCCCTTCTCCATATTCTTTGGTCTCCTAATTTGCTTATGCTATTACCCATTATGTCTAAATCATGTATTCATTTTGAACTTATCTTGTGCAGTGTGAGATGTTGGTCTTTGACTAGTTTCTACCATACTATTTTCCAGTTTTCAAAGCAATTTTTGTCAAATACTGATTTCTTATCTTAAAAGTTGGAGTCTTTTGCTTTATCAAATTGTAGATTGCTATACTCATTGACTAGTGCGTATTGTGAACCTAACCTATGCCACTGTTCTACCATTCAATTCCTTAGCCAGCACCAAATAGTTTGAGTACTGCTTTATAATATAATTTTTCATCTGTTATGGCTAGGCAACCTTCCTCTTCATTTTTTTTCATTAATTTTCTTGATAATCTTGACCTTTTTTGCTTCCAGAAGAATTTTGTTATAATTTTTTCTAGCTCCATACAATAATTTTTGGTACTGTGGTGGATATGGCACTGAATAAATAAATTAATTTAGGTAGAATTGTTATTTTTATTATATTACCTAGGCCTACACATGAGTAATTGACCTTTTTCCAATTCTTTAGATCTGACTTTATTTGCATGAAAAATGTTTTGTAATTAGATCCTTATAGTTCCTGGCTTTGTATTAGCAAAGAAATTCCCAAATATTTTACATTGTCTACAGTTGTTTTAAATGGAACTACTCTTTCTCTCTCTTCTTTCTGAGGTTTGTTGGTAATATGTAGAAATGCTGATGATTTATGTGAGTTTATTTTACATTGCAATTTTGCTAAAGTTGTTAATTGTTTCAAGTTGTTTTAGTTGATTCTTTAGAATTCTTTAAGTATACCATTATATGATCTGCATATAGTAATTGCTTTGTTTCTTCATTGTCTATTTTATTCCTTCAATTCCTTTTTTTTCCCCTCTTATTGCTAAAACTAACATTTCTACTACAATACTGAATAACAGTGATGATAATGGTATCCTTGTTTCATCCCTGTTCTTATTGAAGAGGCTGATAGCTTAACCTCTTTACAAATAATGCTTGCTGATGATTTTATATAGGTACTACTTATCATTTAAAGGAAAGCTCCAGTTATTCCTACACACTCTAGTGTTTTGGGGTCCTATATTTTGTCAAAGGCCTTTTCTGCATCTACAGAGATAATTACATGATTTGTGTTGGTTTTATTATTGATATTATGAATTATGCTAATAGTTTACTTAATACTGAACCAACCCTGCATCCCTAGTACAAATTCCACCTAGTCATAGAGTATATTCCTCCTAATAAATTGCTGTAATTTCTTTGGTAATCTTTTATTTAAAATTTTGCAATAATATTTATTAGAAAATTTGGTCTATAATGTTTTGTCTTTGTTTTGACTTTTCCTGGTTTAAGTTTCAGCAACATATTTGTGTCACAAAAGGAATTTGGTAAGAGTCCACCTATTTTTCCAAAAAGGTTACATAGTATCGGTAGAATTGGCTTCTGAATCCATGTGGTCCTACAGATTTTTTCTTACATAGTTCATGAATGACTTCTTGAACTTTTTTTAAAATGAGATTACTTGAATGTATTATTTCCCCTTCTATTAGTTTTACCTTTTAATATTTTGTAAATTTTCATCTATTTCATTTTGATTGTCAGATTAGTTGGCATACAGTTGACCAAAATAGCTCCTATTTTTGCTTTAATTTTCTCTTCATTTGTGATGAAGTCACCCTTTTCATTTCTGATATTGTTAATTTAGTTTTCTTATTTATTAAAATCAAATTAATCAATGTTTTGTCTATTTCATTTTCAGAATTTCTAATTTAATACTTAATTGGGGATTTCCAATTTATTCTTGTTTTTTAGCTTTTTAAAATTGCATGCCAAATTCATTGATCTGCTCTTTCTCTATTTTATTCATGTAAGCATTTAGAGAAATAAAATTTCCCTTAAGTACTACTTTGTCTGCACCCATACATTTTGGTATACTGTCACATTATTGTTCCCTTTAATAAAATTATTGATTATTTATTTTTTTTAAATTATTTATTTTTAATTTTCCACATTCATTTCCACAAGATTTTGAGTTCCAAATTTTCTCACCATTTCGCCCCTTCTTCACTCCCCACCCTGCCTCATTGAGAAGGCAAGCAATTCAATATGGTTTATACATGTATAGTTATGCAAAACACTTCCACCATAGTTCTGTTATGAAAGACTGACTATATTTCCCTCCATCCTATCCCACCACCTCACTTTTTCAATTTTCTGTTTTGACCCTGATCATTTTCAAAAACTATTGCTTCTGACTAGCTCATTCCCCAATCTGCCCTCCCTTCTATCATACTCCATCCCCCAATCCCCTTCTCCCTTACTTTCCCATAGGGTAAGATACCCAACTGAATGTGTAAATTATTCCTTCCTTAAGCCAAATCCAATGAAAATAAGGTTCACTCATTCGCTCGTGTCTTCCCCCTTCCATGTGAAACCATTTTCTTGCCTCCTATATGTGAAATAATTTACCTGATTTTATCTCTCCCTTCTTCTTCCCCCAATACATTCCTCTCACACCCCTTTCTAGCTCTTTGTCAGGGTAGACCTCACTTCCAGTGGGGTTGGCAGTGGTGGTGGATGTACTGTCCCAGGCTCCAGGAGTTTTGTATAAGTTGCTTGATCCCCCATGATCTATGGGCCTAGAATTCTGGTAACAATTGTTGCTTCTTCTGCTGCCACTGCCACCACCACTGGTGCCACCATCTCTGCCACCCTGGGGACCAGACCCCATCCAAATACCACTCCTCTCTCACCCAGATTTCACAGAGTTTTTACACTAACTTTCTATGCTGTCTTTGCTGTTTGTTGGTTGAGAAGCGTGGAAACCACCTCAGCTGCAGTGAGTCAGTCCCATGAGACCTGCTTAAGCCCTGTCTGTGACAGTGTAGCCCAGGCTGGACTGTGCTTCACTTCCATCCAGGTGTGATATCCCTTTTCTATGGTCTTTCCAGATTATCTTGGACTGGAGATTTGCTTCACTCAGTCATTTTTTGGTTCTGTAGCTCTATTTTTTTTATAATGATTTTTATAGGTATTTGAAGCAGTTTGAGACAAATCTCAAGCAAGTCTCTGTTCTTACTCTGCAATCTTGGCTATATTTCTCCTTCCCCCCCCCCCAGTTATTGATTATTGCTGTGATTTGTTATTTGATCCACTCAATCTTTAGGTTTTGTTTAGTTTCCAATTAATTTTTATTCTATGTTTCCATGATCCTTTATTATATGCAATTTTTATCACATCATGATCTAAAAAAGACTCATTTAGTCTTTCTGCCTTTCTGCATTTGACTGTGAAGTTTTTATGACAAAAGTGTTATGAGGTTTTGTGTTGGTGCTATGTATTGCTAAGAAAAAGCATATTAATTTCATTCCCTATTCATTTTTTCTGAGATCCGTCACATCTAACTTATCTAAAATTATATTTACCTCCTTAACTTCTTTCTTGTTTATTTTGTGGTTGGATTTATCTAGTTCTTAGAGAGGAATGTTGGTGCCCACCCCTAGTATAGTTTTGCTGCCTATTTCTTCTAGTAACTCACCTAACTTATCCTCTAAGAATATGAATGCTTGTATGTTTAGTATTAACATTACTTCATTGTCAATGGTACATTTTACCAAGATCTAGTTTCCTTCCCTCTCTTTTTAAATTGGATCTCTTTTTGCTTTGTCTGAGATAGGATTGCTACCCCTGTTTTTTCCAACAGCTAAAGCTTAATAAGTTTTACTCTGCTTGAAGTATTTTTCTTATAAACAACAAATTGTTGGATTCTACTTTTTAATCGACTCTGCTATTTACTTTTGTTTTATGGGAGAGTTCATCCCATTCACATTCACAGTTATGATTACTATTGCTACATTTACGTTCATCCTATTTTCCCTCTTTTTATACTTTTCACTCTACTTTCACCACGTCCCTCCTCATCAGTGTTTTGCTTCAGATCACCAGCTCCTTTATTCTTCCTTCCTTTCTCTCACCCCTCTTCCCTTTTGTTTCCCCTTTACCCTGCTACTTCTGCCCTCCTTTATGCACTCCCTTCAATCAGTCATCCCACTCTCTTTTCTTTCTCTGTTCCTCTCCTACTTCCTGTAAGGGGAATGGGAATTTGAAGAACTTTCCTGTCCCCTAATAGGCCAAATGTAATCACAGGGAGCTTGTTTTGGGAGGAGTTTTTTGACCTAGTGGAGCAGGAATCTGGAAGTCAGAGCAGTTAGAGCTGGGGGAGAGAAAGGACACAGGAAAGAAGACAGCTAGGCTTGCGAGGATTTTTTTGTGGAAAAAACTTTGGGATTGTGTGGCTTCTTGTTGTGTTGTGGTGACTTAACTTTGTTGCTCTGATGGATTCGGTTTTCTGGTGTTGGGATTTAGCTTTCTGGTATGTGAATAAATGTTTTGTTTTGGTCTTCTATATGAAGAGTCTGTTATATTTTGTGATTCAGAATGACACCAGCATATTCATAGTTACCATCAGTGCTGTAGTATATTGGAATTATACTTCCTTATAGGGTACTATAGATTTATTTGTACAACTGTGTATATTAATCCATGTTTGAGTCAAATCTGATGAGAGTAATGTTCAGATAATACTCACCTTCTCCCTTCTTATTCTGTACTATAAAAGGTCTTTCATGCCTCCTAATGTGACATAATTTACCCCATTTTTCCGCCCCTTTCCTCTCTTCCAAGTACAGTATTTTTTTTCATCCTTTAATTTTTTTTAATGTCACATCAAATTCAATTTATATCTACACCTTCTGTCTAAGTAAACTACTTCTAACTACCCAATAGAAATACAGTTATCAAGAGTTACAACTATCATCTTCCCATGTTAACTTACAAACAGTTTAACTTTGATGAATACCATGTTCTTTTTTTTTCTTTCTTATTTACATTTTTAGTCTTCTCTTGAGTCTTATTTTTGAAGATCAAATTTTCTGGTCTTTTCATCAGGAAAGTTTGGAAGTTCCCTATTTCCTTGAATTTCCTTTATTTTTATTTTTTTTTTCCCTTGAAAGATTCTGCTTTATTTCACGGTGCAAGTGATTCTTGGTTGTATTCCTACTTCCTTTTCCTTCTGGAAAAACATATTCAGACCTCTGATTCTTTAAAGTAGAAGCTACTAAGTTCTGTATAATCCTGATTTTGCATGGCTGGTGTTTGGATTTTTTTTTTCCTGACTGCTTGATGTTTTTTCTCCTTGACCTGATATTTCTGGAATTTGGGGATCTCTTTCAAGAGGTATCCTATAGATAGTTTCAATAATTATTTCACCCTCTGTTTCTAGGATACCAGGACAGTTTTTCTTGATAATTTCTTGAAAAACAATGGCCAGGCTCTTTTTTTGACCATGACTTTCAGGTAGACCAATAATTTTGAAGTTATCTCTCCTGGATCTATTATCCAGGTCAGTTGTATTTCCAATGAGTTATACTATATTTTCACTTTTTTTTCTTCATATATTTGATTATGGTTGATTCTTGATGTCTCATAGAGAGTCATTAACTTCCACTTGTCCAATATTAATTTTTAAGGAATTATTTTCTTCAACAGGCTTTTGCTCACCCTATTCCATTTGACCACTTCTATTTTTAAATAAGTTGTTTTCTTTAAGGGATTTTTTCACCCATTTGACTAAGTTTATTTTTTAAGGAGTTATTTTCTTCAGTAAATTCTTTGGGTAGTTCAATAATTTCTAGATTGTCTCTCCTGGATCTGTTTTCCAGGTCAATGGTTTTTTCAAGGAGATATATCACATTGCCTTCTATTTTTTTCATTTGTTTGGATCTGTTTGATAGTATCTTGATTTCTGATAAAGTCATTTGCTTCCATTTGCTCCACTCTAATTTGGAAGGAGTTATTCTCTTCAGAATGCTTTTGAGATTCTTTTTCCATCTGGGAAAGTCAACTTTTTAAGGCATTCTTCTCGTCATTGGTTTTTTGGGCCTCTTTTGTCCTTTGAGTTAATATTTTTTTAAGGTATTTATTTCTTCAGTCATGTTGTTGAATCTCTTTTCATGATTTTCTTGCATCGTTCTTATTTCTCTTCCCAATTTTTCTTCCACTTCTTTCATTTGGTTTTCAAAATCTTTCTTCAGCTGATCTCTAGCTTTTTGGCAATCTTCATGTTTCTTGGAAACTTTTGGGATGGGAGTTCTGACTGCATTGTTTTCCTCCCTTTCCCTGCTTTGTTATTTCTTTTCCCCGAAGAAGGAATCTATAGTTTGGTTGCTGTTCTTACTTTTCTTCCTATGCTTATTCATGGTGGTCATTCAATGTTTTTTTTTTTTTGTTTTTTTTGGTTTTATGGAACTCTGCTTCCAGAGGGAACAGCTCTTTCCCAAATTGCTGGGGTTTTCCCAGCTGCCAGAGCTTTTAGGAGGCTGCTGGTTCCCTCCCCAACTCCGGCTCACTGAAAATAAAAAACGCAGAACCCCCACCCAAGACTGTGATCCGGATCCAGGCCACTCAATGCGAGAGCACTTGGCCTCTGAACAATCGCTTGGCCCCTCTGCTATCTGCAGACTAGGAGCTCTTAAGAGGCAATGTGGAGGGAGGGTGCAGAACCTCTGCTTCCAGCTTCTTTGCCCTGGAGGTGGCTTGGCCAGACCTGCTTTTCTTCCCTGGTTTTTAGCCAAGTTCCACTAACCTTAGTCCTTTTTTCTTATGGCTTGATAATTCTGGATACTGCCACTGCTGCTGCAGATCTGCTCTCCTGAAGCTCCAGCCACGGCAGCGCTTGTCTCATCCACTGTTTAATAGTATCTTGATTTCTTATAAAGCCATTTGCTTCCATTTGCTCTGCTCTAATTCTGAAGGAATTATTCTCTTCAGTGAGCTTTTGAGATTCTTTTTCCACATGGCAAAATTGGATTTTTCAGGCTTTCTTCTCCTCACTGGCATTTTGGGACATTTGTTTTCTTTGGCATTTGAGTTAACCTGTTTTTTAGGGTGTTATTTTCTTCAGTCAGGTTATTGCCTCTCTTTTCATGATTTTCTTCCATCATTCTCAACTCTCTTCTTAATTTTTTCTCTAGTTCTCTTATTTGGTTTTCAAAATCCTTCTTAAGCTCCTCTGTGGCCTGTAACTAGCCAACATTTTTCTTGGAAGCTTTTGGTGTGGGAGTTCTGACTGTGTTATCTTCCTCCCATTCCATGCTTTGATCCTTTTTGTCCCCCCAAAAACGATCTGGATTGCTGTTCTTGCTTTGCTTCCTTTGCCTGCTCATGTTGCCAGTCAATTATTTGATTTTTGGGCTCTGTAGAACTCTGCTTTCAGAAGGGAGAGCTTTGTCCCAAATTGGTGGGGTTTTTTCAGCTTCCAGAACCAAAAGGATGATGCTGTCTCTGCAGCCCCCACTAGCTTTGACTCACTGGTCATGCACCTCAGGACCACCATCCAAGTCCACAATCACGACCCTAGAAAGCTCTATATTATGCAACCTGTCTAATTGACAAGCAGTTATTAAAGCTCTCTATGTGCCAGGCAATGTTTAGGATCATCTTCCAAGCTTCCTGAGAGTTGCTTTCTATCTACGCAGTTCTAATTTTGCCCTCTATTCTCATCACTGATGTGTTTGGGAAAAAGTAATACTAATTGTCATAATTAAAGTTATTATTGCATTCCTAAGTATCATGAAATAAAATAATAACTGTACTTGTTACCAAATATCAGCCTTACAACAAACAAATCATTATATCACAACCAAAACTTTTCATGTGTATATATATGTGTCTGTGTATGTGCATGTACATGTGTATGTATACGTGTATATGTGTGTGTGCGTGTGTTTATATATATATATATATATATATATATATATATATATATATATATATTTCATAGTTGGTAGATCATGGTCATCTTGTCACAGTAGTATTTTAAGCTAATCAACTACAAATTTCCTATGAGACAAGAAACAGCATAATTGTAGAAAATTCACAAAAGGTATAAACGGCCTTCTTTTCTAAAGGTTGACATGTTTTCTTCAAGATACTATGTTGTATTCAAGTATTCTAAGTATTCAGGATGCTATACTATGGAGTCATAAAAAAATTAAGTTGGACCTCTTTAGATGGAATAAATTTAACAAGTTTCATTGAGTAGGGAAGTAGAGATTCAATTTATGCAAGTTCTTGTAGAGGATCTTATACTTCAAAAATAATTACTTTTTCATGCCTCCACTGAAGCTTTCCTTCCTTTAATATTTAATTCTAATGTGGAGGTAATCCAAGCAGAATATAAGCTTCAACAAATTTCATCAAGTGAAAAAAAAAAGATTTCTTGTATCAGACTAGTGAAATATGTTTGTGTGCTATTTCTGTTCAAAGACCAATTTAGCTACATTTAGAGTTCATTAGTTACTGCAACTCATTAATATGGACAGCTATACACAACTGTGTAGAAGGGTTGCTGTCTATAATAGTAGATGGTGTACCCTTGCAGAAGGAAAATTGGGTCCTTGTGAATGAATCACTAGTCCTAGAGATAAGAAGACTTAGCTTAAAATAACCTTAGACACTTATTAGCTGTGTGACCTGAGGCAAGTCACTTAACCACATTTTGCCCCTATTTCCTCATCTATATAATGGAATTAATAATAGAACCTCCTGCTTAAAGTTACTGAGTGATTCAAATGAGATATTATTTGTGAAGTGCTTAACACAATTTCTTGTACAATATTTGTGAAGTGCTTAGCACAGTTCCTTGCACAAATTAGGTGCTGTTTAAATGTTATCTATCATTTTATTATCACTATTTTATTTATTAGAAGTAGCAATATTATATTGTGTACCTTTTTTCAATTCAACAGCTACAACAGCAGTCATTTTACTATTGTTATATTTCGCAACCTTTTCATGGAAACTGTTAATGTGTTTATTGGATTTAGTGCACATTTGTCATTGTTTCTCCTCCTTTTTGAGAACCTCCTTTTTGTTTGTTTAATCATATTTCAGTTATGTCAGATTCTTCATTATACTTTTTCATGTTTTCTTGACAAGGATGCTGGAGTGGTTTGCCACTTCCTTCTCTAGTTCATTTTATAAACAAGGAACTGAGAAAAACAAGGGTTAAATGATTTGCCTGGGTCACACAGCTAGTAAGTAGCTAAGGCTGTATTTGAACTCATTTATTCCTGACTCTAGGGCTAGCACTCTATTCATTGTGCCACCTAGCTACCCAGTGGGAACCTCAGATATCCCCTTCCTTCAAAATGGTAGAGTCTTGTGAGAACAGATTTATGATGTCAGAAACATACCAAGGTACAGTTTGAGGATGGACACATGCTTCATGGTTTAGTGACTGACAATTATTATGATGTGCTTATTCAATCTCTTCTTCCTTCACAGACACTAAAGCTTTTGAATTAAAGTTCAGCCACACACACCCCCAAAACAACTATGCTTTCAGATTACCTGTTACAATGACCCTTTGCTTCTCAATTCTTCTGGCTCCTCTAACTCCTGGGTAGATAGTATGTCATGGCACTTGACTAGAAATTGATAACTCCCAGTTGTGGTGACTACCTTTACCTCTTAAATTGTGGACTTGTGTCTTCCTTTAGTAAATAGACCCAAATTTATTCCTCCAAAGTCAACTGGAAATCTGTCTGCTTTTAAAAGATATCCACAACACGATATTCAACAAACAATCTTTCTAACCCTTTCTAACGTGTAACAAGTCTGAATATGAGATATCATTCTTCCTTAGGCTAATCTAAAGCCCACATACATTTGGAGTGTGTTCTTTTGTTCTGCCCCTATAAAAATGAAGTTGTTGGTTATAATACTTCGTGGAGGAGCTCTACAAAGGTGCCAATGATCATTATTAAATACTGTTTTGTCTTCTAAGTAGGTTCTATAAAAAAATGCATTGAGACTGTTTTCCCCCAAAATCTTAGATTCTATTTTTTTAATGGATATGCTAGAACTTAATTTAGTGTTAATTCATTTTAAAAACATTCTAGCTCATACAACATGTGCAAATACTGACTCTTCACTTAATGATGATAGTGATTTTTAGGTTATATAATAATGGTCTAATGATTAGACATTCTAGATTATTTAGATTTAATGTATCCTTCTTAATGATTTGTATAGTCTTAGAAAAAACACAGATCCATATATGTTGATGTATTTGTGTGTATATATTAGTTTAGGCAGTAGTATGTTAATGTTGTAATATTAATTAGGATATTAATTAGTATATTATATAAGCATATAATAACATACACTAATTAGTAAAATATAGCAGTATCAATACACTATACACAGCTATCATGTGGGCAGGTTGTGTGTGTGTGTGTGTGTGTGTGTGCGTGTATTCTCACTTCCCAACCATTGTATTAAAGAACATTTGTATTTATATGCCATTTGGTTTTCTAATAAACCACAGCCTAAATACTACACCAGGTGTCTGGTGTTTACATTTGAAACAGTTGATTTTCTTGGGTTTCAAGGAGGCCATAATATGCATGCCAAATGTATCCTCACTTGCCTGACTTCAAAAGTTTAATACTAAAATAGACATTCTGAAAAGCTGTGCAGTCTGACTACAGAAAGGAGATAAAGCTCACCTATTCCCTAGCTTAGACATAAACTGCACTTGCCCTTTTATTGATGCAGACACTGATAAAGGCAAATCCTATTAGCAAGACTAGTGATTGGGGGTGTCTGAAGCTAACAGATGCACAAGTGCACTGCAGTTCTCCATGCAGTGATTAAAAATTCAGTGAAGATATGTGCCTGTCACATTTAATTGAAAGCAGCATTGAAGAAAAAAAGAGATTTGCATATACATTTGTAACATACTCCTCTCAACAAAGTATTACAAGCACAAAGTCTCCAAATCCGAAGAAATATGATTAGTTAGAGACCACCCTTTGACTATTAAGTTAGTATTATAGATTCATATGCCAAAGTCTGTCTTGGTTTTGGAAGGGCCCCTCACAAACACATGATGAGTAAATTAGAATTGGAATGGTGAAGGGTATCTAATTAAGCATAAAAATTTAGAACTGCTAGGTTTATGTGTATTTTGCCCCTTTATCATTTTTCCCCCAACTGTGCTTTCTTCCACACGATCTGTATATTGCCAATCATCTAAGTGAACATATTAAAATAAGATATTTTTACAATATCATCCTAATTATTCAATTGGCCAAGAAAAGCTCATTGTCCCAAAGTAGCTTTTGGCCTTCCCAATATTAATTGTCTATGATGCCTTAGGAAGGTAAAATGTGTTCAGTAGAGGGGAACTTTGGAAAATATTTTCTTCATAAAGTTCAGGGGAAGGGGAGGGAATGTTTTATTCATACTGTACCAAAACTAAAGTTTGGGCGTCATTTCTTTTAAGGCTAACATACTAACCAAGATGAATACCATTGAAGAATATAGCAAACCAGGCTCCCAACTCAACATCATACAAGCACTCAAAATTTTTCTCAACGAAACCGCTGACCTGTCAAAAACAGTATAAAACAAATCAAGTGTGAAACTATTTACTACTTGTAACTATAGAATTAGAAACGGAAAGATTCTGAGTGGCATGTTTAGAGGATGTGGACAATTTAGTTGCTATTGAGGCTGATATAAGACAATAGGATAGTAAATAATAGCTGAGTATAATCCTCTTCCAATGGTGTCTAGTATGAGAACATGAAATCTATGCAATCAATGTCATTTAAGGTCAAATTAGATTTTTTTATGAAAGCAGAAAGTTAAATTAGGTTAGGAAGTGGATTCTTCAGAGGAATGAGTCATTTTCATTTAGCTCAGCCAATCACACACATGTGTGTGTCTGTCTGTCTGTCTGTGTCTGTGTTTCTATGTGCGAAATAGGACAAATATGTATAGAAAACAACCATGTTAAATACAATATGCCAAATATACCTAAGGCTTTAAAAATCAGGGAGCACAATCTAACCTGACATGAAGAAAACTAATTTCTCTAATCAAGTAACATGCCCTCATCCTTTCCATCCACCCCTTTCCCATAGATATTATCTTGATTTATAGAAGCAAATAATTACAAAGGAAGAAATGTTTCATTTTTCAGTAGATAATATTAACATTTACACCTAATTCTCAGACCTATCTGATGATGGATGTGATTATACATTTTTTGAAATCATCATTATCATCACCCCACCATGACCATCATCATTGTCAGCATCCTTATGCCAATGTCTACCTAAAGATTCTTCATGTTTCATTAAGAGATCTTACTTTTGGACTTAACATTTAAAGCTCTATCTGTGCTTGATAATATAATGAAAATACATTCCACCTACACAGCTTATTTTTCATTGGAAATGTGAGTTTTTTCAATTTTTTTTTTCATTTTCTGCTGACTAGTGAAATAATACTTCACTGAAATTATGGAAACCTGAACCAAAACTGGACAGGGATTTGCACATGAAGCCAGCATGGCAATGTTTATATTATCTTTTATATTGACTGACGAGTCTGCCATAATCTTCATGTTGAAATCTGAAACTAGTTCACTTCCTTCTATACAGAAAAGTGCGCGTTGCTTAGGTTTGATGAAGGAAGCAACCAAGCTGAGGGAAAATAATTTTAATCTTAAAAATATCATAAAAGTTACTGAACATGCTTGACAAGGAGATGTTATTATAATAGGATTTCACTTTGTGATATACAGATATAGTAGTTCATATAATGCCTCTGATATAACTAAAAAAATAATGAATTTCACTAAACACAGGCGCATGTTGGCCTTTTTTTTAACATATGAGAAACTAAATCATTATCTTCCCCATATGCCACATCCCTTTTAAAATTAAACCAATAATGAATATTACTTATTTCAACAAGGCAAAAAACTCAGACATTTTAAGAATTATTTTGTAAATATATGGAAAGAGATTAATTATGATTTTTTCAAAAAGTAGAAAAATCATTCATAGTAATGAAAATATGCTTACAATGTGTGTTTGAATTTCCATTTAAATGAATGATTTTTCAGTTTTTGAAAAAAGTGAAAATTCATCCAATGTTCATATACTTCTGCAAACAATTTTTAAATTGTCTTGGTTTTCTTCTGTAAAGATAAGAGGAAATTTGATATTTTTTATATTTCTTAATGGTTTAGTTTTAGAAGGAGTATGATGTGTTTGTGTGTGAGAGAGAGAAAGATCATGACTTGTTTTTTGTTTTTTTCTAGTCCATTGCTAAAAGACCTATATGTTCAAGTGTTTAATGAATTTCAATAAAATTTTATGTTGTATGAAAGGCACTAAATAATTACAATAAGTGATACAATTTAATTTTTTCCAGTTTTTGTTATCTGTACTAGCACTATTTTTACTTGTACAATTGAAAAAACCTCAGCCTGTATGTATGCTGAGATATGGTAAAGTGTGACTAGTCAGAATTCAATTTTAATTTGAAAACGGAATTTTGAGAAATGATCGGAAATCTCAAAATCCAAAGGGGGAAAAATTTCATACAAATTATGTTGTATTAGAATCTTCAGAATGGAAACACAGGGCTGTAATTTCTAGAGAACTAAGAGGGGGAAATTAATCTATTAATCCAAATATGTAACAATACCAAACTGATCTGCAAAGTGTATTTATTGATGGCACCTGAAAAGCAGTTGTAAATTTGAGTGTAAAGATGATTACTAATGATTTAGAGCTCTGTTATATTCACAGTGCCAAAATAAAATTTAAAACA
>CM053592.1:96520608-96548747 GCA_028646515.1 Pseudochirops corinnae | reverse complement strand
CTCCTCCTCCGTCTCTCTCCCATGATCCTTCTTCTCCCGAAAGAAGGAGTCTAGGTTTTGGGAGCTGTTCTTACTTAACTTCCTATGCTTATTCTTACTCATGGTTCTTCAGACCATGAATTTTTTTAAAATCTCTGTGGGGCTCTGCTTCCAGAAGGGAAAGCTCTGTCCCAAATCGCTGGGGTCCTCCCGGCTGCCATAGACTTCCGGCTGACTGGATAATGAAGACTCCAGGACCGAGGCCCAAGACGATGATCCGGATCCAGGCCGCTCAACGCGAGAGCACTGGTCTGAAAACAATCGCTCAGTCCCCCTGCTTTTTGCAGGCCGAGGGCGGGAAGCTACAACGCGGAGGCGGGTGCAAAACCTCCGCCTTTCGCTTTTCTACTCTGGAGACCTTTCGGCCGGACGCTTATCTCCCTCTTTCACAATCCCCCCTTCCTCGCAGCTGGTGCTAATCCGCTCTCACCTGAGAGCTTTCTCTGCACCTCCCACCCGGCCGCCCCTGAGGCACAGCCTCGGCTTCAGGCCAGGCTGGTTTTGGTTCACAGTGCTGATATGGTTCCTTGTAGCCGAGCTGACTTTAGTGGGAAGTATCTTTGTGTGCGATTTGAAGTTCTAGTTTGGTCCAGAGTCCTATTCCATGGGTATTTTGGGGTGGCTATGTGAGAGCTGCGATATATTGCTGCTGCTATGCCGCCATCTTTGCTCCGCCCCGCCTCTACGATTAAATACAACCCCTTTAACCTGGAAGTTAAAGAACATTCTCCACAATATGTGTACAAACAACTTGGAGAATCTTAATTCACTGCACTTTCCTTTTTTTTTTAAGTTTTCTCTATTCCAGCCATATTTTCCCAAAACTCAGCTTCCCAACTGCCATATTTACGTAGTAGTGCATTGGCACATGACATCCCCTGTGTCTGCAATGCATTCCCTCTCCTTTTAGAATTCTTCTCTCCAACTCCTCTAAGGTGCCTCCTCCTCCATGAAGCCCCCTGAAGCAGCAGCACTCCTCTACCAAGTTCTCAGTGTTTTCTTCATTCTCAAAATATATCACCCTCTTTGAACTTTACACAATATACTTTTTTTTTTTTTTTTTACTTTTTATATGTTTTTCTTTTCCTTTTTGGAGGGGGGGAAGGCAGGGCAATTGGTCACATGGCTAGTAAGTGTTAAGTGTCTGAGGCCAGATTTGAACTCATGTATTCCTGACTCCAGGACCCATTCACTGCACCACCTAGTTGTCACATATGCAATATAATTATTAAACATGATGCATTCTGATTATCATCAGAACTGTGCAATTTCCATCCATGCATTATTAACTAAAAGAGTGTTCACAATGTTATTTAGCATTTGTCAATACTTAATATATGTTTGTTGAAGTAAATCAAAATGAATATATGATATAGAGGGCAGAGAAACTTTGGAAAGGAAGCAGATTCTTCTAATACAATAATTCATACATATTGAAAAAAGCCATTTGCAAGAGATTCAGAAGAGGCAGGGTTGACCTATGTTTGAAACCCTTTTCATTCTTTTGAAGAATGGGAGAAAATAAAAAAAAAACTAAACTATAAAAGTAAACAAAACTAAAAAAAGATAGAAGTAATAAAAAAGATAGCAAAATAAAAAGATAACAGAGGTTAGTTAGAATCAGTGTAAGCATCAATAAGTGGATATAGAAACTAAATGAAATTGTAACATTAGGTTAGGAATGCACAAAAACTAAACAAAACTAAATGTTACTTAGATATTATGGATGGTGACCTCAACTATCTCATACACATCCTCTTAGCAAACAGGAGAGCAAATTACAATATCTATAACATTTATTTGTCTACTTTTCTCTTAGAATAACTCAGAAACTATTTATTTTGTTAAAATTCTGATGAGTTTGGTTATCAAGTTTCCCAGTAATAGCCAGTTAGAAGCAGCAAACTGGCAGAGGATAAGAAAGGAGACAGGTTCCTGGCAAGCAATAAGTAGACCCATGACAGCAAAAAAGGGGGAAAAAAAAACAAAGAAGAAACCTATTAAAAACTGAAATAAAATTTAAAAAATAAACAAAAAATAGCAGTAAGGTGTTATCAGCATTTGAAAGAACATAAATGCTTCAGTGGTCAGGAAGGATTGATGTAATTATAGCCCTGTACCATCTTGGGTACTCAAATGACCTTGAGTAGTTTAAATGTTGGTGAAGAGGCAGTAACTCATAGTGGACAGAGAGACAGCATTAGACTTTGAGCTGGGTTGAACTCTGACTCTGACCCACAGTGGCAGGGCCCACCACTTAGCTCTCTCACTTTCCAATGAACCTCTAAACCTTAAGCTTTAGATAAAGTGTCATCTGTATTAGTAGAGGTAGTTTCTCACCAGAGATTTCTCTCTAAAGAAGAAATCAGATTTTTGCTGCTTTCCTACCCCATCCTTCATTTAAAAATAAATAAATAAATGAGTAAGCCAAAATGAACAAAAACACACTTAATGAAAAAGTATTAAAAAACGCAATATATTATGTTCAAGATTACATCTTCAGTTATCTAGAAAATTTGCTTTATGTGGATCAGCACTTTTTTTTTCTTATGGAGGAACACTGGTTCTGGTGTCAGAGGACATAGGTTCAAATCATGGTTCTGAGACTTATTCCTTGTATGACTATAGGCAAATTGCTTGGCCATTATGGGCCTCAGTTCTTTCATACATAAAATAAAGGACTGAACAAAGTGGTCTCTTTGAACGTTCTAGAGGGGCCCAGACAAAATGGGGGAGCAAAAGCAGGGACTTGCTTGAGTTCACCACCAAAACCCTCCAAATACCTGTAAAAATTACTCTAAAGAAATTCTTGAGCTGCTGAACCCACAAAATGACAAGAGTGAAACACATCTACAGCCTAATAGCCTGGAAGACCAAAGGAAAGGGCTATCACACCAAGCTTTGATCAAAATGCAATCTGGCATGGCCTGTGCCAGGTTCAGTGAGACCCAAACAGGTCCCAAGGCACTAAATCTCTGGAAATTGTGGAGATTTCCAAACATCTCAACCCACAAACATCAAGAACAGCATGTGGGTACTCTGTAGGATATGGGAGAAAGAAGAACATGTGGACTGCCCCCAGTCCCAGGGAAGCAGAGGTGACAGTAGTGGGCAGTGGCAGTGGAGGCAGCAGCAGCAGCAGCAGCAGTGGCTGCTTTTGGAGCTCTGGGTCCACAGATGGTGGGGGATCTAGTAGGCAATACAAAACCCCAGAAGCCTGGGATAATATACCATGCCCAACCCCCACTGGAAACTGAGTCCTGCCATGACAGGGAGTTTGAAAGTCAATATTTGGCTGGGAAGATGAATAAACGGTATAAAAAAAGGCAGACTATACAATTTTACTTTAGTGATAAAGAAGATCAAAACATTCAACCAGAAGAAGAAAAAAAGTCAAAGCTCCTACATCCAAATCCTCCCAGAAAAAATATGAATTGGTTGCAGAACATGGAAGAGCTCAAAAAGGAGACTAAAAATCAAGTAAGAGAGAGGGCAGAGCCAAGATGGCAGAGTATAAGCAGGAGCTTGCTTCAGCTCTTGTTCCAGCCAACTCCAATACCTGTTAAAAATGACTCTAAACAAATTTCAGAGCTACAGAACCCAGAAAGTGACAGAAAGAAACAAATCTCCCACCAAAGGCAGCCTGGTAGACTGACATCAAGGGTCTATTGCACCAGACTGGGAGCTGAGCACAGTCCCATGTGAGCTTACTGTGTGACTTCTGGTGGCCATGACGAACAGCACAGACTGGCCAGAGCAGACTTCAGGCGAGTGAATCACCCACAGCTGTGCTGTTTCCCAGACCTCTCAACTCATTAATGCCAAAGAGAAAATAAAAGTATAGCAGAGAACTCTGCTGGAACTGGATGACAGGGGAGTCCAGCATGGCAAGTATCCCCAGGACAAGAAGGGCAGATGAGCAGTGACTGCAGCTGCCATTCCATGGATAGCTCCAGAGCTTTGGGCCTAAATATTGTAGGGGAGCCAAGAGACCATTGAAAGTATAATCACTCTTGCTTTGCCCTATTTGGGTCTGGGTGGTAGTCTTGGGCAGAGGTTCTGGGGTGAGAAATGCCAGTGTGCCAAAATTTGTCGGGGCTGTAGAGAGGGCACTGTCCTCATAGCTCTGGCACATGTGAAAACACCAGGAATTTGGGACACAACTCTCTCCAGGATGTAAGTAGAGTTCTACCTTGGCAAAGAGCTCAAAAGTCAAGTAATTGGGTGGCAATATGAGCAAGCAGAGGAAGCACAATCAGACCATAGAATCATTTTGGGGGGACAAAAAGGATCAAAACATGGAACCAGAAGAAGAAAACAAAGAGAAAACTCCTGCATCAAAAGCTTCCAAAAAATATGAATTGGTTAAAGGCCATGGAGGAGCTCAAGAAGGATTTTGAAAATTAAGTAAAAAAAGTGGAGGAAAAATTGGAAAGGGAAATGAGAATGATGCAAGGAAATCATGAAAAGAGAGTCAACAGACTGATAAAGGACACCCCAAAAATACTGAAGAAAATAACACCTTAAAAAAATAGAATAACTCAAATGGCAAAAAAGGCCCAAAAAAACAATGAGGAGAAGAATTCCCTAAAAAATTGAATTGCCCAGATGGAAAAGAAATTTCAAAAGCTCAATGAAGAGAATAATGCCTTCGAAATTAGATTGGAGCAAATTGAAGCTAATGAATTTATGAGAAATCAAGATAGTATAAAACAAACCCAAACAGATGAAAGAATAGAAGGCAATGTAAAATACCTCCTTGAAAAAAACACTGACTGGGAAAATATAATCAGGAGAGATAATCTAAAAATTATTGGACTGCCTGAAAGCCATGATGGAAAAAAGAGCCTAGAATCATCCTTCAAAAATTCTGAAGGAAAATTGCCCTGGTATTCTAGAACCAGAACGCAAAAGAGAAATTGAAAGAATTCATCTATTGCCTCTTGAAAAATATCCCAAAAAGAAAACTCATAGGAATATCATAGCCAAATTCCGAAGTTCCCAAGTCAATGAGAAAGCATTTCAAGTAGTCAGGAAGAGACAATTTGAGTATTGTGAAAACACAATCGGGATAACACTAGATCTAGCAGCTTCTACATTAAGAGATTGAAGGGCTTGGAATGTGATATTCCAGAGGTCAAACAAGCTAGGATTAACACCAAGAATCACCTACCCAGTAAAACTAAATATAATTCTTCAGGGGAAAATATTCAACACAATAGAGGATTTTCAAGCATTCTTGCTGAAAAACAAGAGCTAAAAAGAAAATTTGACTTTGAGATATGAGAAGGAAGAGAAGCATGAGAAAGAAGATAAATGGGAAAAAGAAATCATAAACAAATTATTACAGTTTAAATTATATACATTCTTATATGGAAAAATGATAATTGTAACTCATGAGATTTTTTTCAGTATGAAGAGAGTTGAATGGAATATATATTTGTGTGTGCATATGTATTCACACACATAGCATGCATACATATATATGTATGTGGGAGGGTATATGTGTATATAAATATATATGTGAGTGTGTGTTTATGTGTGTACATGTATACATAGACAGATGGCACAGGATGAGTTGAATATGAAGGGATGATATGTAAAAAATAAAATTAAGAGTTGAGAGAGGAACACATTGGGAGAAGGAGAAAGGGAGAGATGTAATATGGTAAATTATCTCATTTAAAAGAGAGAAGAGAAAACTGTTACAATGCAGGGAAAGAGCAGGAAGGTGAAAGGGAATGGGTCCATCTTATTCACTTTGTATTTGACTTAAGGAGGGAATGACATACAAACTCAATTGGGTACCTTACGCTACAGGAAAGTTGCAGGGAAGAGGATAAGAAGTTGGATGATAGAAGGCAGGGCAGACTGGGGGAGAGGGTAGCTAGAAGCAAATACTTTTAAAAAGGAACAAGGTAAAAGTAGAAAACAGAATAAGTGGGGAGCATAATAGAATGGAGGGAAATATACTTAGTCTTTAACAACATAACTACTATGGAAACCTTTTGTGTAACTGCACATGTACAATCTATATTGAATCATTTATCTTCTCAGTGGAGTTGCGTAGGGAGGGAAGAAGGGAAAGAATATGAAACTCAAAGTTTTAAATACAAATGTTTAAAAAAAATTATGTTTTTTACATGCAACAGGGAAATAAGATATACAGGCACTGGGGTATAGAAATTCATCTTGCCCTACTAGGAAGTTGGAAAGAATAGGGGAGGATATAAGAGAAAATAGATTGGGGGAAGGGGTATTCAGTAGGGTTACTATATTGGAGTGGGACATAGGGAAAAGAGATGGAGAAAATTTGTAACTCAAAATCTTTTGGAAATGAATGTTGAAAACTAAAACTAAATAAACAATATAACATGTTAAAGAAAAAAAAGAAAATCAAGTAAGAGAAGTAGAGGGCAAATTGGGAAGAGAAATGAGAGTGAAGAAAGAAAATTATGAAAAATGAGGCAACAGATTTTCAAAGGAGACCCCCAAAATACAGAAGAATATAACTCCTTAAAAATAGACTAACCCAAATGGCAAAAGAGATCAAAACAGCCAATGAGGAAAAACATGCCTTAAAAATCAGAATTGGTCAGATTGAAAAGGATTTTCAAATGTTCACTGAAGGAAATAATTGCTTAAAAATTAGATGGGAGCAAATGGAAGCTAATGACTATGAAAAATCAAAATATTATAAGACAGATCCAAAAGAATGAAAAAAAATAATAGAAGGCAATGTAGAATATCTCATTAGAAAATCTACTGACCTGGAAAATAGATTCAGGAGAGATAATTTAAAAATTATTGGACTGACTGAAAACCATGAAAAAAAGGGCCTAGACATCATCCTTCAAAAAATTATCAAGGAAAACTTCCCTGGCACTCTAAAATCAAAGGGTAAAATAGGAATTGTACAAAACCACTGATTACCTCTTGAGAGAGATTGCAAAAGGAAAATTCCTAGGAATATTGTAGCCAAATTACAGAGGTCTCAGGTCAAAGAGAATATATTTCAAGAAGCCAGAAAAAAACAATTTGAGTATTGTGGAAATACAGTCAAGATAACACAAAACCTAGTTGCTTCTACATTAAGGGATCGAAGGGTTTGGAACATGATATTTGGGAGATCAGAAGAGCTAAGATTAAAACCAAGAATCACCTACCCAGCAAAGCTCAATATAATAATTCAAGGGAAAAATGGATATTCAATGAAACAAGACTTTCAAACATTCTTGTTGAAAAGACCAGAGATAAATAGAAAATTTGACTTTCAAATACAGGACTCAGGAGAATCTTGAAAAGGTAAACAAGAAAGAGAAATTATAAGGGACTTATTAAAATTGAACTTTTTACATTTCTACATGGAAAGATGACATTTGTAACTCATGAGACCTTTCTCAGTATTAGCGTAGTTGGAGTTAATAGAAAGATATAGATGGGTAGATAGATAGATAGATAGATAGATAGATAGATAGACAGACAGATAGATAGACATATGGTGAGTTGACTTTGTAGAGATGATATCTTAGAAATAAAATTAATGGGTGAAAGAGGAATACATAGGGAGAAAGAGAAAGGAAGAGATAGAATGAGACAAATTATCTCACATAAAAGAGGCAAGAAAGTTTCACGGTGGAAGGAAAAGTGGGGAGGTGAGAGGGAATGCATCAACTTTATTATCATTGGATTTGGCTTTAGGAGGCAATACCATTTATAGTCAACTGGGCATCTTACCCTACAGGAAAGTAAGGAGGGGTGCATATAAGATGTGTGTGGGGGAGATAGAAGGGAGGGCAGACTGAAGGAGAGTGTAGTCAGAAGAAAACACTTTTGAAAAGGGACAGGTTCAAAGCAGAAAATAGAATAAGTGGGAGGTGGAATAGGATGGAGGGAAATATAGTTAGTCTTTCACCACATGACTGTTATGGAAGTGTTTTGCCTGACTACACATGCATACCTATATTGAATTGTTTGCCTTCTCAATAAGGTTTGGTGAAGAGGGAAAAAGGGAGAGAATTTGTCACTCAAAGTTTTAAAGTCAAATGTTAGAAATTGTTTTTCATGAAACTAGGAAAAAAGATATACAGGCAATGGCTTATAGATATCTATCTTGCCCTAGAAGAGAATAAGTGGGAAGGACATAAGAGAGGGGGTATGATAGAGGAGAGGGCAGACTGAGAGAGGTAATCAGAATGCACGACATCTTGGGCTGGGGTGGGGAGGGGAGGAGAGATGGGGAAAAATTCAGAGCTTGAACTCTTGTGGAAATAAATGTTGAGGACTAAAAATAAAATAATTAATTAAAAAAGAAAGTTCTAGTTCGATGATACAAAGTTCACTGAAGATGCTACAAAAGTGACAGAAAGATATGCAGGTTCCTTTTAGCTTTAAAGGAAAGGCTTCTTTAAGGATACCTTTGATATGGTAATACCATGGACACAGAAGCTCCCCTAATTTAACCCTGGTCAGTCTATGCATAAACAAGTTAGGAGAAATAGTGCGGTTTTCCATTATGTACCTCTAGGATTGTTATTTATTTTGTCAGCAAGATTATTTGTACCTGATGGAAAGTAATAACATTCCAATTCATGATTTTCCCTGAACCTTTTAGGAGGCGTAGAAATCTAAAAATCTGATTTTTGAAGGAGATACAGTCTTGATGATTGAGAACAAAGGTTACTCCTTAGACATTCAAAAGGATGCTCAATAGAATCAAATATCACTCACTTTAATACTACAAAATATATTATTCTTAAGTACTCAAGTGTTTCTGTGATCTTATCAAGTTAAGTTGCAACCAATAATACACATTGTAACTGATGCCTGCCTGCCTAATCTTTGTGACTCTCATTCATGTTTCTCCCCCAAATTCACCACAGAGCATTCAAAAAGAGTTCTATAAACCTTGATTACTCTCTTCTAACCTCACTAGGCCAATAGTTAATATTCAATCAATATGTATTAAGCACTTATTACATGTTGGGTGATATAATAAGTGTTGAAGATACAAAAAGAGGTAAAAAATATTCCCAGTCCTCAAGGAGCTCACAATTTAATGTGGAGATAGATACTAGGGGAGCATTCTAGCAATCTACACAAAATCCCTGACTCCTAGGGTATATCAAGATTGTATTCTCCTTCTGTCACAAAATTATTTTTTTTTTACTCATTTTATTCATCAGAGTTTTGCATCAGTTGAATTATCTGTCATATTGGGGGAGAAAAAAATGAGAGTTAAAAAGGCAAAACTGAGTGAATATATAAATGTAGTATAAATAAAGATAGATAATATAAATACATAAAATATAAAATACAAAATCATCAAAGAATGAAAATTATTAATCCTGTTTGAAGTGGAAAGGTTAGTGGGTAAAACTGACAAGGCCTGTGATTTTCTCGTTATAGAGCACTCCGGGGGGGAACATCTTGCATCATTGTAAATAGACTGTTGAACTGCATTTTATAGTTACAGAGAATCGTCTACATAACTGAGACTCTGAGGTACTTGTCCAAGGTCTCACAGCTAGCATGTGTAAAGATTGGCACATGAACCTATGGACCAAGAGTCTTGATTTTTAACTATTTTTTTTATCAACTCTACTATAATACTTCTCATTTAGCTCTTCCCAAGGACAAAATACCATGATTTTTTCAATGATTCTTTTCTTTCCCTCAAGGAATGTATCATCTAGTATACAAAGTTGGTAGCAATAATCGAGGAAACTAAAGATATGTAAAATTGTCAAAGTATTCCTTTGGGTGACACAATCTTTAAAAATTTTGGTTTCACTCATATTAATTTCTTTTGAACTACATTGCAGGGTATACACTGATTTTCATGAAACTTTTAAGTAATTTCCAAAGGAAAGCCTTACAGTGATGACAGATAATGACTGAAAATATATTCATAGGCCGAGTCAACTTTCACGTTTATTGTAATATAGAAAGTTGTGATGTTTTTAAGGATCTTTTTGAATGCACTTAAGTAAAACCCCCATGAACACACATTGTTGATGTTGTTTTAAGGGCAGGATAATGATTATAAGTAATAAAAAAATAAGATGTTCTCATACTGATTGAGGTGGCAAAAGGATTATCAAAGAAGATGGACATCTTCAAAATAAATCTTGCCCATAACAACAAATTAGTTCCTCTAGCAGCATTCATATTTAATTGCAGTGTCTTGCATGTCATTAGCACTCAATAAAAATTGCTATATTATATTTTCAAAGTAATTCAGGGATTTATAATAAGAAATTAAGAAAGATTTTCTATTTGAAAGGTAATTTGTTCTCTTTCAAATCTTTTCAAACACAAAAAGCTCATTTTTTTGTCCCATAATTCCAAAATAAAATAGAACAGATAGAAAAATCCATCAAATACTGTCTTTCACAAGATGTTATACCTTCATACTAAAATGATTTTTCAGTCCTGTGTTTTCACAAACACATTTGGCAATAGCAACTGTGAAACATTTATTTTTCTGTTACACTTTGAAATAGCAAGATTGAAGAATTTAGACAAAATCATACTAAATAAATAATCCACAAACTTTAACTTTCTTTTGGGAGTAGTTTATTCATTTACCTAAACACAACATAGACAGAAATGATGGACATAGGGTGTGACGTGGCTTGATATATGATATGAAAAAAATACATGGGATGATATAGTATAATATAAGATAGATATTTGCACAATAAAATTAATTGCACAAAATAAAACAAGAATATAGTTAAAGACAGAAAAATTGCACAAAATAAAACAAGAAGATAGTTAAAGACAGAAAAATATGAAGGTCTTTATATATGTCAACACATCATAGTTGTGGTATGTGAAGTGTTAGGGCTACCCTGAAAATATCCAGTCTACTAGCCGATGGAGGAGAACATTTGTTAAACAAAACAAAACAAAAAGGCAGTAATAAAAGAAACTTCAGGCTAATATTTGGGAAAGTGAGCCTCTCCTTTCCTCAATTAAGAATAAAACAGTTTATAAATTCTGGAAATGTTATGTTTGCATAATTATATTTGCAATTTAACAAAAAACCAGCAATGATTTCTAATGAAGAGAATTTTGTAGTCAAAGATAAGTTTTCCCTTAAGGATACATACTTTCCAATAGTTACAAACAAATGTGGATAGTGTTATAAGAAATAAAAGGCAAAATAGAGCTTTTGAGGTTAGGGGTTGAGTGTAAGTTAATCAATAATTAAAAAAAATCAAAATAATACATTTAAAAAATCCAAGGAAGTAAAGGTATCTATGTGAAACAGATATGACTATAATAGATGGAAATAGTAATAAAGTGCATTTTAAAAAAATTGTGCTTTTTTTAAAGGTCAATATTTTATATCAAGGATTTGTATTCCAGTTAATGGTGACATGGAATTATATCAAATAAATCCATTCACAACATCAAATTTCAATTTCTCATCTACAAATTGAGAAGTGTGGGATAGGATGCTTCCAACATGAAAAAAAAATTTCAAACGTATAAGGTGACATATTATTTTTCTTAACATTTTATAATTAACAAGATTATTGTCATGATCCTTTTACCAAAGTCCCATTCTAATTCTGCAATCTTTGGTCCTCAATGAAAATTAAAGGAGAACAACAAGGAGTGGATATGACAACAGGATGTGGAAGACTATGTCAAAGGATGGCACATTCAGGCAGGTCTTACCAAGTTGAAATAGGGGACAAGATTTATATTTGTCATTGCTAGCTAAATGTAGAGATATTTAACAGTAAAAAGTTGTTAGCCACCAGTGTTGAACTTTTTGGATAGAGTGGTTTACTAAGGTGAATTTTCACATCTCTTGGAGCATGAAAGGCAAATTCCTACCCATCCTATTCTTTGAAAATCTGAGACCTTCTCTAAATATTATTTGACTTACCAAGTGATATTACTCAGTGTTTGATTCTTTATATCTATGAATGAAACTGTTGTAGTCACACAGAAAAGTATTTTATAGTAAAAATAAGTTTATTTTTATGAAACCAAATGCAGTTTCAGTACCATCTTACATTAAAAGGATTAGTCTTAATATCATTATGTAAATGGAAAACATTGAAAAAATAACTGTGTTCCATTGTATTCAGGGTGATGATGAATAGATAAAAGAGAGTCAGATAAGTAGGATTACTTATATAAATTGATTTTCCTCAAATAAGGGTGTCTTTGAAGTCTGAATATTAAAATTAATGTTTAGAGTATATTACAAAAATTTCTAGGGTTCTAACAAATAGGTAGTGGATCTGGCAGATACTGATGCAGAGAAAGAATGAGGAGTGATGAAATCAGCATAGTCTACTTTAAAAATAATAAACAGAAAAGAGAAACCTAGCAACTGAATTGGAATTAAATATACAAAGGAGAAATATCAATACAAAATACTGCTTTACACAAATCAAGAAAGCAAAAATAAATGACAATTGGACTTAATATTGCATTCATAAAGAAAATTATAACAGATAATTTACTTTTAACGTTTTATTTTTTTTTTAATAGCAAGATGCGTTAAATTTATTCCTGAGTTCATATAACATGAAAAGTCTCTGAAGTACAGATGTGGTAAATGAGACTGGTAAATGGGGAACTCTATGGGCGATATGATTCTGGTCAACAAAGAAAATAAATACCACAAGCTTTTTTAATGCACACACACACACAAATATAACTTTCTGAAAATATTGTAATAAACTCAAGTTGAAGATGTACTGACCTTCGTTTTTCACATTTTATTGTAAAACACAAGCTAACAAATTTTTCCAAGTTAAAATACTGTACTGTGAACCATTTTAGGAAAAAATGTAGCACATGAAAGTCTAAGTAAGATCAGTTTCTCAGAATATATCTTCCAGACTTCTGAGTTTAAGTTATTTAGCATGAATACTTTTTACCAAGACAGAATATCTTATACCAATATTTCTGACATTATTTAGGAATAAAAGTAATAAAATATAACCTCCTTGAAGGGCATTAATGGGTTGCATACATGTATTTTATTGGTAGCATTGGAGTTGTATTGTTTCTGATGTTTGACCTGGAATGTGTTTTGAATTTAATGTCATTTAAAGCATCATGCATGTATTTTTTTTCTGGAAATGAAGATAAAATACTACTTATTTATTAGATAAGAAGCTCAGTACCACTGGAGGTCACTCTTTTCATATAAGACTATCATTGCCCAAGATTTCCCTTCTTGGCACAAGAGGTCTGCAAAGCCATTTATGAAACATCTCCATTAATTTAGTGTGTACTCCAGCTGAGAGGGAGATGAGAATATTTCCATTAAACAGGTAATTGAAACTAGCTTAATCAGATTTTGACTTGTTTAGAAAACAAAGTTATAAGCAGGCTATATAAATAGCCAATTAGCCACAGTCAGAAAAGAATAATATTTTACACACATCTTTGGGAAGGAAATGTCACTGTGAAGAAAGTGACAATTTGTGAGTGTAAGGCAGCTTCCTTTTTCACCTTTGTCCAAAAAGAGTTGACAAAATTATGTACTATAATATGTATAATTTTGATAAATCCATAGTTTTTAAGAAGCTTACCTTAAAGAGAAAGTGAGCATAAATAGAAGTGAAAGATGGCATAAGAAAAATGAATGATATGTGTTTTGTGATTTGACTACATCACAGAATTATCTTTGATATATTTAAATTCAAATCATGCTGAGGATACCCTCCATAACTTCTCCCAGATCTCACACATTTATATTTCCTAAAATATATGAATTTACATATGTATTTCACCTTATAGAAATTAATGTTTTAACTTCTAAGAGGCTATTTTCCATTATAGATAATTAAGAGATCAAATTAAATATACTGACAAGACTCTTCTATTTTGTGGAATATTTTACAAATAAACTCAATTATAAACATCATTTACTGGAAATATTTTTATGCCCATTACTTTAGGATACAAAAAGCTTAAGTGTTTATGGCGTGCCATCTGAGAAAATTTTCTCACATCCTATTTTAACCATCTATAGCAAGATGAAAAATGTCCTTGTCTGATCAGAATTGCTGACATGAATCAATGGCACCTAACAGGTCTTTCAGTGTAGGAGACGAGTGTTTTCATAAACCCACAAACCCAGAAGGGGAACTTAAGGCAAATTAAGTATGTAAGACATCTTACCCAGAGTGAACAGTGTGGGTTGTGATGGGTTCGCATGCTTCCCTGAGAGTAGCTCAGATGAACTCAGTTCTCCTGGTATCCAGGGGTAGTTGGCTGACACTTCTACTTTATTTTACTTTGTCCATGTAAATGTTTTTACATTTGTGAAATATGTGAGGAATAATAGAAGAGAATTATGTTCTCTAATTCTGACCACTTATCAGTAATTAGCTGAAGTTTTTTCCTTTTTAGAAAGAAACAATTTTAAACTTTAGAATTAGGAAGTTTTGAAAGTGGCAACATAACAGATAGACAGAAGACTTTGAAGAAAGGACAACCTTAGCTCATGCCCTGGCTTCTTTATTCCCTGGATTGGTATGTGCAAATATGAACCTATCACTTGAATTCTCAATGTTTTCAGCAAATCTCTAATTAAGAAATTATAAAGAATGTGGCAGGGGGGGAAGACAAGATGGTGGCATAGGAGAAGCAAGGTATGACACCTCCCACACAACCACCTCAAATAGCCATAAAATATGACTCTAAACAAATATTAGGGCTCTAAAACACACAAAAAATGTACTTCCCAATGAAGGCAGCTCAGCTAGAAGGGATCATCTCAGCACTGGGAGCTGAAATCAGTCCAGCCTGAAACTGCGGCTTGGCCCCAGGGGTGGCCGGAAAAGCCAAGCCAAGCTGCAGCTGTAGCTTCAGGAGAGTGGATCAGCAGCAGCTGTAGCACTTTCCAGAATAATCAAGCCATAAGAAAAAAGGATTAAGTGAAAGGTCAGTGGATCTCGGCTAAAATTGGGGGAGAAAAGCAGGTCTGGCCAAACTGCCTCCAGGGCAAATAGGCAGCAGAAGCAGAGGCCCTCACTTCCACATACCTGCTTCAGAGCTCCTGGCCTACAGACTGCAGGGGAGCCAAGTGAACATTCAGAGGCCAAGTGCTCTCGTGTTGAGCGGCCTGGATCCAGATGGTGGTCTTGGGTGGTGGTCCTGGGGTGCGTTTTCAGTGAGCCAAAGCCAGTGGGGGCTGCAAAAAAATTACAGCCCCCTAAAAGCTCCGGCAACTGGGAAAACCCCAGCGATTTGGGACAGAGCTTTCCCTTCTGGAAGTAGAGTTCCACAGAGCTAAAAAATTATTGACTGGCCATCATGAGCAGGCAAAGTAAGCAAAGTAGGAACAACAACCAAACTCTAGATTCCTTCTTTGGGGACAAGAAAGATTGAAGCATGGAACAGGAAGAAGACAACACAGTCAAAACTGCCACACCAAAATCTTCTAAGAAACACGAAGATGGTGTAAAAGCCATAGATCAGCTTAAGAAGGATTTTGAAAACCAAATGAGAGAAGTGGAGGAAAAATTGGAAAGAGAAATAAGAATGATGCAGGAAAATCATGAAAAGAGAGTCAACAAACTGACTGAAGAAAATAACACCTTAAAAAGTAGATTAACTCAAATGACAAAAGAGGCCCATAAACCCAATGAGGAGAAGAATGCCTTAAAAAGTCAAATTTGCCAAACAGAAAAAGAATCTCGAAAGCTTTCTGAAGAGAATAATTCCTCTCAGAATTAGAGTGGAGCAAATGGAAGCAAATGACTTTATGAGAAATCAAGATACTATTAAACAGAATCAAACAAATGAAAAAATAGAAGGCAATGTGAAATATATCCTTGAAAAAACCACTGACCTGAAAAACAGATCCAGGAGAGACAATTTTAAAATTATTAGACTACCTGAAAGCCAAGATCAAAAAGAGAACTGAGAAAGCATCCTTCAAGAAATGTGCAAGGAAAATTGCCCTGATATTTTAGAAACAGAGGGCAAAATAGAACTTGAAAGAATTCACTGATTACCTCTTGAGAAAGATCCCCAAAAGAAAATTCCTAGGAATATTGTAGCCAGGTTTGGAAGTCCCCAGGTCAAGGAGAAAATACTACAAGCTGCCAAGAAGAAACAATTTGAATACTGTGGAAACACAATTAGGATAAACCAGGATCTAGCAGCTTCTACAGTAAAGGATCAAAGGGCCTGGAATATGATATTCCAGAGATCAAGGGAGTTAGGATTAAAACAAAGAATCACCTACCTAGCAAAATTGAGTATGGTGTTCCAGTGGAAAAGATGGTCATTCAGTGAGATGGGGAACTTTCAAACATTCCTGCTGAAAAAACCAGAATTGAAAAGAAAGTTTGACACTCAAATACAAGAATCATGAGAAGGTAAACATGGAAAAGAAATCACACCTGTTTACATGCCAACATGGAAAAGTGATAATTGTTACTTATGAAACTTTTCTCAGTATGAGGATAGGTGAAGGGAATACAAATGTATATATACATATACATACACACATGTCTATATAGGAGGCTGTACATATGCATACAAACACATAACTGAGTATGTGTATATAGGAATACATTGAGGGCTCAAGATCAATTGAATAGGAAGGTGAAATTCTGAAATGGGAGAGGTTTAGAATGAGAGGAGACAGGGAGAGACAGAAAGGGGTTAATCATCTCATAGAAGAGGCAAAGGATAATTGTTATAATGGAGGAGAAGAACAGGAAGGTAAAAGGGAAAGAGTCAACTTTACTCTCATTGAACTTGGCTTAGGGAAGGAATGACATAAACTCTGAACTGGGTATCCTGTCACACAGGAGAGTAGGGGGAATGGGGATGAGAGGTGGGATGATGGAGGGGAGGGCAGTGTATGGGGGAGGGTTGATTGAAGTATACACTTCCATAAAGGGACAGGGACAGGGTCAGGGTAGAGAATAGAATGGGGGGGGAGGTGGGGATAGAAAGGAGGCACATATAATCATTCTCTCACAATATGCCCACTGTGGAGAGGTTGTGCGTAATTACACATGTGCAGCCTGGATTTAATTACTTGTCCTTCCAGTGGGGGTGGTTGATGAGGGAGGAAGGGAAGGAATCTAGAATTTAAAGTTCTATAATCAAATGTTAATATCCACACACACACACACACACACATACACACACACACATATATACAATTATTATTGTTGTTGTTATTAACTACATCCAACTGGGAATTAAAATACATAGGCACTGTGGTTGGGAAAGTCATCGTGCCCTACCAGAAAGTCAGAGGGGTGAGGGGGAGGACATAGGAGAGAGCAGATTGGAGGAAGGGTTATACAATGGGATGGCTGTTTTGAGGTGCTGTGTATGGGAGAGATGGGGAGAAAATTTGTATCTCAAAATCTCTTGGAAATGAATGATGTAAACAACAAAATAAATAAATAAATAAAAATTAAAAAATAAAAATTAAAAGAATGTGCCAAATATGGAGTCCCACACAGGGAACTCCCTTCAGCTACAAAATTATATGTTTTATCAATATCTGTATCCTCTTTGTTTTTAGAACATTCATTAAAATCATACACTCCTGCCTTATCATGACCAAGTTCGAAAGTTTGGTAAATCACTTGCTCAGTTATATATTGTATATTTATCATCTAAGAAAGAACCCATTATTCAATCAACAACTGAAAATTATTAAGCACCTGTTATGTGCCAGGATCTTTGCTATGTACTGGAGTTACAAAGAAAAGTAAAAGACAATATGTACTCTAAAGTCTAATGCAAATACGACATACAAACAACTACCTCAAAACAAGTTATGTGCAGGATAAAGTGGAAATGATCATCAGAAGGGAGGCACCTTAGTTAAAAAGGGTCAAGAAAGGCTTCTTGTAGAAGCAGGATTTTGATTGAGATTTGAAGAAAGTTGTGAAAGTCAAAAGGTGAGGAAGAAGTTCAAAGAATCCCAGGCAGAAAGGACAGCCAGTTAAAATGTCCACAAGAGGAATATGGAGTGTCTTACAAAAAGCAATCCAGTGTCAGTAGATTCAAGAATATGTGGGATGTGGAGTAGGTTTAGGATATAAGAATAATAGAAAAAAGTGTATTGGAGATAGCAGGTTAGAAAGACTTTGAGCACCAGAGAGAGGATTTCATATTTGATCTTGGAGGGAATAAGTAATCACTGGAGTTTATGGAAGGATTGAACAAATGTAGTATTAGTGTCAGAGGAGAGAAAGAGATGAAAGCAAGAGATGTCAGGAAGGTAAAATTCACAGTCTTGGCAACCAGTTAGATGGGGGGAGGGTGATGATGAGAAAGGTTAGAGTTGAGGAAGAAACCTAAGTTGTGAGCCTGTTTGACTGTGAAGATGATGGCAGTCTTGACAGTATTAGTAAAATTTGAAAGTGTTGAGAAAGGCTTGGAAGAAAAAATAATTAATATAATTATGGACATGTTGAGTTTAAGATGTTTACAGAACTTTCAGCTCAAGATGTCTAAAATCAATTTGGAGAGGTAAAACTGGCAGTCAGCAAAGAGGTAACGGCTAGATATTAAATTTGAAAATCATCAGTATAAATATGATAAACAAATCCATTGGAGACAACGGGATCAACAAATGACATAGTGGAGAATGAAAAAAGAAGAGGATCCTAGACAAAACCTTTGGGAAGGTCAAGACTAATGGGCATGGTCTGATTGAAGATTCAATTAGAGAGAATGAAAAGGAACCTCATAAATGAGAAGACAACTAGAAGAGAATAGTGCCTTGTACATGTGGATTAATGAAAATATTAAGCTGAGGAAGGTGATTGGCAAAATCTCAGTTCCACAAGGATCAACATTTTGGAATCAAGATGATGATGTCTATTTCCCTTTCCCCTCTCCCTTTCTTCCACTTTTAGTCCTAAATAGAAATATTTTAGAATATGTAAAATTTTTTCTTATCAATGGCTACCTTGGGGTATAAAGTCAATAATGGAGTTGTATCAGTACACAACTTCACCAACAATGTATTAGTGTGTTTATCTTTCCACAACCCCTCCAACATTGACTGTTGCCATTTGTTCTCCTTTTTGTTTATTTTCATATTAAACAGGTTTTTTAAAATGCCTTTTCTTGTATGTAAGGCATAATAAAATTATATATTAGTGACCTAGATACAAAAATGTCACTAATTTATATATGCTTAGTCTATTATTTAATACCTGGTTTTAAGATTTCTTACATTAATGTAGACAGGAAATTAATATATGTAATGGCAAGCAAAGTAGTACTTTGGTGCTTCTTTCAGCTATTCAAGTGCCTTTGTTCCTTGCCTTTGATTGTATCAAGTAATTATTTGAAACAGTATGCACTATGTTGCCCATAATAGGCCTACCTTACACAAAGCCCATGGTGGGAGGAGCTTTCCAAAATTGCAGAACAGGAAGAGTGGAACAGGAAGGAGCAGAGCAGACAAAAGCTCCAGTAGAGTTGGGAACAGGAGGAACTGACACAGATGATGCTTGTGATTACAATACTCTGCTGATCTGTGCTACTTTCTGAGAACTGAGAGAATGTTTGTGATGTCAGTACTCTGTAGCACTCTGTTTGTTGTTCTTCAGACAAAAGCCATGTCTGTTGTTCTGTCAGACAGAAGCACCCAGTCTGTAGTTGTTAGAAAGAAGTATTGAAAGAAGACTTTACTGTTGTTAAAGAAGTCCTGAAAAAAGATTTTACTGTTGATTTGTGTTTGATTTCTCATACAGAAAGCTTCCCTATTGATTTGTGCTACTTTGTCAGACAGAAGGTGAATTCAGATGACAGTGCTAGTAATGTGTGTAAATATTGTTGTAGCTCTATTAAGATTAATGTGTGTAAAAATTGTTGTAGCTTTGTTAAGCTTTGCTTTCCTAGAAATAGAAACTGTGAAGAACTTGGAATAGAGCAATCCCCGTAAGCTGAGATATAGAATAGGATCAGAGAGCTGTCTATGTGTGAATTCAGGCAAGAGCTGGGAGCAGTCAGCCTGTAGAGGAGGAGCCATGAGGTTTGGAAGTAATGATGAAAGAAGGTTTTACTTGGACATGCTGTATTGACTGAGGAGATTGTGCCTTGCTGTGACCTAGGAGTGGGTGTTTAAGATTATTTGGCCACCTTAGTAATAAGTTGTTATGTTATATTGTTTTGAATGTTGTGCTTTAATTTCTTGAATGTTAAGCCTTTGTTTATTGCTGAATAAATAGAGAGTTCACTATACTATGCACCTAAATCTTTAATGTTATTCACAACAGCATTTCTCAGGAGAACTGATCGTGATTGACTTTACAATCCATAACTTATTGTCTTACATATTTTCCTGGGATGTTAAACATTTATGTGACTTCCCCAGCTGTGTACCTGCATCTCAAGAGAAAAGGTTTAAACTAATGTCTTCCTGATTCTAAGGCCACATTTTATCCATCATGAAGTGCTGATGCTCATCCTTACTTAAATCTACCATGTACAGTCATACATGTCTATATAAACACACAAACACTTGTATGCATATATGTACACAGATATATATACATATATACTTACATGTGTATATATAATGAATTTCTGTGCTTATGTGTACACATATACACAAACACACACACACATATAATGAATAAGTCTCTAGAAGATTCTTTAAAACAGTTGCATTTGTGTTTTCATCTATGAAGACAAACTCTTTGAGAAACTTCCTCAACCAAAGGAAAAGTGTACTTTCTTTGTAAATTATAATATTAAGGACTTTCCTGGACAAATGAAAAGTCAAGTGAATTACCCAAGGCTAAACAATGTGGCATCTGTCAGAGGTGGGACTTGGAGCAATGGCTTCCTCACTCTGTTCTTGATCCAATACAGCATACTTCTCCTAAAAGATGGTTATAGTTTTGGTGGGAAATATGTGAGTTTTTTGACATTATTAATAGGATTTATTTTGAAAGGCTCAGTATATTATAGCTTGATCAAATTATATTGGACTGAGCAAACCAAAGTGGAACACATATGCGATTTCAAAGACAATCATAAAAATTCTGAGACAAATAGAAAACTTTTTAAGGTGATAAGTGATAAATAACAAATGAAGGATTGTTAGTTAGTCATGCATTGTCTTTATAATATCTGAGTTATTGATTGAAAGCAGGTTCAATGTTTCAATTATATTGTATTTTACTTCTGATATAAAGGCATTTAAATAAAAAATGCATTTCATAAAACACTGACATTTGTTAAAGCAAAAAAAATAATTCTACAGAATCATAAATATTGATTAATTTTATAAGTTTAATGAGGTTGAGGAATACTTAATTCATCACAATTGACTATAAGTTAGAATGACAAAGTGGTACTGTTCGTCAAACCATGAACAAGTTGTTTCTTTGTTATGCCAATGATTTTGCAAATGAAAGGTTATTATTGTATACTTTCAAACATTGCTATACATATGCTTGCATTCTGATGAAATAAGATTTTACAAGGTATTTCAAAATTTTAATGAAGTAAAACTTTTAGCATCTACACATTTATGTATGTGTGTGTATATATGTATATGTATGTATATATACAAATATGTGTATATATGTCTATATGTCCTATAATAATGAAAAATCAGGCAAATGCAGTTATATTGATACTTTGAACTACTATCACTGTTATTTTTAATAAAGTTTTACTTCATAAAAATTAACATTGCTTCATAATGGTGCTAATATTTATATTGTATTTAATTTTTGCAAAAGGCTTTACATATGTTTTATCATATAATCTTAACAATATCTCTGTGATATAATGTGGTCTTAATAACAGTCCTATTATTCTTCCCAGATCAGGAAATGAAGAATTATTTGTTCAGGGTCTTCTGGGTAGTAATTATTGGAGTTTGTATTTGAACATATCAGAGTTTACACTCAATTCGATGACCATTCAGAATTCAAAGTCAACACTGTGCCAAGAAAGCAACTAGGTAGTACAGTGGATAGCATGCTGGGCCCAATTCAAACTCTGATATGTCCTACTATGATGAATAAGCTGCTGGTATAATTCTGATTTCAGACTATGTCTAGAATTAGAGAACCAGTCCACATAAGTATATTCAGTCTCTTTGCTAGTGAGCTGTACCAAAGGTGATATTTTGATTGCAAAAACTTAAAAAATTTTTGGGGGCAGCTCGGTGGCCCAGTGAATAGAGCACTGGCCCTGGTGTCAGGAGGACCTGAGTTCAAATCCAGCCTCAGACACTTAACACTTACTAACTGTGTGACCTTGTGCAAGTTACTTAACTCCAATTGCTCTGCCTTCCCCCCTTCAAAAAAAAAAGGGAAAAAAAATCTTCCTTAGTCCTTTTCTTGCTGTATTCTAAATGTGAGAGTCTTGTTCAGCAACTAACCAATTACCACACTACTGAAGAAACTGAAATCATTACAATATTGATAGTCCTTGTTATAAGGGATATTAGAAAGTAAAATGAAGTTTCAGCTTGAAGTTATTTCAGTATGACCAATTTATATAGGCTACCTATTGGCACAGACAACTCAAAAAATATAGAGAAAAAAATTTATGTCAGCATTGACTCTCACTATTTTACATGGAAGTTTCACCAATTAACATAGCAAGTAAAAAAGACAATAACATCATCAAAAGGTTGATCTCCATTTTAAATAGGTACAGAAGATGAGAGAATAAAAAACAGAAAAAATCTTACAAAAATAATTTACTCAGAAAAGCTGAATATTCTCTTTTAGGACTAAAAATTGGACATTTTTTTTATTTTTGAAAATATGTTTATGAATCAATTTTACTTTCCAACATTCACTTTTATAAGATTTTGAATTCTAATTATCCCCTTCTCTTCCCTCCCCTCTCTCCAAGACAGTGTGTAATCTGGTATAGGATATACATGTACAATCATATTAAATATATTTCCACATTAGTCTGCTGTAAAGAAGAAACAGATCCAAAGGTAAAAACCATGAGAAAGAAAAAGCCAAGACAGAGAATGAGACAAAGGGTAGGGGGGGGGGGGAACAGGAGGGAATGAGAGAGAGGGAGAGAGAGAGAGAAAGAGAGAGAGAGAGAGAGAGAGAGAGAATAGAATACTTCTATCTGCATTCAGACTCTATAGGTCTTTTTCTAGATGTGGATAGCATTTTCCACTAAACCTCTTGCAATTGTCTTAGATCATCACATTGCCGAGAAGAGCTAAGTCTATCAACATTGGTCATTGTACAAGGATGCTGTTAACTGTGTACAATATTCTCCTGCCGGTATCAGTACATGTAAGGCTTTCCAGGTTTTTTCTAAAATGTACCTGTTCATCATTTCTAATACAACAATAGTATGCCTTTACATTCATATTCAACAACTTGTTCAGCCATTCCCCAATTGATGGGCATCCCCTCTATTTCCAGTCCTTTGCAAACACACACACAACACACATACACACACACAATATTTGTATACATATGGGTCCTTTTTTCCCCTTTTTTAATGATCTCTTTGCAATACAGACCTAGAAGTGGTATTGTTGGATCAAAGAGTGTGCACAGTTTTATAGCCCTTTGAGTTTATTTGCAAATTGCTCTCCAAGATTGTTGGATCAGTTCACAACTTTACCAACAATGAATTAGTTTCCAATTTTCCCACATTTTAAAGATTTAACATTTTCCTGTTTTGTCATATTAGCCAATCTGATTGGTGTAATGTGGTACCTCAGAGTTGTTTTAATTTGCATTTTTCTAATCAATAGGGATGTATAGTAAAAAAATTGGATATTTAATGAAATCAATAACCTCTATGTATACTTGATTAAAAGAACTGAGCTGAATATAAATTTTTTTTGCTTTTTGGAGGGGGCAGTTGGGGTTAAGTGACTTGCCCAAGGCCACACAGCTACTAAGTGTTAAGTGTGTGAGGCTGGATTTGAACTCAGGTCCTCCTGATTGCAGGGCCGGTGCTCTATTCACTGTGCCACCTACCTGCCCCTGAGTACAAATTTTGAATATTAAGATGTTGAAGGCTAGATGTTGAAGAAGTATGTATATTCTAATAACAGAAGAAGAAATAAACTTTCCCTTTAGCACAGTAATATTTTCAATGGTCATTGAGAAAGTACCCATGACAGAGGATGGAATAATTTCTCTACATTTTTATGATTGCAAGAGAAGAAAGAAAAGAGAAGAAAACATGAATATGCCATGGAGGAAAGAGAAGTTATTATCTCACAAAATAAAAATGTGTGAAAAGAATATTAAATAAACATAGATGTGAAAAAAGTGGACTGCTATATTAATCTCACTTTTACTTAAAGTATAAAAAATAGTATTGGACACACAAAAGTTACACAAAGAAACAAGGCCTTTGATGTGGAAATACATGTAATCAGGCATGGATAGGAAGAGAAGTAAGGGGAAATAAAAAGTAGGGAAGATCCATGAAGAAAATAATGAAAAAAATAGATTTGAATGAGGTAATCTTTAGAAGATGGAATATTAAATTTGAATAAAAAGGAAAGAAAATATAAGAACTTATGTTGGGCCCTACTAGAAGCAAAGAAGAGTAATAGAATAGAAATAAGGTGTACCAAATGTAGATATGGGGAAATATTTATCATTTATCTTTTATTAATATTGTTGAGTCTAGTTTATAGGGCTAACCAAAAGCTTACTGTAAAGGTCAAGTTGACCCAGAAACACGCCAGGGAAGTCTTATGGAAGTCTTTAGGAATACTGAGATCCCACCCAGACTCGCTTTTGGATCTGTTTCAGGTCCACTCAACGTTGAGTTTTGAGTTACACCCAATGCATATGTTTGTTTTCTCAAATTAGAGTGACTTATCTGCTAATATACATCTTAAACTATACTTTTAGAGACTACCTAATGGCTATGTGAGGCTAATCAGAAAAAAAATGTGCGTGTGTATAATAAAATTTATTATAAAAAGATAAAAATATAAACACATATCTTTTTATAAGAAATTTTATTTTCCCCTAATAGCTTGTTTAAACAATTTTTTTTTAAGTTTTGAGTTCCAAATTTTGTCCCCCCTTCTTTTCCTCTACTCTCCACTTGCTGAGATGGTAAGAAATCAGATATAGGTTATATATGTGTAATGATGTAAAACATTTCCATATTAATCATTTTGAGCAAGAAGCCTCCGAAAAAATTTTTAAAAAAGAATAAAAGATAGATTGGAAAAAAAAATACCATGGTTCAGTCTTTATTCAGAGAATGTCAGCTGTTTCTCTGTGGGTGAATAGCACGCTTCATCATTAGTCCTTTAGGATATTCTGGAATCATTGTAATGCTGAGAATGGCTAAGTAATTCACAGTTCTTCATTATATAATATTACTCTTACCGTGTTCAGTGTTTTCCTGGTTTCCTTATTTTATTTTCCATCAGTTTAGGTAAGTATTTACAGATTTTACTGAAATCAGCCTAATTGTTATTTCTTACAGCACAATAATATTCCATCACAATCATATACCATTACTTTTTTTATCCATTCCCTGATTGATGGGTATCCCTTCAATTTGCAATTCTTAAATATCACAAAAAGAGTTACTATAGTTTTGTACAAATAGATCCTTTCTTTAGTCTTTTTGATTATAGACCTAGCAGTGATATTGCTGGCTCAGAGTTCAGACAGTTTTATAACCCTTTGCTCATACTTTCAAAATTGCTCTCCAGATTGGTTGCACCAGTTCATAACTCTGCCAACAGTGAATTAGAGTACCAGTTTTTCCATATCCCCTCAAACATTTATAATTTTGCTTTTTTGTCATATTACCCAATCGGATAGGTGTATGGTAGTACCTCACAGTTGTTTTATTTGCATGTCTCTAATCAATAGTGATTTAGAGCATTTTATATAACTGTAGATAGCTTTAATTACTTCAGAAAAAATATCCTTACTCCCTTTTCTGAACTCTATGTAATTTTATCTTACAAATACTCATGAAGGAAGAACTTTCTGTCTTTCTCCTTACCAAGTGATCTAACACATTTTTTTCTAAAACTGTTACAGATTCTGAGGTTACTTCTTGTGAAAAGCAGAGACAACTAGTTTTGAGTACACTCCTCTATCAACATCATATTCTTTCTTTAAAAACGGGCATTCAAGGCTAATAATTTGTCTTTTAAGAAATAATAAGATAAAGTTTAAGAAGACAAGATGGAGGGAAATAAAAAAAAATCAACAGTCTTAGGACATGATAACATGAATGGAAAAACCTCACTCATTGTACAGCGGGGATTGGAAGAATGGAGTGGAAAAATAGTCTTCTGAAAGAGATGACATGAGGCAAAGTTTTTCTTTTTCTTAGTAAGCATCTCTTTGTTTGTTCATTTATTAATATTAATAATCAGAAATTTATAAAATGTAACTTTTGTATCAGAGAATGTATATAAACTTTATACATGCATAGAAGATTCCTTAGTGAAGGACAATCATTAAGAAAGCATTTTGCTATATTGAATCAAATTATTAATTCTAAAAATCGAAACAATATCAAATGGATATCAAATCATGATCATCATCAATATCATGGAGGATACACAACATAGAATTCTAATACAGAAAGGATTTCCTAATCAAAAAAATATGTTCTTCAGTTACTTCTTAGGTAGATAACTTTCTGTTGATTATCCTGAGTTCTGGTATACTACAGTATTCTTCAAAAATGTGCAAAGTCATTCAAAAGAATTTCTTTTGAAATCACCCCAGTTACTCACCTTAGAAAATAACAATATATGAAAAAATGTGCATTTCCAAGACTATGAGGTAGATTTGGATGAGTAGGTTATTTAGCTAGTTCATTAGTGCATAAAATTTTGAAAGGCTGACAGGCTTTGCAGATGGATGCTTGACTGGGGCTAGAAATAAAAAGGACTGTAATGGACTGCATCACATTTAGGAAATTATGTAGTGTTTTTAGTGATTCCAAATTCCTTCGTGCCAGAAAAAAATACACAATAATATTTTCTTTGGTGCAATAAGGCTGTGATTAAAGTAACACTATGATAAGAGAAGAATAAAAACTTCATGTAAGTCAAAAGATGGTGAAGAAGGCACATGGAAAGAAGTTGACATAAATTGCCATTTAATTCTTTTTTTGTACTTTATTAATTTTTATTTTTAAATAACTTTTGTTTATTCTTAGTTTACATAATTGATTTCCACAAGATTTGAGTAGCAAATTTTCTCCCCATTTTTCCCCTACCCCCCAAAAAAACCCAGCCATCCCACTGCAAACCCCCTCCCCCAATCTGCTCTAGTCAATATCCTTCCCTCTGACTTTCTAGTAGAGCAATATGGAGATATCTATCCTAGTGGCTGCATATCTTATTTCCCAGTTGCATGTGGATAATAACTACACACACACACACACACACACACATACACATATATATGTGTGTGTGTATATATCTATATCTATATATCTATATATATCTATATCTATCTATCTATCTATCTATCTACCTATCTATATTAACAAAGGATTTTAGAACTTTAAATTCTAGATTCTTTCTTTAGCTCGCTTGTCACTGACCCCCACTGGAAAGGCAAGCAATTCAATACACGCCATACATGTGTAGTTACACAGAACATGGACATATTGTATAACACTGAAGATATTTTCCTCCTTTCTATCCCACCTGACCCTTGTTTTATTCTCAACTTTGTCCCTGTACCTTTGGAGAAGTGTGTGCTTCTACCAATCCTCCCCCACAACCTGCCCTCACCTCCATCATCCCCCCTCTCATCCCCTTCCCTCCTACTCTCCTGCAGGGCAAGAAACCCATATTGAAGTGTATGTCATTCCCTCCTTAAGCCAAATTCAATGAGAGTAAGGTTGACCCATTCCTTCTTTTCTTCCTGTTCTTCTCCTCCATTGTAACAGTCATCCCCTGACTGTTCTATATGAAATGATTGACCCCATTCTCTTTCTCCCTGTCTCCTCTCATTCTATTCCTCTCCCACCCCTTAATTTCACCTTTTAAAATATAATTCCTTCCTATTCAATTGATCCTGTGCCCTCTGTCTATGTACAGATATATACACACAGCCCCATATGTATTCATATGCATAAATACTCTTCTATATAGACAT
>CM053592.1:96502825-96520108 GCA_028646515.1 Pseudochirops corinnae | reverse complement strand
AAAGCAAAAAGAGTTCGCAGCTGCAGCCACTGCCTCTGATGCCGCTTCCAGTCCACACCACGCGGAGACTAGCTTGGTTCCGGCATTCTCTTGCTCCACCCCTTCCTGCTACATCAGCAAGCTCAGGGGGCGTGGAAGATCTTCAAATCCTAGTATCTTTACAAATGCAAAAGAGACCCAACAGGCCAATGAGGAGAAGAATGCTTTAAAAAGCCAAATTTGCCAGAAAGAAAAGGAATTTCAAAAACTTAATGAAGAGAATGATTCCTTCAAAATTAGATTGGAACAAATAGAAGTTAATGACTTTATGAGAAAACAAGATACTATTAAACACACCCAAAGAAATGAAAAAAATAGAAGACAATGTGAAATATCTCATTTGAAATACCACTGACATTGAAAATAGATCCAGGAGAGACAATTTAAAAATTACTGGACTACCTGAAAGACATGATAAACAAAAAGCACCTAGAAATCATCCATCAAGAAATTCGTAAGGAAACTTGCCCTGATATTCTAGAACCAGGGGGCAAAATATAAATTGAAAGAATTCACCAATAGCCTCTTGGAAAAGATCCTAACAAGAAAATTCCAAGGAATCTCATAGCCAAATTCTTGAATTCCCAGGTCAAGGAGAAAATACTGCAAGCAGTCAGGAAGAAACAATTTGAGTATGGTGGGAACACAACCAGGATAACATAAGACCTGGCAGCTTCTACAGTAAGGGATCAAAGGGCTTGGAATATGATATTCTGGAGGTCAAAGGAGCTAAGATAAAAACCAAGAATCACCTACCCAGCAAAACTGAGAATAATGTTTCAGGAGAAAATATGGTCTTCAATGAAATAGAGGACTTTCATGTATACTTGTTGAAAAGACCAAAGACAAACAGAAAATATGACTTTCAAATAAATGAAGCAGGAAAAGCATGAGAATGTAAACAAGAAAAAGAAATCATAAGGGACTTATAAAAGTTGAACTATTTACATCCCTGCATGGAAAAATGATAGCTGTAATTCATGAGACTTTTCTCAGTGTGAGGATAGTTGAAGGGGAGATACATACACACACACACAAATATATACACAGACATATTTACTCATATGTATGTACAGGAAGGTGCATGTGTATATAAATTCAAATAAGTGTGTACATTTATACATAGAGGGTACAGCATGAATTGAACAGGAAGGGATGATATCTAAAAAGTAAAATGTAAGAGGTGAGAGAGCTATTTATTGGGAGAAGGATAAAGGGAGAGATAGATTAGAGTAAATTATCTCATAAAAAAGAGGCAAGAGAAAACTTACAAGGGAGGGGAAGAGCAGAAAAGTGGAAGGGAAGGAGTCAACCTCACTCTCATTGGATTTGGCTTAAGGAGGGAATAATGTACACACTCAATTGGGTATTTGTAAAGCCAAGCATGAGCAGCTTTCCGGAGGTTTACTGCTGTGAAGAGCTTTCAAGTTTTTGATTACATAGTAATCATAGTATTACATACATAGTATAGCAAACTCTCTATTCAATAACAAATCAGAGCAAAACATTCACAGAAAATCAAGGTACAGTATTCACAATAAGTGCCAACTTATCAGAGAAAATAAAAATGCAATATTCTCCATGTCACAAGTCAACAACTTGTCACTAAAATGGCCACATAGTTTTCACCAAAGTGGTCACATGGTTTTGAAAATAATACAGTCATTTAATAACTTGATCATTTAGTAACTCTATCATTCAGTCATCCTTAATTCTATCAGTCTTAAGGGAGAGAGTCTTCTTAATCCTTAACTGACTCATCCTTAAAGGACACAAAGTACAATAGTCAAAGTTCTCCACCCATTTGGTGCAATTAAGTTACAATAGCTGTCACTACTCAGTACTATGTTAAGGGGAAGTGGAAAAATACACAAGCTATCCACCTCTAGGTCACAAGTAAGTCACAATTTTTATCAGTCACTACTCCGTATCCACAGAGAGGTTTTTTCATCTTGACTCAAGGCACGTAGCTTCTACCTGAATCCACCAAACCGTCACCTGGGTTCAAAGGCAGACAGCTCCCAGCTCCTTCTCCCACTCTTTGTGCAGTTCCTGCTCCTCATTAAAGGTCACTGTGTCCAGTCCATCTCTAATCCTTGACAGTCTGTTCCTGGGAACAGAAAGCTTAACAGAGCCACAGACAGACAAAGTACAGTAACCACATTCATGCTTCCTCTGGCAATTCCAGCTGGCCCTAGGAAATCTTCAGCAGCTCCATTCTCAAAATCAAAATCACTTACTTTCTCCTGTACTCAAAATTAAAATGACTTTCTCCCATTTTCAAAATCAAAACTACTTTCTCTCATTATCAAAATCAAAATTAATTTCTCCAATTCTCAAAATCAAAATCACTTTCTCCATATGTAACAGGTTAAAATAAATCATTTTTTTCTAATTAATAATAAATTCAACAGAAACAATTTACCATACATAGAAATAATGGTAAAAATATGGTATAATAAGATGCCAATATTAACAACACATATAACCTAATTTAAATTTTTACTTTGTTATTAAAATGATCATGAATTCAAAAGAGTTTGAAGCATTATGAAACATTTTTTTTTCACTTAAAACCCTACTTGATTTAGTCAAAACCAGGATAAATAATTTTAGCCAAGTAAACTCACTCCCAGCAAATTATAAATGTTAAGAAAAATGGCAAGCCAAATAACCAGTGTTAGAATTCTTTTGGAATTCCCTAAATAAATATATGCTAAATATCTTGAAGTTCAAGGTTTCTTTAAATGTCACAAAAAGCAAATGGAGTGGAGAGGGAGTGGTATATCTCTCCTTTCAGTTCATTCCACAAACAAATGTTTTGTTATATTTTTTTCCAAATCCTGGAATTAGAGGTTTGTTCCAAAGAAATGAAAGTAAAATTTATAATCCCTCTTTTCTCCTGAAAGGCATAATGAGCAGATTAAATGTGTCCACCAGTAAATTAAAATGACTACTGGGTCATTTTAGAGGTGCAATGAAAATAAATATAGTACTGGAAACTGTGAAACCTATGAGAAGTAATAAGCTTCTCAAAGCTAGTGTCTTCTGTAATACACACAATTAAATTGGACTCTCAGACATGGTACCAGTTGATACATCCTGTACAGAAGGAATATCATGAAGAACTGGCAAAAAACCATCTAGTGTGGTCACTGGCATTTTAAGCATCAATGACAAGATGAATATTCTGACTTCCTCTTACTAAATTGATTTTGATCAATTTTACTCTTTACCTTAAATAATTTTTAGGCTTAACATTTAACTGTGATTACCTGGGCCTTTTATAGATTGCCTTTTGTCCCCTGAACTTCATCTGGAACAATCTATTGGAAATCATCATCCATTCTTTCCTTATTTCCTAAATTGTAAAAAATACCTAACTGGCCTGCTTCTCAGTCACTATACTCTCTAATCTAATACAAACTGTATTTTACACCATGCCCTTCATATCTCTTCCTTCTCCAAGGATCTAGAGGGACTTCTGATTGTCAAGTATTAACTCCACTCTTTCAAAATAGAATTTGGGATCGGGATTTAACTATGCAAATCTTATTCAAGCACTTACCTATGTGTAATAAATACCTTTTGCTACAGATAGATTAGTTGCCATATTACAAGGAATTGCATCTATCTGTTTTTCCGTGCTCTCCTCCACTCTCTACATACCCATCCAACAAGCTACACTTACTTTTTGCTTTTCTCCTTTTTTACTTTAAATCTATTGTTCTTGTCAAGTCTAGTAATTTTGGATGATAGGCCCATGAGCCCAGGCTCACTGTGGTGTTTTGCAGTGACTGTGTACCTAATACTGTTCAAGACTTCACCTCATGTATTATTAGTCACAAGAGTAACATATAAATTCTGTAAGAGAAAAATTTATAATTAATATATTGGACAACATACTTAATATACAAGTTGATGAAGAATAATAAAAAAAAAAAATTGGACCTAAACCAAGAAACAAGAGAACATATCTCCTATTTTTCCAGAGTAGTGACATTCCAATTTCCACTCAACCTCTTTAATTACTCCAAAAGGATTTACACATCCATGGCATTCATGACATCATTTTCATGTAGTAGCTAAAGTAACTGGCTTTCACTTATTATCTATATTCATTTTCAAAGACAAGGCACTTGGGAATTGGGCTACCATGACTGCTATGGTTGTGTCTTCTCCCAACTACAACTCAGTTATGTCATTTATTTTGTGCTCATCTTCAACTCTCATCCCTTTAAAAATGCCTCTAACATACCAGTTTTACATCACTCAGCTTGTAGAGTATCCTCTTCCATAGATCTTGCCTGTTGACATTACACTGTAATTTACAAGCAGATATATGAGATATGTGGGCTAGGGAATTTCCCCACAAGGATATTGATTGAGATGTCTTCTATATACATATTTTGGTTGTTAATATTTTATTTTCTATTTGAATGGTTTTATGTCTGAAATCTTACCACCTTCATATCACTTAAATGATAATTAGAAAAGTAAGTTAAATTTTGATATTTCATTTGTAATTCTTTGATTCTAGGTTAAAATTCTCTTCATTTTCCAGATATAACAATTCATTTTGACTCTTCAGAATGCTTATTCACTTATTTATAAATGTCTATGTTATGAATGGATGATGTTACTCTTTTATGAATTTTTAGAATAGTAAAGCAGTCACTGAAGGTCATATATTAGTATCCTTTTACACTAAAATATATAAGTAAAAATAATATTCTTTGTTAAAAAAGGGAGCTTAAATTCAACATGATATTTAAATATTTTTCAAAGTATATAACACGTTTTGAAAATATATGTGTGTGTATTTGTGGGTATGTACCTTTGCCAAGACTTAAATGTTAACAGTTATTGCCTAAGCTGTTTTCTTTTAGTTTGAACAAAAGTTGTTCACGTTGACTTTGAGATAAGTCTCACTAAATTGACATTAAAGGGTAGCAAAAACCAGGAAAACAGAAAATGGTGATGCTTGTTTTCGTAAGTCTTAGAACTCTCTCTCTCTCTCTCTCTCTCTCTCTCTCTCTCTCTCTCTCTCTCTCTCTCTTTCTCTCTCTCTGTCAGAGAGAATAGATTTATATCTTAATTGTTTCTAGAACAAAGATTTTTATTTTTTGTGGCAGGAATCTCATTTGGCAATCTGATGACACATGGATTCCTGAGAATATTATTTTTAAGTATATAAAATAAACTATATAGTATTACAAAGGAAACAAGAAATATCAACTTAAAACTCTCAGAAATGTATTTTAAATAAACTCATGGAACCCAGCTTAAGTGCCCATGCCAGATGGAGGTGATAAGAATGAGGAAGGGTTTTAAAATATCATATGAGTATTGATTTTCCTCTTGATGCTATTGTATTGCTTGGTCTTTTTATCTGGCTTTTCCAATAATTTACCGTGGCTTCCTGGTGTGAAATAATAAAGCTCCTCACCAAAAAACCTAGAACATTGGTCAAGATCTTATCTATTCAATCTACATGCTAATGCATAATCTATAACCTTTATTCCAAAGGAAGTAGTTTTTTCATTGATCCTACTCATTCATATTTTGACTTCTTTTCATCCCCTTGTCGCTTCCAATTCTTAGATTCTTTTACAACCAAAATACAAATTTAGGGCCCTGAATTACACAAACTTCATGTTTTAGTTTGCTTTGATCCAATCCATAGCATGATTTTCAAATATCTTTTTCATCTTCTACTCTCTAAACACATCTCTTCTACAGCTTCATATAGTTCCATGTAACATTGGAGGGACTTTGACTGTAGACATCTGATCTGCTGATTGTTAACTGCCTCTGAGGACAACCATTACAGAAAACAAAACAAAACAAAAATAGCTACCATGATTTGCTTAACTTGCCATCCTCCAGAATTCTCTTTTACAGACTCCAACATTGTCTTGCTACATTAGAAGAGATTCTGTTATGGGTCCTTGCTGTCCTAATGCATCACTTTTTCTCTTGGGTTCATAGTTCAGTAATACCCCAGCAATCATGGTTTGTTTTATCTCCCACTCTCTGCATATGTCTTACATAGCCTTTCTCCCATTGCCTCATTTTAAAGCCAGTGTCCTTCCCTCTTTTTCCCCTCCCCATCTTTACTTCTTGAATCACAAACTTTGATTCATTTTCCTCTTCCATTTCTTTCCTGGATATTTTACATTAATTTGCTCCCCTCTGGCCCACCTTAAAATCTCTATAACATTCTGGACCAAAGAATGCTTCCTTTCTAAACTCTGAAATTTGTGAGTCACTCCCCAGTTAGGATTTTTAGAACAAGGAAAATTTTTGGTTTTTATTTCTTCTTTTCCCAGCTTGTTCCATAGTAAGTGTTCAGAAAAAACTATTTGACGCATGCATTCCTTTAAAAATTTTTAAATAAGATTTATGAATGTATCACTAGTATATTATTTTGATACCAGTATTTATCTTTCTTCATTCCTTTCCTTTCTTTCTCTCTCTTAATAAAACTAACTATAAGTAGAATAAATAAGTACACCATTTGAGTAACTGCACATTAGATAGCAATGTTCTCCAAGTGCTTTTATGCATTCCAAATACTCATTGCCACATTATATAACAATAGCAATATATTTCATTTCTACTTATATCTTTATCTCACTCTTGCTCTATCACTATTACTATCATTTTCTCCATCTCCAGGTACATCTCTACATCTATATCAATCCTCCTACATATATGTGTCATAGTAAATCTTACATCTATGATTTCAGAATGCAAATTATAAGCATCCACAATAGCAAATGCAAATATGTGTGATGGATATAAGTATTCTGCAACATGTTAACTAGATATATTGCTAAGGATAAGTAATATAAACAGCATTTTTGAAGATATGTGTTACTGGAAATGGAGAATGAAAGACAGTAGATGAATACCTCGATGTTACCAGATGATACCTCTAATGTATTAAAAGCATCAGAGTAACTCCTCCAAACATTGGGCAGATGACTTTTTAAAAAAGATATGGAAAATAATTTCATAGCATAAGACAGTATGAGAGGGTAATAATCTGGAAGAAATTATGGATCTATCAGTGTCAAAGTGTCAACTGAGTAGGAGGTGAAGAAAGACATTGATGTTACCAAGACAGCAAAAATAAATTAATTTTAAATAAAACAACATTTCTAATTCCTAGATTTAATACAAGCAGACATTATTTGCATAGAACTGATTTACCATATTTTAAATATTCATAGATATTAAAAGTGGGAAAGGCATAAAAGAAACTTATTTAGACAATGGAAAAAGCTGTTTTTCATTAACTTCAAAGTGATTCTCCACACAGAAATACATATTTTTAACTTTGATAATTTTATAGTTGTATTATTTACTACTACTTAGAATACTGCCTTAGAGTTCTGCATTTTTATCTATGGAATTTGTTATAAAAACACTATAAAAAACTTAGCAACAAAGAAAAAAGAATGAATAGAATAAATCAGTCAGGTTTTTACTTCATATTTTATCTGTTATTTAATTTTCTATTTGATTTCAAATCAATATTATCAAAAAGATGTTCTGAGTTCAGTAAATTCTTGAATTAACAGGCCAGGGCCAATTTTAGGTATAGGCAGTGTATGAAGTTAGCTACCTTATATAATTTAAGATGTATCAAGAAATCCCCAGGTGTCCTGAAATTATGTCAGTTAAAATACCACTGTTAAAGAGCTCCCCTATAGGGATGTATACACATATACACATAGAACACTACATATGCTATATAGATAGCATATATCTACACAGAAAAATATTTAGAGAGATAGATGGAGATCTATTCATAGTCATATGTGTATGTGTTTAAGATGGTTAAGATTAGTGTAGTTAATAGTTTAAGATAACTCACAAAAACAATAAAAACATCATTGAGGTAATGAAAAAAATTCCTGGAAATGATAAATTAAGGGATGTATTCAGGTATGTTGTTCTGTTTAGACCTAATGAATACATATATGTGTGTATTGATATCTATAGCTAGATATCTATAGATATATATGAAGAGCCATCAAGAGAAATATGTATGTATATATAATATTCACAGGATACATTGTACATAGTAACAGCAATATTGTGCAATGATCTACTCTAAATGGCTTTTCTATTCTCAGTCATACAATGATCCAAGATAATTCATGAAGGAGTGATGATGAAAAAGGCTATCCATCTACAGAGGAAGAACTTATGGAGACTGGATGCATATCGCAGCCTATACTTTTATCTTACTTCATTTTTTCCTATTTGTTGGCTGATTTTTGTCTATTTTCTTTCACAACACGACCAATGCGGAAATATATTTTGCATGACTGCACATGCCTCATCTATACCAGATTTCTTGCTTTGGCAAAGTGGGATCAGGAGAGTGAGGGAGGGAGAGAATTTGAAACTCAAAATTAAAAAAAATAATAATGTTAAAATTGCTTTTACATGTAATTGGGGAAAATACAATATTAAGTAAATAGATTAAAAAAATAGAAGTTCCTAATTGATATTAGTATTTTGTGGAAGACTGAAAATCAAAGGACAACTATACCTTCAGTTTATTATGATCAATCTGCTCAGGTTCTACTAAACAAAGCCCATTTATAGGATATGGAACCTGTTTAAGGTCTTAGAAAATATGATTTCTTAACTTTCATGCTGGAAAATTACTCTTTTAAATACTTACTCACGTACAATATATGTTCTATTCCTATTACCTCATAAATATTGGCTTTTCAAATACAATCAAGAATTTATTTCAGTGATACAAGTAATTTGGGATAAAAAGCAATATTACTTAATGTCCCAGATCTTTCTCTTAATTACTTTAGCAATTAGAGAACTTAGAATCAGGGATTCAATAACTTACCCCTTAAAAGGTATCCTAAACTGTGTATTTATACAACTCAGGACCACACACACACACACACACACACACACACACACACACACACACACACATTTTTTGTTTGTTGCTCATAGATGTTTACAAATCCTTTCTTTTCATTTTTTTGGCTATATTCCCAGACTACTAAAAACTCTCCCTCTTCAATTCTCACTACAAAAAAGAGCCTCATAGATAATATTTAGCTCACCCTGGAAATATACAGATAGGAGATTTTTATAGACCCCAATCCAAGAGAGTTGTATAATAGAAGATAAGCATTCTGACCCCAAATCTAGGATTCTAGTTCCCCCATATGACACCTCATGTTCCTCAGACTTAGATCATGATAAAATGGAACTAAGAGCACTCAAAAAATATCAGAAAATGACCCTACAGACTATAAAATGGAAAGAAACATTCTAATACGATGCTGCCATTCAATGAGATATGCTAGGATGCTAATCCTTACATGGCCAACTAAAATTGATAAGAAATAAGCTACAAGCCTAAATTAAAACAAAACATAACAACCATGTCTTTCCATGGAAGCACACAGGAGGACCAGCAGAAGCCAATATGGAGTCCTCAATGTTTATCCAGCACTCAGAGGGAAGATACAATGAGATAATTTTTGTCAAGTCCTTTGTAAATCTTAAAATATAAAAACTATATAATGATAACTGTCAGTGTGTGTGTGTATATATATATACATATATATTTGTGTGTATATATATATATATATATATATATATATATATATGCGTTTGTGTGTGTGTGTGTGTACCTTGATAAATTCCTTCCCTTGGTATATGCAGATTGAGTATTAGATTGTACAATGAATTCTAACATCTCATTTAGAAGTACAGGATTATATGGCAATCTCTTTAGAAAGCATTTTTAACTAACATTTGAAGGAACAGATGGGAAGAATCAATCTCCTCTTCAATGTCTGAAAATTCACTACTTCAAACAAGGAGGATACATTCCCTTGTACAAATAACAATGAGGCATAAAACAAAGAAATTCACACTTGCCAAAAATATTTACAGCTCTTATTGTGCAAGTACAGTAGAGTTCAAATACTAAAGTAACTCCCTATAGATGAATTCATCCAGATGGTCCTTTTTGGGAATGATTGTGCACTAATTAATTGCATTCACCCTTGGGATATTGAAGAGCTTCCTAAATTAGTGCTGGCACAAGGCAAAACAAGAATACTTACTATGTTCCTGGTCCTGTGTTAAATTCTGAGGATACAAAAACAGGAAAGAAAACAGAGCTCACCACTGTGATACTGTTCTCTCTCAAGAACATGGAAAAAAAACAAAACAATCTACCTACAAGCTGTATACAAGATAGATCAAATATTATCTTAGAAGGAAGACACCAGCAATGAGGGGAATTTGGAGGAAAAATAAAAACTTGTAGAGAGTTAGAATATTAGGTGACTGTTGAAGGAAGTCAGGGGATGTGAAGGAAGAATTAAGGAAGGTGATGGAGCACAGTTGTCTGGAAAACAGAAAGGAGACTAGTGACACTGGTTTGTGAGGTATGTGGAAGGGAGTATATTTCAGAATACTGAAAAATATATTATCAATGAAGAATCCCGCAAGAGAGAGTAAAGAATATTATCAGAGAAATGTATGACTTGAAAAAATGAATTGGCTTTGTTGTAATAATGAATAATTAATGATGTATAACCTACATGATTCATATCACTGAAAGCAGTTTTTGATGAAGTTTTTGGAGATCTAGAGAAATGTCCTTAGGATGTTGAGTGCATCACATTGATGTACTCTGAGGAGTGAATGGACAGAAGAGTCAGTGGTTTCTAAAACAAAATGTTTAAGAGAAGCAATGTGACAGTGATAGAGAACTGACTTCTAAGTCAACTATTTAAGCAGATAAAATGAAACTGCATAAATATTTATTCTTGCCATGTAAAATCCTCCTCTAAAAATTCTACTTCCACTATGAGTATTTGAGGTTTATACCTCATATTTACTATATGTGATTTTAAAGAAAGAACTACATTTTCACTGTCATAGTTATTTTATTTATCCTTCAAAATGTTCAAGTATGACACTTTTTAATCAATAGGAATTATAATAACATAAATGTTCTCACCCAATCAATTTCTTAGGGCTGGTAAACATCATTCTTTCCCTCAGAAGGTACAGATAGCTGTTCATTAATGAAACAACATCTGTTCTTTCCAAGCTAAATGAGTTCCCTGAAAGACAGTTAATAAAAATATAGCCACTAAATACAGCTGGTAAACTGTTAATATAGTTTTAAAGAAGCTACAACTCCAAGAAAGAAAAACCGAAGAACTGTAGGTTTAAGAAATTTAGAGAGAGAGGTACATGAACAAACTCATCTTTAGAAAATTGCTCTAGAATCTGAATGTTTAATATAAACCACATTCACTTTCAAATAAATATATTACTTTATGAGAGCTTAACCTAGAAGTATTCTATAATACATTTATACTTTGAAATATCAATTAACAATGGCACAGAACTAATCAATGATTTCAAAGCCTTTGAATAAATACCTAGTGATTTATGCAGTTACAGTGTGTCTGCTTTAAAATAGTAAATGATGTCATGGAATTTACCTATAATAATGCCAAGTAATAATTCCAGAAAATATGGAGTAGATGGGGAAGCTTTTTTGTCAACACACATAGTGTACTGTATGCATTTTTAACACAACTAAGTGTTCTCCATATTCAGGGGAGCATGCTGCCTATTATTGGAGAGGCAAAGGAGATTGAAAAAGGCTACTCTACCCTCTAAGTTGTCAAGGAAATGAAGAATTTCTTACAAAAACATAAAGACAAAATAAATGAACAAAAATAAAGAAGGCTTTTAATGTGAAGATCAAAGAAAAAAAAAGAATCTAAAGGAGTAAAAGTAGTACCTGAATGATGAAACAATGTTATACAAAAGGGAAGAACAGTCATTAAACTCTTAGATGTAACTAATATTTAGCTTTTTTTTTTTTTTTTTTACAAAAAAGGAGTGGATGCATCATGGTCTCAGAAGGGTCAAAGAAGGAAAAGACAAGGAGTTGTGAAGACTGATTCCAAATGAAGTGATTTGTCAAGTTCATATTAACCGTAGAGTGCTGCTTTTTGTAATAGACCATGGGAGCACCGATGTTATTTTCATCCCTGCTGCTAATGAAAAGTAAGAGGATTATTCTGAAGAGCTTCAGAACAGGAGCAGCACATTTAAAAACTTAAACATCTGACTAAGAAGCTGGTGTTTTGGATTTAGAAATGGATTTATGGGCCCTGGCTTAAAATATAAGAGTGGCATATTATTGACTGAGGATGAAATAAAGCTAAAAGGGGATAGTAAGACTATATTTGTCAGAAACAATATATGTCTTATCAAACAGCATGTAAAATAAAGGCAAAAGGGAGGAGATACAACTAAATAAAAGTGTATGCGTGGGTATGTGCATGTGTGGGTCTGTGTGTGTGTAGACACACATAGCAAGCTAGATGCCATCTGGAGTAACTAAAACAGAGGAAGATTAATATTATGAGCAACCAGAAATTCATGAAGACAAAATGCAAGAGCAAATAAAGTTACGAAATCAAGGTCCTCAAATGTGTATACATAAAAAGGAATGAAATCAAGTAACAAGCATGATGAAACAGAAATTGTAATGCACTGAGTCAATACTGGCAATTATCATAAAGACTTGGTAAGATGTATTGCAAGAGTATAATATGGTTCTGGAAGTGTATATACCTTAACTAAAAGAAAAAGAATAGTGCAAAAAAGGTGAGAAATGGGATATCACTGAATATAAGGAAGATGTACACATGAAAGAAAATTCCAGAACAAGAGTAGGGGAAACATTGTTTAGCATTTGAATGAGGAGAGATGGAAGCATACTCAGAAGAGATATCAGTTTTGGAAAATAATACCAACCACCTCAAAATGGGGAGAATGGAGATGAGGGGTTTAGGAAACATATTACAAGTCTATCTCAAAATAATGGCATAGGAATGATGATGGAAGTATAATTATCTGAAATCACCTTTTCTCTGTAATAAAAGCAAATTGACTAATGAAATATTAATTTAGAATAATTGTACTTTCATTATTAAAAAGATTAATTAACTAATTAGAAGAATAGCAAATCTAGACATTATTTTTCCCCAGAAAGATATTTGCTTTTGAAGTCTTTTGGGAAAAGTAATCATTTCAACATAATATTAGTAATAGAGCAGACATATACATACATACTTGGAGTTTAAAAGATAATATTTCAAGGGGATTAGAGAAAATGGAGGGAGGATCCCATAGCCTAAAATTTTTTAGAGGAAGTCAAAATACAAGAAATGGAAACCATCAAGAATGAAATTTTGTGAGTATAAAGAAAAACAATTTAGAGGAAAAGGAAGGGTTGAGATGGTGACTAAGTAAACCTGCATGGATTATTGAATACGTTAAAAGAAGATGAAAAGAAAGCTAAAGTATAAGAATTGTGTTATGGCTACCAGAATTCAATATGAACTAAATAATGTATACAAAAAATGCTAAGTAGAATAAAAAAGGTGTTTTACTGTCATATTGCCTTTGTTCCCTTTTAAAATCTATGCAAAAGTGGTGGATCAAAGTCTGTTCTTTGGATAGGATGTGATAATGGTAAGTGATGAAGAAGAAAACGGATTACAATATTGCGGAGGTCAAAGGAGCTAGGATTAAAATGACCTGGAGAAAAAAATAGCAAACCACTCTAGTATCTTTGCCAAGAAAAATTGCAAATAGGGTCACAAACAGTTGGATATGATGGAAACCACTTCAACAAGAACAACGGTAATTTTCTGTAGAAATATAAATAATATAACTCAACTGCTGCACTAAGAAAAAAAGGGGGTCAAAAGATATTTGTATCAGCAAACAGGTTACTTCCAAGGACAAGAGCAAGTTACAATAGAAACTTATGTGGATCCTCTTACAAAATTATACAGGATGATTATAAACAGTGTTATCACATAAAACAGAATCAGTGGAAAATGAAACCAGTTCTCAGAAATCTTGCCAAAAACATCCAACAAAGTAAATTCAATTCCAAGGCATTTAAAAGTGAAAATAGGAGTATTAAAAAAATAAAAAAACAGGAAAAAATGATCTTACAAAATTATAAAAGATGATCATAAACTGTTATCACAAGGAACAGAATCAGTGGAAGAAAAAACTCCAAAAGTTCCCCTCACAGTTCTGAGGCAGGTGTCTGGGAAACAACTCTAACAACAGTTGCTCAAAACCGCAGAAATTTGGGACCAAGCACTCTCCACTCTGGAAGCAGAGTTTTACCCTGGTATAGAGCTCAAAAGTCAAGTAATTGGCTGGCAAGATGGGCAAACAGAGGACGCACAATCAGAATAGAATCTTTTTTGGGGGAGGGATAAAGAGGATCAAAACATAGAACCAGAAGAAGACAACAAAGTCAAAACTCCTACATCAGAAGCCTACAAGAAAAATGAATGGGTTGCAGGACATGGAGGTTCTCCAGAAGAATTTTGAAATGCTATTAAGAGAAGCAGAGGAAAAGGAGGCAAGAAAAATGAGAATAAAGCAAGAAAATCATGAAAAAAGTCAACAGCTTGACTTAAGAAAATAACACCTTAAAAAACGGACTAACTGGAATGGCAAAAGAGGACCAAAAAGCCAGTAAGAAAAATAATGTTTTATAAATCAGAACTGTTCAGATGGAAAAGGAATTTCAAAAATTTGCTGAAGAGACTAATTCCTTCAAAATTAGACTGGAGTTAAGTGGAAGGTAATGACTTTATGAGAAATCAAGATAGTATTAAATAGATCCAAACAAATAAAAAAACTAGAAGGCAAGTGATTTATCACACTGGAAAAAACCACTGACCTGGAAAAATCAATCCAGTAGAGACAATTTAAAAATTATTGGACTACCTAAAAGCCATGATGAAACAAAAAAACAGGAAATCATCTTTCAAGAATTCTCAAGGAAAATTGACCTGATATTATAGAACCAGAGGACAAAATTGAAAGAATTCACCAATCACCTCTTGAAAAATATCTCAAAAAGAAAACTCCTAAGAATATCATAGCCAAATACCAGAGTTCCCAGGATGATGATAAAATAATACAAGCAGAGAGGAAGAAACAATGTGAGTAATGTGGAAACACAATAAAGATAACACAAGATCTAGCAGCTTCTATATTAAGAGATCAAACAACTTGGAATATGTATGATATTCTGGAGGTCAAAGGAGCTAGAATTAAAACCAAGAATCACTTACCCAGCAAAACCGAGTGTAATACTTCAGGGGAAAATATGGACATTCAATGAAATAGAGGGCTTCCAAGCATTCTTGAAGAACTGACCAGAGCTGAACAGAAAATTAGACTTTCAAATACAAGAAGCAAGACAAGCATGAGAAGGTAAACAGGAAAAAGAAATCATAAGGAGCTTATTAATGATGAATTATTTACATTGCTACATGGAAAATGATAATTGTAACTCACGAGCCTTTTCTCAGTATGAGAATAGTTGAAGATAATATATACATATGTGCATATGTGTGTGTCTATGTATGTATGTATAGGAGGGTATGTGTGTGAATATATGTCTGTATGTATGCATATATGTATGTACATGTATGCATAGTCAGAGGGCTCAGAATGAGTTAAATATGAAGGGATGAGATCTAAAAAATAAAATTAAGAGACGAGAGAGGAATATATTGGAAGAAGAAGTAAGGGAGAGGAAGAATGGGGTAATTTATCTCGTATAAAAAAGGCAAAAGAAAACCTAAAATGGAAGGGAATAGCAGAAAGGTGAAAGGGAATGAATCATGTTACTCTCATTGGATTTGGTTTAAGGAGGAAATAACATGCACACTCAATTGAGTATTTTACCCCATAGGAAGTAGATGGGAAGGGAATAAAAGGAGGGGATGATAGAAGGAAGGGCAGATTGGGGTAAAGGGTAGTTAGAAGCAAACATTTTTGAAAAGGGACAGGGTCAAAGGAGAAAATAGAATAAATGTGAAGAATAGGATGGAAAGAAATATACTCTTTCACAATGTAACTACAATGGAATTTTTTTTGTGTAATTGCACATGTAAAACCTATATTGAAGTGCTTGCTTTCCCAATGGGCATGAGTGAGGAGTGAATAAAGGAAAGAATCTGGAAATCAAAGTTTCTTTTTTTATAAATATTTTGTTAAATTTACCTTTAGTTTACAAGATTCAGTTCCATAATATCTTGAGTTTCAGATTTTCTCCCCACTCTTACCCCCAACACCATGGTGGCGTAGAATCTTGTATAGGATCTGCAAATACTTTCATATTGTGCAATAGTTTGGTTGTACAGATGGGTTGTAACCAATGAGTGATCACTGGGAAAAAAGAAGCAAAACCAAACACGAAAAAGAAGGATAGCATGTATTGCTTCAATCTCCATTTAAACTCTAGTCTTTCTAGATCTTTATCTGAATGTAGATATCTCCTTCCATCCTGAGGCTTGTAGAGTTGTCTTTTAGCATTGCATTGTTGAGGATAGTCCAGTTTATCAAGGCTGGTCATCACACATATGATGTGTCTGTGATTGTGTGCAAATTTTTCCTGGTTCTGCTCTTCTCACTTAGCATCAATTTGTATTATCCTCTCCAGGTAATTATGAAGTCCATCTCCTTCCCATTTCTTATAGCACAATAGTGCTCCATTACATTCATATACCATAGCTTATTCAACCATTCCCCAATTCATGGGCATCCCCTATATTTCCAGGTTTTTGCAACCACAAAGAGAGCTGCAATTAACATCCTTGTACATATGGGTCCTTTTCCCACCTCTGTGGTCTCTATAGGATATAATCCAAACTGTGGTATTGCAGGGTCAAAGGGTATGCAATTATTTATAGCCCTTTGGGCATAGTTCCAGATTGCTCTCCAGAATGGTTGGATCAGTTCACAACTCCACCAACAATGCATTAGTGTTGCAATTTTTCCACATCCTCTCCAGCATTTGTCATTTTCCTGTTTTGTCATCTTAGCCAATCTGACTGGTGAGATGTGGTACCTCAAAGTTGTTTTGATTTGCATTTCTCAAATTAATAGTGATTTAGAGCATTTTTCCATATTCTTAAATACATCTTTAATTTCTGCCTCTGAAAATTGCCTGTTCATAGGCTTTGACCATTTATCAATTGGGGAATGACTTGTATTCTTATAAATTTTACTTAATTCCCTGTATATTTTAGAAATGAGGCTTTATCAGAGACATTGGTTGTAAATATTCTTTCCCAATTTCCCACTTCCTTCTTAATCTTG